>CAWUFW010007045.1:600000-1062525 GCA_963921515.1 Calotriton arnoldi | reverse complement strand
TGCCCGACTGCCGGGCACTTACACCCGAGGCTTTGCGAGAGCGGTCTGAAAGCTCCTCGAGGTCCGGCAGTCGGCTCAGCACCACGCCAAGCCCGGTCACGTGAAGGTTGGAGGCCGGTCGCGAGTCCTCATCGATCGTCGGGATCAAGTCTTCGCACTCCTCCGGTAAGTCGAAGCATAAGAAGTCTAAGAAAGCGTCATAAACTCGGCGACTTCCCCTTGCGATCTCGCGACTCGGCTGAGGTCCTCGTCGGCTTTTACCGTCCCGCGGCGCCCGGACGTGCCTGTGGGTAGCCGCCCCGTCATTACCCGCCCTTCCCGGGTTCGGGCGGACTCACGGCCGAGGCTCACAGGAGTTCACCTGTCGGCCATGGCCCGCCTCTCGGGCCTTCAAGGCCCCTCCCGGTGCGCCTTCGGGCCCCGCGAGGCCTGAGTGGGGTTCCTCCGGCGTCGCCGGCTCGCGCCCGGCAGTCGCCCGGGACTCCGGCCTCCGTCCAGCTCCGGCCGGCCCCGGCACCGATCCCGGCTGCCACAACCCCCGTCGGCGCCGGTCGACCTGCCGGCCTCCCGCCGGCGCCGATCGCTCCGGTGCCGTTCCCGCCGCCGCCCGCGGCTCCCGGGCGCGTCGTGTCCCAGTTCCTCTCCGGCTCCGGACGCTGGCGCCGGACCGGCGTCGCTTCGGCTTGCGGCATCCGGCCGCCGATAGGCCCTATGGGTCCCGCAATGTCCCTCCTCCTCCATATTTTTGAACAGAGGAGGAAGCGCAGGAGGACTGGGAGGGGTCTGATGACCCTCTCGACTGCAGCCACTGTCAGTATGATCCAGGACTGGGCAGGTACGAGCTCTGGGGAGGCCAGTGGTCTGGACACCTCCCCTGACCCTGGCATGCTGTGCCTCCTCCCACGTGGCAACGGAGGAGGGAGGGCCAACTTTGCGATCGGTGTTGCGTAGGGCACAGCTGGGGCCTTACGCCTCCAGCTCGCCTACGGTGGCTGGTCAGGCCTAACATCACGACGGAAGTGCTTCGGCCGGCTAGCCTCCTCTGCGGAGACTGTGCTGCCGTTTGACGACGCCCTCACGGACGTTCTTTTGGGCGCCTGGTCCAAGGCCCACCACAGGGGCTCCTGTGGATCGGAGCGTGGCCCGACGCCATCGCCCCCGCTCCGGGCGACCCCCTGTTCCTCTCCCAACGCCCCCACCCCTGAGAGCTTGGTGGTCCCAAGCCTCCGCTACACGCGCCTTCCCCTACCGCTCCTCCGGATAGGGAATCCAACGCCTGGATCCAGTTTGGGAAGAAAGGTCTTTTCTTCCTCCAGTGCTGGCTTGCGGTCCGTCCAACACCGCTTGCGCGCTAGACGCTGATATCCCACTCTCCTTGTGGGACTCGGTGGCGCGATGTTCTGCCCCAGTGTCCTGAGGAGGTCCAGGCACTGCTTACGCGCGTCATTCGCGGAAGGAAGAGATGCGGCCAAAAGTACACTACCCGTTCGATGTGCCATGACACCGCCCGACTCGCTGGGCAGGTCGGCTTGCCGCGACGGTGGCGCTCGCCGCCACGCCTGGCTGAGCGCACTGGTTTCTCAGGGTGATGTCCAGAACACTCTCATGGACATGCCCTTTGATGGGAGTCGGTCTTTTTGGGAACAAGGCAGACCATGCGCCGGAGCGCTTTGAGGACTCGCGGGCTACGGCCAAGTCCCTGGGCCGTTCTGCCTGCACGCCCTCCGCAGCCATCTGCTTTTCGTCCCTGAAGATGGCCGCGCCGGAGCCCCATCACGTCCGCAGCCCAGCCACCGGCCGCGCAGCATGGCGTCTTCGACGTGGCCGGGGGCGTGGCTCCCCGCCGTGGCGGATCGGGCAACCAGCGTGCGGGTCAGGCCACCAGCCTCCAGCCCCGTCCGCGGCCTCCAAGCCCTCCCTAGTCCCTCCTTTCAGGATGCGCAGCACGCCAGTAGAGGGCAGGGTCCGCCCATCACCTTCACCACTGGCGCGCCAGCACCTCGGACAGGTGGGTCTTGGACATTGTCCCGAAGGAGGCTACTCCCTCCCCCTTCGTGACCATCCCCCAGCCATGCCACCTCAGACTCCACACGCATGTCAGGGGATCACTTGGATGTCTTCTACAGAAGGAAGTCGCGGCCCTCTTGAGCCAAAGAGGGCCACGCCAGTAACGCGTTCCGACCCCAGAAGTAGGGCCGTGGTTGCTACTCCCGCTACCTTTCTGGGTGCCCCCAAAGGACAAGGAGGACATGCGTCCTATCTTGGACCTCCGGGCCGTCAATCGCTTCCTCCGAAAGGAGAAGTTCAGATGCTCACCTAGCTCAGGTCTTGACTGCCCTCGACCCTGGAGACTGGTTGGTAGCGTTGGACTTGCAGGGCGCATATTTCCACATCCCGTCCTGCCGGCCCACCGGCGTTACCCTTCGGTTCACGGTGAGCCTCGGGCATTTCGGGTTCCCGTGCTCCCCTTTGGCCTTACAGGTGCCCCTCGGGTGTTCACGAAAGTGATGGCGGTGGTCGCAGCGCCTCATCTGCGCCGGGCAGGGTTTCAGTCTTCCCCTACCTCGACGACTGGCTGCTGAAGCGGGCTCGTCCCAGGCAGTCGTCTCCCACCTCAGACTACGGCGAACTCCTGCACTCGCTGGGGTTCTCCATCCAATGATGCCGGGTCGCATCTGATTCCTTCTCCACAGCTCCTTTCAGCTCGGAGCAGTTCTGGACACGACGCAGTTTGGGCCTATCCTCCCGACGGCGAGTCCGGGATATTCAGGCTATGATTCCGAGTCTTTCGGCCCCCATCCTGGGTTTCGGTCAGGATGACCCTGAGGCTGCTGGGCCTCATGGCCTCACCGCATCCTGCTGGTCGATCATGCCAGATGGCATATCCGGGCTGCTAGTGGGACCTGAAGTTCCAGTGGGCGCAGCACCAGGGCAACCTGTCCGATCACGTCCAGATCTCGGAGGGGACTGCAAAACAGGTGCAGTGGTGGCTCTCGAACCGGCAATGGCTCATGGGCAGATCCCTCTCCCTTCCCCAGCCAGAGCACACAGTTGTGACGGACGCGTCCCTTCACCGGGATGGGGCGGTCACTGGCAGGAGCGGAGATCAGAGGCCTCTGGTCTCCGGCGAATCCCGGCTCCATATCCAACCTTCTGGAGCTCCGGGCGATCAACGGCTTTGCACTCCAAGGCCATTCCTTCCCTCTGTCAAAGGGACGGTAGTGCAGGTGTTCACAGACAACACCACCGCCATAGCGGTACTGCAACAAACAGGGCGGGGTGGGGTCGTGGACCCTTTGTCCAGGAGGCTCTGCGCCTCTGGACATGGCTGGAACATCAGGGGCACCGTTCCTGATGGTTCAACACCTGGCAGGTTCCCTGAACGCCAGAGGCCCCGGGCGAACTCAGCCGCCTTGGGTGCATGATGGATCACGAATGGCGTCTTCACTCGGAGGTGGCGCGAGGACTCTTTCTAGCAGTGGGGGGGAGGCCTTGGTTAAGATCTGTTACGCCACCGAAGAGAACGCGCAATGTCAGCAGTTCTGCGCGGTGGAATTTCCAAGCGGCACTCGCTCAGCCGGCGCTTTTCGATCGCGAGTGGGGTTAGCGGTCTGTTGTGCGCGCTTCCGCCTATACCACTTCTGTCCAGAGTGTTGAAGAAGATTCGGCGCGACCGGGCCCCAGAATCATGCGTCTTGTGGCTCCCGGACTGGGCTCGAAGAGTTTGGTGTCCCAGGCTACTCAGTATGAGCGTAGATCCACGATCCGTCTGCCTCTTGGGGAGGATCCTTCTGTCGCATGGCAGCAGGGGCTGAGTCCTCCACCCGAACCTGTCCAGTCTACACCTGCTTGCGTGGAGATTGAGCGGCGGCAGTTGATTCCTTTCGGCTTGCCTCCCAGAAGTTTGCTGAGTGTGATTCTGGCCGCCGGCGTCCCTCCCACTGAGGTGGTATGCGCCTGCAGGTGGAGACAGATTTGTGGCATAGAGTGCACAGCGAGAGCTGTGGATCCCCTTTCTGCCCCTCTCACTGCCAGGTCCTTCTGTTCCTTCTCTCTCTGGCCCAGCAGGAGTTCTGCTCTGGGTGCCATCAAGGAGCTATGCATCTTTGTGCAATCTCGGCCTTCCTCAGGCTTCCTGATCAGCCCTCCCATGCACTCAAGTCCCCTGTGAATTGCTGGAGGTTCTTAAAGACGTTTACACACCTCTTTCCTCCTGTCCGTTTGTGGCTGCCTCAGTGGGCACATGAACTTTGGTTCTTACCTTCTTAATGTGCGCTCACTTTGAGGCCTCTGCCCCGTGACTCTCCTCCCAAGTCTTCTGGCTCACAGAGGCACCGCCTTCCTGAGCTGGCCATCACACTCCGCTCGGCGGGTGAGTGAGCTCAGGCTCTTTCATGCAAACCTCCCTTTCTGTCTGTTTCATCCAGGCAAAGGGGTTGTTTCTTGGGAGCGCGTCCGTCCTTGCTTGCCAGAAGGTGGTTACTGCCTTCCACGTTGGGCAGACCATCCACTCCCCTGCCCACCTTCTTTCCCGCCTCCGCATCCTTCCAGAGAGGAAGAGAGGCTCCGTCTGGACCCCAAGCGTGCAACCACTCCTTACATCCAAGGCCCGCACACAGCACTTCCGAGGTGGATGACCCCAGCTCTTTGTTGGCTCACGTGGGCGCCAAAAGAGTCGGGCGGTGCACAAGAGGACCATCTCCCGCTGGGTCACCTTGTGCATCAAGAGCCTGCTATTCTTTGGCTAAGAAAGGAGCCTCCCCTGTTGGGCTGCGTCCCATTCCACCAGGGCTACGGCTGCTACCGCGAGCTTTGGGCAGCGGTGTTCCCGCTGCCGGATATCTGTCAGGCAGCTACGTGGGCCTCGCTGCACCACGTTCACTGAGCGTTACTGCACCTTGACAGTCAGGTCCGGAGGGAGCGGCTTCTTTGGCCGTTCTGTCCTCCCAGGACTTCCTTGTTCTGAATCTTTGTTCGCAGACCCACCACACCGGGGTTGGTGTTGCTGGGGGTATCTATTCTAAGGTAAGGAGTCTATCACTAACGTGTCTCTTTCAGATGCACAAGTTACTAACTTGTGTAACCGATATATCTGTAAGAGACAGTAGTTAGTGATAGATTCTGCCGCCCCACCCATCCTCCCGTTCTGCGGAACTGATTTCTAGGGTTAGGACATCCCTTTCAGGGCCCTAGTATTTTCAGACACCTGTGTCAGCTTCTTGCATGGCTCGCGTTCCTGGCGCGGAAAGTCGTGTGTACAGAACACCAGCCAGCAGGCCGGCGCCTACATGCTGCCAGGCGGCGTCCGTACTGCCGCGAGCGACATCCCGACGCCCGGCGGCCGGATTCGCGTGGGCCGCACGGCACGCACGCCTGCCGGCTGCGCATAAAGGGCACTGCTACGCAAAAACTTTCCCGGATCCAGCCTGGCAGCCTGGGGATATTCTAAGGTAAGGAATCTGTCACTAACTACCTATCTCTACAGATATATCGTTACACAAGTTAGTAACTTGTGCTTTGTGTGCAGGTGGATTCAAATCCAGATGTTACTGCCACAATAAATCTCCTTGGCCCCCAAGCGTTCCAGCCGCATATGCCCAAGTCCTGAACAGCCGGGAACAGCAATGCAATGATTCTATTCCTCCGTGCAGAGTCACCCGGGCTGTGACCTCCACAGCAGTGCCAACTCGTTCTTTGGATGCGGAGAGTCCCGGAGTAGACCACGATACCTCGGAAGCTCCACATGTTGTTGCCCATGAAACTCCGGACACTTGTTGGATGGGTCCCCCAGCACGCCAGGAGCTGTGCGCGCAAACATATCAAAGGGTCTCTTCGCTCCAGGGTCAGCCAGAGGGACACAGCGGGGCCAAAGGAAATTCTTTAATTGCAGCAAATTGGCATGCCTTTATCAAATGCCTATGACACCGGCAGTTCACACCAATCACAGCTTTAAATGTTGTAATGTTCACCCATTGGTGGCAGTTCCAGCTGGGCCGGATATATATATATATATATATATATATATATGCATGTATGTATGTATGTATGTATGTATGTGTATATATATATATATATATATGTATGTATGTATGTATGTGTATATATATATATATATATATATATATACCAAAGAAAGAAGAAGTGACTCAAACAGATAGATTCACCAAAGAACAAAAATATATTTCAACTACAACGTTTCAGCCTCCGCCTTCCTCCAGGTGGTACAAGATGGTTTGCTCCAGTGGCTGCACAGATGACACAGCTGAATTTTCAAAAAGCATCATGAGTGAAGATTCTATTTGGAATGTGGAATCAATGCGGTCCTGAGAGCTCTTGAGATATGCAGTAATCAGGATTTGTGACTATCAGTAATGTTCAGTCCATCTGGATGCAGTGATTTCAGCGGTACATCCAGAGAAGTTTTCTCTAGAGTCGAGTAGTTCTTCCTTTGAGACATGTTCACGGGGAAAATCTTCAAATCTGATAGTAAATGATCCACAAGGTTAAAATGATTGGCTACAGGCTGGTCCAATTTTCTTATTAATTATTGCCGGTTTGTGGTTCCTGAATCGGGTATGCGGAGGTTTGCATTCACTGTTTGGCCCACCACATATTATTGTTTTTACAGCTTTGCCGTTGGCACTGAATCACATAAATAATGCATGTTGAGCGACATGTAAGATGCTGTCTTATTCCATAGGTCCTTCTTGTAGCAGAACTAGTTACTGATGATGTTTAGTAAAGGTATTCACACGTGATGCACCTTTTTAGAGTCACAACAATGAACCCCTGCATTTGTTACAACTTGCTTGAGTTCAGCTCTCACAATAAGAGATACGTGGGTGTGGAGCTCTGCGGTAAGCAATGACTGGCGGTTTTGGAAAAACCTTTTGCAATTTGTTTTCCCGGTGCCAAAGGTAAAACCGCCGATCGACAACGCCGCGGAAATCATGCTACGATCTCTGCGAGCTGACTCCAATAATTGTGACAAATGCGGGGGTTAGCGATAAAGGTGCAGCTGGGCAACATCTAAGCTGAGTCGTAATCAAACGCAGCGATTCACTGCTGTGACTCAAGGTGCACCATGCGTTGCTTTAGCAAGCATCGGCTACTGATACAGGACCATGGAAGCGAGCGGCATCGTACCGCAACGGAACTCCAACATGAGATTCACATGTAGCGACTATATGTGAGCAGGCAGTCAGTTGACCCAGACTAAAGAAGACACAAACACAACGTGTTAATCAGAAAATTGACCGGCTCAACCGCATTAACCCTGTGGACATGGCTCTCACCGTGGGAGGAGAGCCTGCTGGACTCAGAGAAAACTACTGGATGTACCGATTTAAATGTCAAGCGCTCAGTGGGCGAGACGTACTGATGTGGCCTGCAACCTGATTACTGCCATATCTCAGACTCTCGGGACTCATTGATTCCGCATTCCAAGTAGAGGCTCTTCACTTTCATGATAGCTTTTGAAAATTCAGCTCTGTGGTCGCGGCCGGCTGAGCAAAACCATCTTTACTACCCTGACGCGGGCAGAAAGCAGACCAGTTGAAATATATTTTTTGTTCTTTTGAGGTGAATCCTATCATGTTCAGTCACTTCTTTTCTTGAGATATTTATTTCTTTTGTGACTCATTGTATCCTTTGGGATCCAGATTTTTGCCCTGGCTGGCTGTTGTTTTCTTGTGATCCTCCATCTTCAAGTATATATATATATATATATATATATATACCTATATATATATATATATATACATACATCACACATATATACATACGCGAAGCACGCCCGAAACGCGTTTGGTGATTATGGCAGTATTTCAAGACTGAATCAGCGATGTTATTTGCCCAGCAGGTGCATGCAAATAAAGGGATTTAAGCACGTTGTGTGTGGCGCCTTCAAGTGTGGAGCACTGTTCGATTGGTATATGTTGCGGCCGGCTCGGGTCGCGGACAGCCCCTGCTGCTGAAGTGCAGGTCCAGCGCCGGTGAATACAGGGCGCAGTTGGAGCAGGCGTGTCCTCATGCCATGCACAGTTAAGACGCCTGACAAAAACATGGCAAGATTGCAGCGACCTACTATGGTGAGGAAGTCATTATGAGGAGAAAAAGCAGGTGGCACCATTTGGGAATTAACATTAGTACTACTAGACCAGAATGCACTATGTGTACACGCCCCTGGGCGGGACATACAAACCTGTTGAAAAAGAAAGTTACCTCTTTGCGGTCAGTTCTCCCGAGAAGCCATGCCAGAGAACAAGAGTGAAGCACGCCAGCGCGTTTGGTGATTATGGCAGTATTTCAAGACTGGATCAGCGATGTTATTTGCCCAGCAGTGCATGCAAATAAAGGGATTTAAGCCTCGTCGTGTGTGGTGCCTTCAAGTGTGGAGCACTGTTCGATTGAGTATATGTTGCGGCCGGCTGGGTGTGAAGACGCCTGCTGCTGAAGTGCAGGTCCAGCGCCGGTGAATACAGGGCGCAGTTGGAACTGGCGTGTCCTCATGCATGCACAGTTAAGAAGCTTGACAAAAACATGGCAAGATTGCAGCGACCTACTATGGTGAGAAGTCATTATGAGGAGAAAAAGCAGCGGCACCATTTGAGGAATTAACATTAGTACTACTTAGACCAGAATGACTATGTGTACACGCCCCTGGGCGGGACATACTAAACCTGTTGAAAAAAGAGAGTTACCTCTTTGCGGTCAGTTCTCCCAGAAGCCATGCCAGAGAGCAAGGTGAAGCACGCCAGAAAGCGCGTTTGGTGATTATGGCAGTATTTCAAGACTGAATCAGCGATGTTATTTGCCCAGCAGTGCATGCAAATAAAGGGATTTAAGCACGTCGTGTGTGGCGCCTTCAAGTGTGGAGCACTGTTCGATTAGTATATATATATATATATATATATATATATATATATATATATATATATATATTCATTCATAGCTGCCACAAATGCCGATAGCCTGCCCATGAAGTGTCGGTGCCTGCCGGGGTTGACAGCGCCCCAGAAACGTGTAGAGAATTCCAAAGGAAGGAAAGGCGGCACACCAAATTAGCACCAGTTGTTTATTCCGAGTGAGAAAACAAACTGAACAACGCATTTCAGAACTGGCGACACATATAGGGGTATAATTCAACTTTCCCTAACATTGAAATTAACTGTTCCTGTCTCTCAGGTTTTCTCCCATGATAAAATGATGAGATATTAACTCACACTGCATTTATTTATCACTTTTTATGTCACACCACAAACCTTGGTTGGATCATTAGGGGATTAGCTGGTGCAATAGGGATTGTCAAGGGAGAACACTGTAAAGTTGATATTTTCAAGTGGCATGATATCGTTATCATGAGGACATCTGTCCCGTCCAAATGAAGATTAGATTCATTGGATTTTCTTACTTATTATTTTCATTTTTATTTTCAATTTATCCCTGCTCCCACATGGTCCTTTGATTTGCCAACCTTGGAAATTGTGTATATATATATATATATATATATATATATATATATATATATATATATTAATATATACTATTTATCACCCTTTTTTATTATTGCATTATTAGGAGATGTGGTTTTCACACAATATTACTATTTTATCTAAGGACATTGGTCGGTATATTTTCTACACCATGCTTAGCGTCTATGATATTATTCACAATGTGTTCATATCATATGTGGCGATTGAGTCATTAACAGTATCGGATTTGTAAATATAATTGACGGCACATTGACATTGTATATAGAATTGTAAATATTTGATTATCAGATTTTTCATTTATGACAATGTCTCCATTTGGAGTTGATGGGTCCTAAGTTGCGGTAATGTTTAAACTTGTTCACTTCATGTACAATTGACGATGCATTGTCTTTTTAAATAGAGTTGTAAATATTGGATTATCAGATCTTTTATTCATGACAAAGTCTCCACTTGGAGTAAATGGGTTCTAAGTTGCGGTAAGCTATGAATTTTCCGCTTCATTTTTGTAACGCATTTACATCGTTGCTCGTGTTTATCATGTTTATAGGGCAATGGGTCATTAGATGAAATGCTATGTGCCGTACAATCAGTATCGTATGGCAGTAATGAAAGGTTATTCGATATTTGTTATTTATGTCATTTGCGTCATTACTTTTATTAATTTAGACGCTACTGGATATGTACAACATTGTGTTTATTCAAATTGCTTTTTTTTGATTTAGTCATTATTACCAGGAATTATTTTCTTTTTTTCTATTTATGACGCATGCGGATATATGGTGTAACACTGCCGATGCCCTTTGAACTTGACAAAGGCCGTTTCGGCTGAAACCGTTGTTCAGTTTGTTTTCTCACTCGGAATAAACAACTGGTGCTAATTTGGTGTGCCGCCTTTCCTTCCTTTGGTTCGGAAATTCTCTACACATATATATATATATATATATATATATATATATATATATATATATATATTTGTAGATCAATAGTAAAGCAACTGTAGATAAATAGTTATGATAAAAAGATTTACTTATTTATGCAGTAATTATTTACATGTTAAAAACATAGAATAATGTAATTATCAGTAATATGTACATTTGTTAAGCAGAACTAATGAATATTTATATATATATATTTTTTTAAACGGAAGTCTTCTACACGTTTATACAAAGCAATGCACATATATAGGTACATATCTATAGTAGAAATAAATCTTATATACAGAGAGATATGCTGTATATTTCTATCTGTTTGCGTATAGTGATTATGAGGGAAGAGCCAATTCTTGAGTAGTTTTCCAAAGATAAGGTGGTGATCCGTGGATCTTATGTTGGGGGTAAAGAGTTCCATAGTTTGGCTGCTTGAACAGAGAATGATGTGCCACCATTGTTTTTTTCTTGTATCTTGGGATTTTGAGGCGAGGTGCTACTCTAGAGCGGAGGTTCCTTTGTTGAATGTGTAGCCTTACAGTGTTGCTATGGCATAACCTTAGGTTCAGGGTGACTCTCCTGCAGTCCCCTTGACTTGAAGGTAATATTTCGGAATTAGGGAAGGCTCTCTTTGACACTGACTCTGATGCTCTTCAAGGACTGGAGCATGCTCCTTCTAATGAAGAAGATAATAAGAAAGCAAACAATCTTCTTCCTGTTCATTAGACTGATGCAGCCTTACATGTTGGCTGCAAAATGCCAGTGGCACCAGAAACAGAATTGAATTAGTCTTTAGGGTTCCCAACTGAAGAAAGTGCCTCTTTTGAGGTGGCAGTATGCAGAGCTACTGATGGCTTTGATTTGCAGTTGACCACAGTGGAAACTGGGGCTAACCATTTGACCAGGATTTTATATGTGGGCAATCGATTTCCAAGCCATAGTTTCCATTTAATGAAGCCTTGGCGAGGTCCTCGTGGTGGCCTGGTGCAAACCTTGCTTTAGGCCACCAGTGAGTCACCCTTTGCTTGCTGTCACAGACTTGCACCAGGTGTTCCATCTTTCTTGACACTGCATCCTCCTAGGAGCCTTTTCATTCATGCTTGTATGAACAAGGTTAACAAATTCCTTTCTAATGCTCCACCAGACAGAGAATCTAACAACAGGAGTCTTCTCTTTGCTAGCCTCATTCTTAAATCCTTGAATACAATGTGCCTCTTGAGGTGTACACTCGAACCCCTGGGATATTGCAAGTGAGATTTGCACTCCACAAAAGTAAAATATATTTTTGAAGTCTGGCCTGTATACTTGGGGCTGTGTTGTGTTGGTTGTGGGAATCAGTGTTATGATCCAGTACCATGCCTGGATGTGTGATACTGGGCTTTCCAGGGATCTCCAAGCTTCTGTCATCGTGCATGTACTTTGATGGAGCCAAACTGAGTGTTTTGAGGATGGCAGGACAGTAGCTCATTCTCAAGGGCTTCTTGCCCTTTTAGCCATCCATCTCCACTAGCAGTATCTGAAATTTGAGGATCCTATCCCCTCACCCTGTCCTTCTCATCATTTTCGTGGCTTTAAGAGTAGGGATGGTGGTAGGGGATGAGGTCAGCAACAATTGCAACAGTTCTCCTCTTCTTTGCGTGCCACTGACAAGCCACATTAATTCCCCCTTCGGTTGTCATTTGAGGCCAGTAAGGGGCAAGATTTGATTTTGCCATTCCGGATGGCTCACGATTATTTTGAACCAGTAGGTCCTTCGGATTGTTAAGTTTGGTTACACCCTCCCTTTCTTGGTACACCTTCCGCATTGCACCAGTTTTGCCCAGATGTTGCCAGATCATGCTGGTATTCTCTCCAGAGAGCTAAAGATGTTGCTTGCCCAGGCAGTGATGGAGATAGTGCCTGAGGCACAGATGGGCATGGGGTGCTATTCCCATAATACTTCTTGGCCCCCAAGGATGACGGGGGGATCGAGGCTGAGCTTAGACTTTGGGCTCATGAACACCCTCTTCAGGAACGAGACATCTAATAAGATGGCTCTGGTTTTGTTGTTTCCTGGACCCTGAGGGCTGGATGGTGTCCTTGGACTTGCTTGATGAGTACTTCCATGTGCTGATCCTACAGTCCCACAGCAAGTACCTCCCTCTTTGCAGTGGGGTCCAAACATTGTCAATTCACCATCCTGCCCTTTGGCCTTACCTTGACCTCCCAGGTGTTCACAAAGATTGTGTTGGAGATTGAAGCCCCATCTTTGCAAGTCATAGATCCCTTGTATTCCTGTACCTCAATGACTGGCTCCTGAAGGCATGCTCACGTCAGCTAGTCTTGGATCACCTGCAAGTGACAACTTTGTTGCTGTCCGCCCTGAGATCTTGGGCAGCAAACCAAAATCCCATCTTTAGCCTATTCAGAGGATTCCCTTTATAGGTAAAATCCTGACCTCAGTGCTTAAATGGCCTTTTGGTCCCCACAATGAGGGCAGGACATTCAGGCTAGGATCCTTATGTTTGAGGAGCAAGCACTTGTTCTGGCACTGAAGGCTCTGAGGCTTCTTAGGTTCCTGGCCTTGTGCATCCGTCTGGCGCCTCAAGCTCGCTGGCACATTAGGCTCTTCAGTGAAGCCTTTGCTTTTAATGGGCCTAGCACTGGGATTCCTTTTTGAAGCATTAACATTTTGTATAATACTTTGTAGCTTTTTGCACAATGTATCTGAAAGAGACACGTTAGTGACAGATTCCTTACCTTAGAATATCCCCAGGCGTCAGGCTGGATCCGGAAAGTTTTTGCGTAGCAGTACTCTTGCGCGTCGGTAGGCGGCGTCGTGCGGCTCCGCGTCCGTCGTCGGCGTCGTGATCGCCGGGATGACGTCGCGGGCAGTACTTAGACGCCGCCCCTGCGCGCTGACGTCAGTTCTTCTTTTTCCGCGCCAGTAAGCGCAGATCCGGGAAGAGCAGTGCCCTAGTCAATTTTTGACTAAATTTGTGGTGATTTTTTCACTGTTTCTTTTCGAGTCTTCTCGACTCCTAGGTGTCGGTAGGGATGCGCGGCTTCAAGCCATGCGACGTCTGTGGTCGAATGATGTCGATCACAGACCCGCACTTAGAGTGTCTCTACTGTCTCGGCCGAGACCATGACACAAAGTCGTGCCCTGACTGCCGGGCTTTACACCCGAAGGCTTTGCGAGAGCGGTCTCGAAAGCTCCTCGAGGTCCGGCAGTCGGCTCCGCGCCGCACCAAGCCCCGGTCCCGTGAGAGGTCGAGGGGCCGGTCGCGGAGCCCCCGCCCGGTCGTCGGAGTCCAAGTCTTCGCACTCCTCGGGTAAGTCGAAGCACAAGAAGTCGAAGAAGCACCATCGCTCTAAGACTTCGCCTCGCCGGTCTCGCGACTCGGCTGAGGCCCCTGTCGGCACCGTCCCCGCGGCTCCGGATGTGCCTCGGGAGCCGCCCCCGCATTACCCGTCCTTCCCGGGTTCGGGGGCGACTCCGGCCGAAATACAGAAATTCCTGTCGGCCATGGTCCGCCTCTTCGGGCCTCAAGGTCCCTCCGGTGCGCCTTCGGGCCCCGAGGGCCCTGATGGGGTTGCTCCGGCGTTGCCGACGACTCTGGTCCCGGCGTCGCCTGTCCCGCCAGCCTTGGTCCCGGCCTCGGCTCCGGCACCGGCCTCGATCCCGGCTCCGGTGGTACCGCAACCCCGATCGACGCCGGTTGACCTAACCACGCCGGCGCCGATGTCCCCGGTGCCGTTCCTGACGCCGCCCGGGGCTCCGGGCGGCGTCGTTCCCCGGTTCTCTCCGGTTCCAGACATGGAGCCGGACCGGCGTCGCTCGACGCCGGCTCCGGCGCCGATGAGACCTTGGGTCCCAGATGTCCCTCCTCCTCCATATTTTGAACCAGAGGAGGACCAGGAGAGCTGGGAGGGGTCGGAAGACCCTCTCACACAGCAGTGTGAGTATGATCAGGACTGGGCAGAGGAACTTGGGGATGCCAGTGGTCTAGACACTTCCCCTGACACTGGCATGCTGTCTCCTCCCGTGGCTACGGAGGAGGGAGCAAATTTCGCTACGGTGTTGCGTAGAGCAGCTGGAGCCTTGCACCTCCAATTGCCTACTGTGGCTGTCAGGACTAATCTCCTGACGGAAGTGCTTCAGCCGGCAGCCTCCTCTACGGAGACTGTGCTGCCGTTAAACAATGCCCTCACTGACGTTCTTTTGGGCACCTGGTCCAAGCCCACCACAGGGGCTCCTGTGGATAGGAACGTGGCCCGACGCCATCGCCCTGCTCTGGGCGACCCCTTGTTTCTCTCTCAACATCCCACCCCCGAGAGCTTGGTTGTCCAAGCCTCTGCCTCCCAAACCGCCTTCCCTACCGTCCCTCCGGATAGGGAATCCAAACGCCTGGACCAATTTGAGAAGAAGGCTTTTTCTTCCTCCAGTGCTGGCTTGCGGTCCGTCAACACCGCTTGCCTTTTGGGCCGATATACCCACTCCCTGTGGGATTCGGTGGCGGCTGTTTTGCCCCAGTGTTCTGAGGGGGTCCAGACACTGCTTACCCGCACCATTGCGGAAGGTAGGGATGCGGCAAAGTACACCATACGTTGTGGCCTTGATACCGCCCGACTCGCTGGGCAGATCGCTTGCAACGACGGTGGCGCTGCGTCGCCACGCCTGGCTGAGGACAACTGGTTTCTCGGGTGATGTCCAGAATACACTCATGGACATGCCCTTTGATGGAGTCGGTCTTTTTGGTTCCATAGCAGACCATGCGCTGGAGCGTTTTAAGGACTCACGGGCTACTGCCAAGTCCCTGGGCCTTTCTGTTGTGCGCCCTCCGCTAACCTCTGCTTTTCGCCCCTTTCGTGGCCACGGAAGGGCGCCCAGTCACGTCCGCTGCCCAGCCAACGGCCCGCGCAGCAAGCGTCTTCGCGTGGCCGAGGACGTGGCTACCGCCGTGGCGGTTCGGGCAACCAGCGTGTGTAGGGCAGGCCACCAACTCCGCCCCGTCCGCGGCCTCCAAGCACTCCTAGTCCCTCCTTTCAGGTCCACAGCACGCCAGTAGGGGGCAGTGTCCGCCATCACCTTCACCACTGGCGTGCCATCACCTCGGACAGGTGGGTCTTGGACATTGTCCGAAGGGGCTACTCCCTCCCCTTCGAGACCACCCCCCAGCCATGCCACCTCAATTCCACCGCATGTCAGGGGATCACTTGGTGCTTCTGCAGAAGGAAGTCACGGCCCTCTTGGCCAAGAGGGCCATCGAGCATGTTCCGACCCCAGAAGTAGGACGTGGTTGCTACTCCCACTACTTTCTGGTGCCCAAAAGGACAAGGAGGACATGCGTCCTATCTTGGACCTCCGGAACGTCAATCGCTTCCTCCGGAAGGAGAAGTTCAAGATGCTCACCCTAGCTCAGGTCTTGACTGCTCTCGACCCTGGAGACTGGATGGTAGCGTTGGACTTGCAGGACGCATATTTCCACATCCCCGTCCTACCGGCCCACCGGCGTTACCTGTGGTTCACGGTAGGCCTCGAGCATTTTCAGTTCACCGTGCTCCCTTTTGGCCTTACCAGCGCCCCTCGGGTGTTCACGAAAGTGATGGCGGTGGTCGCAGCCCATCTGCGCCGGGCAGGGGTTCCAGTCTTCCCCTACCTCGACGACTGGCTGCTGAAGGCGGGCTCGTCCCAGGCAGTCGTCTCCCAACTCCAGACAACGGCCGAACTCCTGCACTCGCTGGGGTTCTCCATCAACGTGCCGAAGTCGCACCTAATTCCTTCTCCACAGCTCCTTTTCATCGGAGCAGTTCTGGACACGTCGCAGTTTCAGGTTTATCCTCCCGAAAGGTGAGTCCGGGATATTCAGGCTATGATTCCGATCTTTCGGCCTTTATCCTGGGTTTCGGTACGGATGACCCTGAGGCTGCTGGGCCTCATGGCCTCCTGCATCCTGCTGGTCAATCATGCCAGATGGCATATGCGGGCTCTGCAGTGGGACCTGAAGTTCCAGTGGGCGCAGAACCAGGGCAACCTGTCCGATCACGTCCATATCTCGGAGGGGACTGCAAAACAGTTGCAGTGGTGGCTCTCGAACCGGCAATGGGTCATGGGCAGATCCCTCTCCCTTCCCCAGCCAGAGCACACAGTTGTGACGGACGCGTCCCTTCTGGGATGGGGCGGTCACATGGGAGAGGCGGAGATCAAAGGCCTCTGGTCTCCGGCGGAGTCCCGGCTCCATATCAACATTCTGGAGCTCCGGGCGATCCGACTTGCACTCAAGGCATTCCTTCCCTCTGTCAAAGGGACGGTAGTGCAGGTGTTCACAGACAACACCACCGCCATGTGGTATTGCAACAAACAGTGCGGGGTGGGGTTGTGGACCCTATGTCAGGAGGCTCTGCGCCTCTGGACATGGCTGGAACATCAGGGCATATTCCTGATGGTTCAACACCTGGCAGGTTCCCTGAACGCCAGGGCGGACGAACTCAGCCGCAGGTGCATGATGGATCACGAATGGCGTCTTCCCACGGAGGTGGCGCAAGGTCTCTTTCAGCAGTGGGGAGAGCCTTGGTTAGATCTGTTCGCCACCGAAGAGAACGCGCAATGTCAGCAGTTCTGCGCGTTGGAATTTGCAAGGCGGCACTCGCTCGGCGACGCTTTTCGTCGCGAGTGGAGTTGCGGTCTGTTGTACGCCTTTCCGCCTATACCACTTCTACCCAGAGTGTTGAAGAAGATTCGGCGCGACCGGGCCCAAATCATTCTTGTGGCTCCGGACTGGGCTCGAAGAGTTTGGTATCCCGAGCTACTCAGTATGAGCGTCGAACCCCCGATCCGTCTGCCTCTTCGGGAGGATCTTCTGTCGCAGCAGCAGGGGACGGTCCTCCACCCGAACCTGTCTAGTCTACACCTGCTTGCGTGGAGATTGAGCGGCGGCAGTTGATTCCTTTCGAC
Source organism: Calotriton arnoldi (assembly GCA_963921515.1). NCBI lineage: Eukaryota > Metazoa > Chordata > Amphibia > Caudata > Salamandridae > Calotriton > Calotriton arnoldi. The sequence goes on along the minus strand of CAWUFW010007045.1, from coordinate 1,045,168 downwards.
TTGCCTCCCGAAGTTTGTGATGTGATTCTGGCAGCCAGGCGTCCCTCCACTAAGGTGGTATACGCATGCAGGTGGAACAAGTTTGTGGCATGGTGCACAGCAAAGGCTGTGAATCCCCTTTCTGCCCCTCTTTCTGAGGTTCTTCTGTTCCTTCTTTCTCTGGCCCAACAGGGTTCTGCCCTGGGTACCATCAAGGGCTATCTTTGTGCGATATCAGCCTTCCTCAGGCTTCCTGATCAGCCCTCCCTTTTCAAGTCCCCTGTGGTTAACAGGTTTCTTAAAGGCATTACACACCTCTTTCCTCCTGTTCCGTTTGTAATGCCTCAGTGGGACTTGAACTTGTTTCTTACCTTCTTAATGTGCGCTCCCTTTGAGCCTCTACATAACTGTCCTCTTCGTCTTCTTACTCTGAAGACAGCATTCCTGGTGGCCATCACCTCTGCTCGGCGGGTGAGTGAGCTCCAGGCTCTTTAATGCAAACCTCCCTTTCTGTCTGTTCATCCAGACAAGGTTGTTCTTCGGACGCGTCCGTCCTTCTTGCCAAAGGTGGTTACTGCCTTCCATATTGGGCAGACCATCACTTTGCCCACCTTCTTTCCACATCCTTCCAGAGAGGAAGAGAGGCTCCACCGTCTGGACCCAAAACGTGCGCTTTCTTTTTACATCAACCGCACACAACAGTTCCGGGTGGATGACCAGCTCTTTGTTGGCTACGTGGGCGCCAAAAAAGGTCGGGCGGTACACAAAAGGACCATCTCCCGCTGGGTCACTATGTGTATCAAAGCCTGCTATTCTTTGGCTAAGAAGGAGCCTCCTGTTGGGCTGCGTGCCCATTCCACCAGAGCAACGGCGGCTACCACGGCTTTAGGCCGCGGGGTTCCGTTACAGGATATATGTCAGGCAGCTACGTGGGCCTCGCTGCACACGTTTACCAAACATTACTGCCTTGACAGCCAAGTCCGGAGGAGACGGCTTCTTTGGCCGTTCTGTTCTTCGGGACTTCCTCGTCTGATCTTTGTTCGCAGACCCACCACCGGGGTTGGTATTGCTGGGGTATCTATTCTAAGGTAAGGAATCTGTCACGAACGTGTCTCTTTCAGATGCACAAGTTACTAACTTGTGTAACGATATATCTGTAAGAGACAGTAGTTAGTGACAGATTCCTTACCGCCCACCCATCCTCCCCGTTCTGCGAACTGATTTCTAGGGTTAAGGACATCCCTTTCAGGGCCCTAGTATTTTTCAGACACCTATGTCAGCTTCTTGCATGGCTCTGCGTTCCTAGCGCGGAAAATCGTGTACACAACTGACGTCAGCGCGCAGGGGCGGCGTCTAAGTACTGCCCGCGACGTCATCCCGGCGGTCCCGACGCCGACGACGGACGCGGAGCCGCACGACGCCGCCTACCGACGCGCAAGGGTACTGCTACGCAAAAACTTTCCGGATCCAGCCTGACGCCTGGGGATATTCTAAGGTAAGGAATCTGTCACTAACTACTGTCTCTTATAGATATATCGTTACACAAGTTAGTAACTTGTGCATTCATTCTGACGATTGGGATGTGCATGCCGTTGAATCGTTGTTTACTGATTTGAGATATTATGCTGCTTTTAATGCTGAAGATTTGTACATGAATTCTGCAAATTATGCCGATTTATATTATCAGCATTGGGGCAACCATTTCCTCCATAAACCAAGTACCCTTAGGGGTCCTGTGAATTACACCCAATGGGAACATTGTCCTACCCCTTTGCCAGGGAGCTCCCACACTCTTAGAAACAAGTTTACTTATTTTGCCAACTTTGATAGATCGAACCCTGGGTCCTATTATTTTAAATTAAACACCTCTTCTATGCAGAAGATCATGTTGACCCACACCAAGTTATTGTATTCGGGTTCCTTTTTGGCCGCTTTGGCTGTGGGTGGTTATGAGCACTGGCGGGACACTATTGACTTGAAATCTATTTGGGGCTCCAAATCCTGGCAGGTACAGGGCACAAAAGCCTTGCACCGTGCTTGCCTTATCCCAACCCAAATTCTATTTTTAAATCATTCAATCTATCAAACTACTTCCAAACAATTATATGCCCCTTCCATTCCTGTGATGTCTTCCACCACTAATGAGCGCTTGCATTTTAATATTTCCCTTAGAGAGTTGCAAGCTTTGTTTCAGAACAATTCATTTAATATTTCCGAGTTTGGTCAGTCACCATGGCTGGCTTGGCCCGCAGCAGCAAATGCCTGCCAATTACGTTTTCATGACTCAGCTCCTGGTTACAAACAGGATAGGCCGGATCCGAGGTTTTCTGACTCTCGTACTGTTACAACATATTCTGTTGGAAAATTATGTAAACAGTGGTTGCAGCACTCTTCCTTAGATTCTGTAAAACAGCATTTATCCCTCCTTTCAGGCAACATTGATCTGTCCGATTTTGTTCTGTGGCCTCGTGGCCCTCGACCTAAGAGATTCATTTATGAAACTTACAATGAACTCTGGAAGCTTTCGCAAATTGAAGCTGCCTCCCGCCTTCGGGAGATTGATCAAGCAAATTTAGAAAAGGTGCTTGCTGTTGTTGACAATAGTATTAATACCCTGTCTTCCCGCAATTACACATTAGAGAATATTGTTTCCTCTGTTGTTGATATTGTACAAGATGATGTTACTGTGTTATATCATGGTCAGAATCAATTATGTTCTGTGATGCAGTTTGCATGGACTTTGCAAACGCTTAAACTGGGTAAAGTTCCTTGGCATTTTCTGAACACCACTGCCTTATTTTTACCTTTTAATTTGACTGACAAGCAGCAGTTCATGTCCATGAAAGATGCCACATACACTCTGTTACATATCGAGAAAATAGAGCCATTACCATTCTCTGTTGCGGAATTGGATTCTGCAGTGTGGCTAGTACACGGGGTTATCGCTTTACCTTTTTCTTTATTTGAATTCAGTTCCTGCATGAAACATTATCCCGTTGGCCGTTTTCAGCCTTTGGGCAGTGCCTTCTTGCATGAACTGTGGTCCCTACCTTTCATGTTTAAATGTCTTAGGGACAGCACAGAGGTGTTTCTCACAGGCGAGTCTTGTGATTCTACTGTGGGTCATTCCCTTATTTGCAAACACATTAAATTTTAAATTGCACGGCGCTTGTAATGTTTCAGCTCCGAATCTTGCTTGTGTTTTGAAGGGTATTCCTGCTCCTGCTATATCTCCTACTTTCACTGTGCTTGCAAATGGTAGCTATCTGCTTCTGAATAATCAGGACTGCTGTGGCATGCTAGCTGGTATACCATATATTGTTACCGTTTCCCACAGGGTTGTCTGCGGCAAAAATGTGCTTTTTCCTCCCCCGCACGACATCATAGATAGTTCCATTTGGCCTTCCATTCCTACCTTGAAGGCGGATTTCAATAAATTGAGCAGAATAAAGGTGCTATTATTGAACCAGGAGGTTATGCTTACGTCCGCCCGGGAGACATTCATTCTCCAGGTGGCAAGTACCCACAGTGAGATATAGGCCCTTTTGAACACTAACCTCCCACAGCATTTCGGTGAACTGATTCACCGCGTTTTTAATGCATCACGCACGGAGGGTCTGGTGCAGTTTTTTAAAGTTGTGGGCTCTGGCCTTGTGACCTCCTTTCAAACTATCTTTGGTGTAATACCGGCTTTTATTCATTCCATTTTTTCCAGCGTCTTCGGCGGCTTTCCGTTGATCCTTGCTTTGGTGGCTGGTATTTTGCTTTTGGTCTGTTTACTGCGCAATGGCTGCGCTTCATTGGGCCCTTCTCGACCCCGGTCGGCTTCAGATGCTCCGTGAACGCATGCTCGCCAGCTTCGGCGTCCTGCCATTGGCAACTCTGTGTGTCCTACAGTCTTTCGTTTCGCTTTGCGTATTTCACTTGCGTGCAACCTGTGATGACTTGCATCCGCTGTCCTTTTTCCTGGTCCTTGGATTATTGCCTTTCCAATGCGTCTCTGTCTCGCCCAGATTTTGTCCCATTGATGGGTCCCTTAGAGGCTCATGAGCGGGACTGTTCCGGGGATGGCTATATGGCGCGTGCAGCTGCACTTGGAATTTTGGCGCAATGGGATGTCTGTGCGGCTGCTCAGACTCTCCTACAACAAAGTTATATTGAGTATCATGCAAGTTGTCCCGCAATGCTCTTTACTGCTCCCTCTTATGAGGAACATGACTGTAGTTTTGATTTATTGGACTGGATGGCATCTCTTTTTTCTGATGGTTCCAACGATGTCCTCTTGGAAAGTGTGGCGTTTTTCTGCACCTACACCTTGATGGATTGACAAGGGCCTCCGCTTTCAGCTTCACACTGAATTTTTTTCTGCAGACTTTTTCATTTTCTCTCCCATTCATTGTCCTTATGGGGACTTTTTCACAATCAGAAGTTTCTGTTCTGCTCATTCGCTTTGAACTCCGTCTAGGTCGATGGACTGTCCAGGGGAGGGTGTCATGTGGTTTGTGGCCTCATGGCCTGCCCTGCTAAGTTGGCTGCGGCCTGGCTGCCATGATGCCTTTTCTGCACACGTTACTTTGTGACTTTGTTTTTCAAGCCTCTGCTTGTGCCTGGCTATATTAGGACTGTCTGCATTTCTGCCTTTCACCTTTTCTCTTGTTCCCTGTGGGTCGCTTCTGCACAACATGTACAAGGTCGAAAAACAACGTCCCTTGTTCTTACTGATCTGGCCTATCCCTCGCACCTAGACATAACACTATGTGCAGCTGAACTGGAGAAATTCGGGTGCTTTTAATATTGTGTTTGCACTATTAGAGACACTTGGAGATAAACCTTTCCAGAGAGAAGAGCTGTGTTTGTCTACTGATGTAAAACTTGCATCTAGAGATTGAGGTATGAGGGTCCGCCTAACAATGCCCAGAGGTTTTCTATTTATATAATAAACTAGCAAATAGCACGGGGAGGGTGGTATAGCCATTTAGCCCTATATCCACTGTTTTATTAAATGCTTTCCCCGTTTGTATTCTATGGAATTGTAACTATGCTGATTATATTATCATTATGCATTATGCTGATAGTACTGGCTCGTGTACTGTATCTTAGAGCACGATAGTTGAAATAAATATTTAAACTATACTGTGTCTCTTATTACGCGCGTTGTGGACAGGTATGAGTGAGTGATGAAAGGGTGGTCTTGCTCCTGCGAGTCCTGAGAGAGAGATACCGTGTTCTGGGTTGTCTAATCATTGGTAGTATTGTTGCTAATGAGACGCTACAGCTAGTCGGGTTGGGGTTTTAGGTGCTAAGGTTTATGGTTGGCTCACCACTATATTCCGAGGTCCTATTATCCTGTGCATAGCTCTGTGTATGTGCAGAATCCCTACAACACACTCTCTCACCGGAAGTGAAACCAGGCCACGCGGACACTTTCACAATACAACAGCCGGGAATGCACTTTTCGGTAAAAACCCACATTCCTTCCTCCTAATTAATCAAATAAACGTCTCACTGAAGAACAGGGGCCAGCTTCGATCGGTAAACAGCCGTTACAACGACTTTTTTACTTTGCGATACCATTACAACGCATGCATTACCACGCATGCGTTGTACATCACGAAGTCATTACTACGCATTTTATTTGAAAGAGACACGTTAGTGACAGATTCCTTACCTTAGAATATCCCCAGGCGTCAGGCTGGATCCGGAAAGTTTTTTGCGTAGCAGTACCCTTGCGCGTCGGTAGGCGGCGTAGTGCGGCTCCGCGTCCGTCGTCGGCGTCGTGATCGCCGGGATGACGTCGCGGGCAGTACTTAGGCGCCGCCCCTGCGCGCTGACGTCAGTTCTTCTTTTCCGCGCCAGCAAGCGCAGATCCGGGAAGAGCAGTGCCCTGGTCATTTTTTGACCAATCTTTTTGGTGAATTTTTCACTGTTTTTCTTTCATCGACTTCAAGGTGTCGTAGGGATGCCCGGGTTTAAACGTTGCGGCGCCTGTGCTCGGATGATGTCCATCACAGACCCGCATCGGGAGTGTCTCTTCTGCCTCGGCCGAGGCCACGACACGGAGTCTTGTTCCGACTGCCGGGCCCTCAACCCGAAAGCTTTGCGAGAGCGGTCTCGAAAGCTCCTGGAGGCCCGGCATTCGGCTCCGCGCAAGCCCCGGTCGCGTGAGAGGTCCAGGGGTCGATCGCGGAGTCCACACCGGTCGTCGGCATCGAAGTCTTCTTCGTCCGGTAAGTCCAAACACAAAAAGTCCAAAAGCATCGTCGCTCTAGGACTTCGCCTCGCCGGTCTCGCGACTCGGCTGAGGCCCCTCCCGGCACCGTCCCCGCGGCCCCGGACATGCCTGTGGAGTCGCCCCGCAATACCCGTCCTTCCCGGGTTCGGGGCGGATCCGGCCCAAGTACAGGAATTCCTGTCGGCCATGGCCCGCCTCTTCGGGCCTCCAGGCCCCTCCGGTGCGCCTTTGGGCCCCGCGGGCCCTGATAGGGTTGCTCCGGCGTCGCCGATGGCTCCGGCCCCGGCGTCGCCCGTGCCTCCAGCCTCGATCCCGGCTCCGGCTTCGGCCCCGGCCTCGATCCCGGCTCCGCAACCCCCATCGACGCCGGTCGACCTAACGACACCTCCGCCGGCGCCGATGTCTCCGGTGCCGTTCTCGACGCCGCCTGGGGCTCCGGGCGGCGTCGTCCCCAGTTCCTTCCGGCTCCGGACATGGACCCGGACCGACGTCGCTCGACGCCGGTTCCGGCGCCGATGAGACCTTGGGTCCCAAATGTCCCTCCTCCCCCTTATTTTGAACCAGAGGAGGACCAGGAGGACTGGGAGGGGTCTGATGACCCTCTGGCACTACAGTGTCAGTACGATGAGGACTGGACAGAGGGTCTAGGGGATGCCAGTGGTCTAGATACTTCCCCTGACACTGGCATGCTGTCTCCTCCCGTGGCTACGGAGGAGGGAGCCAATTTTGCAACGGTGTTGCGTAGGGCGGCTGGAGCCTTACATCTCCAACTCCCTACTGTGGCGGTCAAGACTAATCTCTTGACAGAGGTGCTTCAGCCGGCAGCCTCCTCTACGGAGACTGTGCTGCCGTTTAACGACGCCCTCACTGACGTTCTTTTGGGCGCCTGGTCCAAGCCCAACACAGGGGCTCCTGTGGATAGGAACGTGTCCCGACGCCATCGCCCAGCTCCGGGCGACCCCCTGTTTCTCTCTGTCCACCCCACTCCTGAGAGCTTGGTTGTCCAAGCCTCCGCTTCCCAAACCGCCTTCCCTACCGCCCCTCCGGATAGGGAATCCAAACGCCTGGATCAATTTGGGAAGAAAGGTTTTTCTTCCTCCCGTTCTGGCTTGCGGTCCATCAACACCGCTTGTCTTTTGGGCCGATATACCCACTCCTTGTGGGATTCGGTGGCGAATGTTTTGCCCCAGTGTTCTGAGGAGGTCCAGACACTGCTTACCCGCACCATTGCGGAAGGAAGGGATGCGGCCAAATACACGATACGATGTGGCCTTGATACCGCCGACTCGGCGGGCAGGTCTATTGCAACGACGGTGGCGCTGCGACGCCACGCCTGGCTGAGAACCACTGGTTTTTCAGGGGATGTCCAGAATACTCTCATGGACATGCCCTTTGATGGAGTCGGTCTTTTTGGGTCCAAAGCAGACCATGCGTTGGAGTGCGTTAAGGACTCACGGGCTACTGCCAAGTCCCTGGGCCTTTCTGCTACACGCCCTCCGCTGACTTCTGCTTTTCGCCCCTATCGTGGCCACGGTAGGGCGCCCCTTCACGTCAGCAGCCCAGCCACCGGCCCGCGCAGCAGGCGTCTTCGCGTGGCCGAGGACGTGGATTCCGCCGTGGCGGATCGGGCAACCAGCGTGCGGGTCAGGCCACCACCTCCAACCCGTCCGCGGCCTCCAAACCCTCCTAGTCCCTCCTTTCAGGTGCACAGCACGCCAGTAGGGGGCAGGGTCCGCCATCACCTTCCCCACTGGCGTACCATCACCTCGGACAGGTGGGTCTTGGACATTGTCCGAAGGGGCTACTCCCTCCCCTTCGAGTCCACCCCCCAGCCATGCCACCTCAATTCCACCGCATGTCAGGGGATCACTTGGTACTTCTGCAGAAGGAAGTCACGGCCCTCTTGGCCAAGAGGGCCATCGAGCATGTTCCGACCCCAGAAGTAGGGCGTGGTTGCTACTCCCACTACTTCCTGGTGCCCAAAAAGGACAAGGAGGACATGCGTCCTATCTTGGACCTCCGGAACGTCAATCGCTTCCTCCGGAAGGAGAAGTTCAAGATGCTCACCCTAGCTCAGGTCTTGACTGCCCTCGACCCTGGAGACTGGTTGGTAGCGTTGGACTTGCAGGACGCATATTTCCACATCCCTGTCCTGCCGGCCCACCGGCGTTACCTTCGGTTCACGGTAGGCCCGAGCATTTTCAGTTCACCGTGCTCCCCTTTGGCCTTACCAGTGCCCCTCGGGTGTTCACGAAAGTGATGGCGGTGGTCGCAGCTCATCTGCGCCGGGCAGGGGTTTCAGTCTTCCCCTACCTCGACGACTGGCTGCTGAAGGCGGGCTCGTCCCAGGCAGTCGTCTCCCACCTCCAGACTACGGCCGAACTCCTGCACTCGCTGGGGTTCTCCATCAATGTGCCGAAGTTGCATCTGATTCCTTCTCCACAGCTCCTTTTCATCGGAGCAGTTCTGGACACGACGCAGTTTCGGGCCTATCCTCCCGAACGGCGAGTCCGGGATATTCAGGCTATGATTCCGATCTTTCAGCCTTTATCCTGGGTTTCGGTACGGATGACCCTGAGGCTGCTGGGCCTCATGGCCTCCTGCATCCTGCTGGTCAATTATGCCAGATGGCATATGCGGGCTCTGCAGTGGGACCTGAAGTTCCAGTGGGCGCAGCACCAGGGCAACCTGTCCGATCACGTCCAGATCTCGGAGGGGACTGCAAAACAGTTGCAGTGGTGGCTCTCGAACCGGCAATGGGTCATTGGCAGATCCCTCTCCCTTCCCCAGCCAGAGCACACAGTTGTGACGGACGCGTCCCTTCTGGGATGGGGCGGTCACATGGGAGAGGCGGAGATCAGAGCCCTCTGGTCTCCGGCGGAGTCCCGGCTCCATATCAACCTTCTGGAGCTCCGGGCGATCCGACTTGCACTCAAGGCATTCCTTCCCTCTGTCAAAGGGAAGGTAGTGCAGGTGTTCACAGACAACAACACCGCCATGTGGTACTGCAACAAACAAGGCGGGGTGGGGTCGTGGACCCTTTGTCAGGAGGCTCTGCGCCTCTGGACATGGCTGGAACATCAGGGCATGTTCCTGATGGTTCAACACCTGGCAGGTTCCCTGAACGCCAGGGCGGACGAACTCAGCCGCAGGTGCATGATGGATCACGAATGGCGTCTTCACTCGGAAGTGGCGCAAGGACTCTTTCTACAGTGGGGAGAGCCTTGGTTAGATCTATTCGCCACCGAAGAGAACGCGCAATGTCATCAGTTCTGCGCGTTGGAATTTCCAAGGCGGCACTCGCTCGGCGACGCTTTTCGTCACGAGTGGAGTTGCGGTCTATTGTACGCCTTTCCGCCTATACCACTTCTACCCAGAGTGTTGAAGAAGATTCGGCACGACCGGGCCCAAGTCATTCTTGTGGCTCCGGACTGGGCTCGAAGAGTTTGGTATCCCGAGCTACTCAATATGAGCGTAGATCCCCGATCCGTCTGCCTCTTCGGGAGGATCTTCTGTCGCAGCAGCAGGGGACGGTCCTCCACCCGAACCTGTCCAGTCTACACCTGCTTGCGTGGAGATTGAGCGGCGGCAGTTGATTCCTTTCGACTTGCCTCCCGAAGTTTGTGATGTGATTCTGGCAGCCAGGCGTCCCTCCACTAAGGTGGTATACGCCTGCAGGTGGAACAAATTTGTGGCATGGTGCACAGCAAAGGCTGTGAATCCCCTTTCTGCCCCTCTTTCTGAGGTCCTTCTGTCCTTCTCTCTCTGGCCCAACAGGGTTCTGCCCTGGGTACCATCAAGGGTTATCTTTGTGCTCTCTCTGCCTTCCTCAGGCTCCCTGATCAGCCCTCCCTTTTCAAGTCCCCTGTTGTTAACAGGTTCTTAAAAGGCATTACTCACCTCTTCCCTCCTGTTCCGTTTGTCATGCCTCAGTGGGACTTGAACTTGGTTCTTACCTTTTTAATGTGCGCTCCCTTTGAGCCTCTACATAACTGTCCTCTTCGTCTTCTGACTCTGAAGACAGCCTTTCTGGTGGCCATCACCTCCGCTCGGCGGGTGAGTGAGCTCCAGGCTCTATCTTGCAAACCTCCCTTTCTGTCTGTTCATCCGGACAAGGTTGTTCTTCGGACGCGTCCGTCCTTCTTGCCAAAGGTGGTTACTGCTTTCCACATTGGGCAGACCATCACTTTGCCCACCTTCTTTCCGCCTCCGCATCCTTCCAGAGAGGAAGAGAGGCTCCACCGTCTGGACCCAAAACGTGCGCTCTCCTTCTATATTGACCGCACAAAACACTTCCGGGTGGATGACCAGCTCTTTGTTGGCTACGTGGGCGCCAAAAAGGTCGGGCGGTGCACAAGAGGACCATCTCCCGCTGGGTTACCTTGTGCATCAAGACCTGCTATTCTTTGGCTAAGAAGGAGCCTCCTGTCGGGCTGCGTGCCCATTCCACCAGGGCAACGGCTGCTACCACGGCCTTGGGCCGTGGTGTTCCGCTGCCGGTTATCTGTCAGGCAGCTACGTGGGCCTCGCTGCACACGTTTACAAAGCATTACTGCCTTGACAGTCGGGTCCGGAGGGACGGCTTCTTTGGCCGTTCTGTCCTCCAGGACTTCCTTGTCTGATCTTTGTTCGCAGACCAACCACCGGGGTTGGTATTGCTGGGGTATCTATTCTAAGGTAAGGAATCTGTCACTAACGTGTCTCTTTCAGATGCACAAGTTACTAACTTGTGTAACGATATATCTGTAAGAGACAGTAGTTAGTGACAGATTCCTACCGCCCACCCATCCTCCCGTTCTGCGAACTGATTTCTAGGGTTAAGGACATCCCTTTCAGGGCCCTAGTATTTTTCAGACACCTATGTCCGCTTCTTGCATGGCTCTGCGTTCCTGGCGCGGAAAGTCGTGTACAGAACTGGCGTCAGCGCGCAGGGGCGGCGCCTAAGTACTGCCCGCGACGTCATCCCGGCGATCACGAGCGACGGACGCGGAGCCGCACGACGCCGCCTACCGACGCGCAAGGGTACTGCTACGCAAAAAACTTTCCGGATCCAGCCTGACGCCTGGGGATATTCTAAGGTAAGGAATCTGTCACTAACACTGTCTCTTACAGATATATCGTTACACAAGTTAGTAACTTGTGCTTTAGAACGCATGGTCATTTACCGCGCATGCCTTTACAACGAATTTTGTTGTAAAGGTATGTATGGTAATTGACCATGCGTTCTAAAAAACATGTAGACGCTCCATGTCGTTGTAAGGAAACCGAGGCTGTTCCGTTTCCTCACAACGACGTGCACCGCCCCTCAGTGCAGTGGTGTTTGGGTAGTGAAGGGGGTCATGCTGGGGGTAGATTTAGGGTTTAGGGTAGTGCAGTGGTGTTTGGGTAGTGTAGGGGGTTGTGCTGGGGGTAGTGTTTTAGGGTTTAGGGTAGTGCAGTGGTGTTTGGGTAGTGTAGGGGGTCGTGCTGGGGGTAGTGTTTTAGGGTTTAGGGTAGTGCAGTGGTATTTGTGTAGTGTGGGAGGTCATGCTGGGGGTATATTTAGGGTTTAGTGTAGTGCAGTGGTGTTTGGGTAGTATAGGGAGTCGTGCTGGGGGTAGTTTTAGGGTTTAGGGTAGTATAGTGGTGTTTGGGTAGTGTAGGGAGTCATGCTGGTGGTAGTGTTTTAGGGTTTAGGGTAGTGCAGTTATGTTTGGGTAGTGTAGGGTGTCTTGCTGGGGGTAGTGTTTTAGGGTTTAGGGTAGTGCAGTGGTGTTTGGGTAGTGGAGGGGGTAGTGTTTTAGGGTTTAGGGTAGTGCGCCCAACCAGCCACAATATCCGTGGACAAAGGGGATCCTGACTCTTTGGAACGCTCCGTCAATTGAATAATTTGGGTCAAGGGCCCTACCACGTCCAAGACCGATCAATTCCTTTCTTGGGATCCCTCATATACTTGGAGAAAAAGGTACATAGTTTCTCATCAATTTCAGGCGTGTGCGCCACCTTCCCCCTTCAGTGAGGGCCTGGGAAATTCTCCCTCATCCTATTCCTGACCTCCCTTTCAAGGGGTTGATGGATTTTCCCCACCACATACTCTGCCACTTTGGCATCAGGTGTCCACTCTGCCGACCTAGGATGGTAAATTTGGGTAGGCTCGAACATGTCCGAGTGGACCCCGTCCCCAACCGGGGACTGAGAGGAGTGGGACTCTGGACGCCAGGGACGCCCGAGTCCTTATCCTCATCGGAGGAGAATCGTCCTCTGATACACCCTCTCCCTCTAAGGAAACCCGCCGTCGAGGTCTACAATAGTGGTGACAGTGTCGCAATTTTCTCCGGGCCCCTCCTCCTCCCGGCAGGGTGCATGTTTTAGCGTTCGCGCACTCTTGAGGAAGGTCTCTGTAAGTTTATCAAATCCTTCCAAGTGCCCCGCGTTATGCTTAACGGCCCTTTTATTCCCCATCTGGGAGCTACTTGGACCCGCCACCACCAGATCTGGGTCACTGAACACCCCAGGGATGCTTTTCGCCAGCTTATCAACCTGATCCCTAAGAGGAGCCAGCGCCCTAGAAATAGCCAGAGAGAGGGCTTGGTCCACTGCTGGAGGGAGAAGTTGGGGGGCCATTCCTCCTCCACTTCCTGGTAGGAGGAGTAAAAATGGTCTTCTGGAGAAGACATGATAGCAGACGGTGTGAGCACAGAACAAATGCCCTTAAAATCCTTAAGACCGCCCCCTCGCCGGGCTGGGCTTTCCCCGAAGCTGTTATAAGAATAGACTGAGGCGCAATACCAATTACCACCACCAGGTGGCGTTGGTCACTAATGTGGCCGTGTGGGGAAATCACCGCGTAGCGGTGTCAAAATTAGGCGAGGTTGGTCGGGAATCAGCGGACACTAAAGGAGTGACCGGATTCCCAAACGCGCGTAAAGACCAGCGGAGCGCTCGACGGAGCTGCCTCGCTCGGACCAGACGCGCCTGACAGGATCTCACCGCACGCAGAGCACACAGCGGGAGAAACTGCGAGGGAGAGAACGCGCTCGGGCAAGAGCCTGCTGCGCAGGGAATATGAAACAATACCAAGGCAATAATGCTAATAACGAGCACAAGAAACCGCTATACAAACAGCAACAACGTCAGATTAAGCCAAGAATGTAAGGAATGCACTTAACTGACGAGCAGTGAAGAAAGAGGAAGCGGAAGGGACGTCACGATATTGTATACGATGGACTGTGATATGATTGGACTATAGTTGCCTTGGAGACTACCCCCTAATGGTTCATGGGTTGTGTAGTCTTTTGTTTAATGATTGTTGTGTTACGTTTTCTTTGAACTGCTATGCAAATAAAGTGAGGAAAGATATGCATAATCCTCGCCTCCGTCCTGCCATAGAATTCATTAAACTTTATTTGATCTGATTTAGAAACATAGATCATAAAAGTGTACATAAAAACAGTAAATCCTCTTTCCTAATACAATACAGTGAGAATTAATTAAAACCAGTAGGTAAAAACGGGTGTTACAAAGCCCGGTTCAGGGCAACTTCAGGTTAACAGAATCGTAAAGTTCAATGTTTCGCAAGATCAATCTCATGTACTTCGTGCAAAATACGCAATAAGGGGTCCAAGTAAGATGTAACTCTCCAATACCTGACCAGTTTGCACTATATAAAACTGCAGAAAAACTAAAAATAAAAAGTGTTTTGCACACTTCTGTCATTGGGCTATATGTGGGCTACATCTGGGTGATATTTGTGCTACATTTGGGCTCTTTTTTCTCTGGTGGCCATCTTGGGAGACTTATTTGTTATGAAGTTTCCTAATTTCGTCATTTACTGCAGTCTCCTCAGTAGGAAATGCTTTCAGTTTTTACTTTGATTCCATCAAGAAGCCATTCAGATGTGTCACACATTTGCCATAAATTCAGAATGTTAGCTCTCTAGTTGTTCATTAGATCACTGTAGTAAAGCTACTGCTCACCAGGGAGTTAACTGGAAGTCTACTGCTGGTATTGAAAGTGATTGTTTCAGTCTGCATGTCAGAATTTTCTAATGAAATAGAAGAGGATTTGAGATCTCATTTAAAACATGCCCTAAATTCTCTTTCTGCAGCACTAACCATAATTGCTATGGCAAAATGAACCCCCTCATTTTGTTCCTTTTTAAATTAAATGTTTTAAGTGTTACCAGTTTATTCCAATGAAGATGGCTTCAGGTGTGCCATACTTTTGTCATAAGTAAGACTGTTAGCGCTCTAGTTGTTCTTTAGAACACTCTGGGAAGCTGCAGTAGAACACAAAGGCATCAACTGACAGTCTGCTCCTGTTGAAATATAAGAGGAAGATATTTGCGATCACACTTGAAACATGTCCTAATTTTTCTTTCTACAGCACTAACCATAATTTCTATGACAAAATGAACCCCATCATTTTGGTCCTTTTTAAATTAAATGTTTTAAGTGTTACCAGTTTATTCCAATCAAGATGGCTTCAGGTGTGCCATACTTTTGTCATAAGTAAGGCTGTTAGCACTCTAGTTGTTCTTTAGAACACTCTGGGAAGCTGCAGTAGAACACAAAGGCATCAACTGACAGGCTGCTCCTGTTGAAATATAACAGGAAGATATTTGAGATCTCACTTAAAACATGTCCTAATTTTTCTTTCTACAGCACTAACCATAATTTCTATGACAAAATGAACCCCATCATTTTGTTCCTTTTAAATTAAATATTTTAAGTGTTACCAGTTTATTCCAATCAAGATGGCTTCAGGTGTGCCATACTTTTGTCATAAGTAAGGCTGTTAGCACTCTAGTTGTTCTTTAGAACACTCTGGGAAGCTGCAGTAGAACACAAAGGAATCAACTGACAGTCTCTGCCCTTGTTGGATGTACATGTTTTACTGAGAATGTCAGACTTCATTCTCACATGACTGAGAAAGATAATGTGAATTTACAGAAAATATGCTCTCATTTTAGCTTCTGGAGCACCTTCCAAAACTGTATGGGACAAGCATGTGAAAATAGTTTTCTCTCAAACATGATTCATGATATCCCAGCAGAAGGTTTTAACAGGGTAAAATCACCTTAGAACACACCACAATTCCTGAAATTAGTAAGGTACCATCAACAAATGAATTCTAATGTAACTAAAGTCTGTTATCACCCTTTATAGTTCTCCTTTTGGTAACCCTCAAAATCTTCGATTCACTACAATGCATTTCAATGGGGTACTATCATTTATATTGGTCCCAAGATGGCTGCCAGCAATTCCAGGATGAAGTGCTGACAGCCAATCAGATCTCACGATGACATGTGTGGTTAGGCTCCGCCCAGATATATATGCGTTTTCTTTTTCAAATTTCTCAGGCAATACTGAACGGATTTACACCATTTAAGCAAAAGGCACGACTCTGAACCAAGGGCTACCTTTTTGCCAAATTTGGTGTAATTCCGTTCAGCAGTTCGGGCTGTAGCTGCGATGAAAGTTTCCTATGGAAAATTGCATGGGGAAAACACGTTTTGGGACCCCCCTTTTTTCTCGGCCTTCGCTTGCCAAATCACCCCGAAACTTTCAGGATAGGAGCGGACCGGAGCGGGCCATAAGTTTTGAAAATTTCGCGAAGATTCGTCAACCGGCGCCAAAGTTATTTCAAATATAATGTTGTAGATTTCCTATGGAAAATAGGTCCTAACTATAACTATCTACTGGCGACCGCCAGTAGATAATGTATATATATATGCATATTTATATATACATACATACATATATACAAGAATAATGAGGTGAGCTTCGGGAAACAGTGAACATATTTGCTTTTACAAGTTCAAACAAAGGTGGCTTAATATTGAGGGTGAACAACAATATTATGTTTAAATACAAACCTGCATTTGTGATATGCTGCCAGGATGTATGAACAATGAAAACAAAACAAACTGCTTCCACGGAAATAAAAAGAATAAACTACATCTTTTTTATTTGCTGCTGGGACAGAAAAACTTTATCGTTTTAAACACCACCACAGGTGAATGCATTAAGACTGCTTAAAGTTTCACTAGAAGAAAGAAACGGAGTACCTCTTGTATGTTTTCTTTATATGCAACACCTGAGGGATGGGTATATAAATGCATGATTTTTATGGCATTGCATGGTTGACAAAGGTTGATCAAACAGCCGAAACGCGTTCCAGTTTATCAATGCTGTCCGTAAAATAAATGGATAATGACGGAGATTTGAGTGCAGGACCCGTTTTTTAATGGATGAATGGGATAGTCTACATATATGTATGTGTATATATATATATATATATATATATATATATATATATATATATATATATATATATATACATATATACATATATGTGTACGTTTGTAAATATGGGATATTCTCGAGGTCCTTGTACATCTCTAGTTCTTTTTTTCTGTGGAAAGACTGCTTCTGTGTTAATGGGGGCTAATGTCGTCATTGACTTCTCTTTTATATGAACATTTCTTTTCTCTATGGAGGATGGATTTTCTATGTGTAGTTCACAGAGCAGTCCTAACCTAATATGGTTTTACAGGTTTGAACATGCTGTTAGGACTTTAACATATAACCAAATGCTGATGAATAAAGTCTTACTGTCTTGTGTAATATCTTCCCCATGCTTTTATTGTCTTATCATTTTTTTACTGTGGTTCTGTCCACAATTATTCTGAGGTGAGAACTACTAAAGCAGTTTTGATGTACTGACATGGGTATGTTATTCCCATGGTTTAATTGTCTTGCAACTTTATTTACCTATGGCCCCTTCTTGGAGACTTTACTTGGTAGGGTATGTTTTTGCTCACCTACATTATTATAACTTTCCAGTTTTTTGCTTGTTCTGGAGCAGGTTGGTCTTGCTAGGAGACTTTTCATGGGCACAGTTCGCAGACCCTCCTCTTGGGATGGTAAGGCTTTGGCATTTGATTCTAAAGTAAGGAATCTGCGGCTAGATGTCTCTATCAGATGAACAAGTTACTTACCTTTGGTAATGCATTATCTTGTAGAGACGAGATCTAGCCGCAGATTCCTTAACGACCCTCCCATCCTCCCTGCTCTGCGAACGGAGTCCTTTTGGGTCTCAATTATTTGTTTTGGTCTTTCACATCGTGGAAAAAAGAAAGGGAGAATCCAGTGATTGATGGATATACGAGTTCTCTTTCATATCTGAAAGAGACACGTTAGTGACAGATTCCTTACCTTAGAATATCCCCAGGCGTCAGGCTGGATCCGGAAAGTTTTTTGCGTAGCAGTACCCTTGCGCGTCGGTAGGCGGCGTCGTGCGGCTCCGCGTCCGTCGTGGTCGCCAGGATGACGTCGCGGGAAGTACTTAGACGCCGCCCCTGCGCGCTGACGTCAGTTCTTCTTTTTCCGCGCCAGTAAGCGCAGATCCGGGAAGAGCAGTGCCCTAGTCACTTTTTGACTATCCTTTTTTGTGAATTTTTTCACTGTTTCTTCAACGAGTCTTCACGACTCCTAAGGTGTCGTAGGGATGCCCGGCTTTAAGCCCTGCGAGGCCTGTGGTCGCATGATGTCGATCACGGACCCGCATCTCGAGTGTCTCTTCTGTCTCGACCGAGACCACGACACGAAGTCGTGCCCTGACTGCCGGAAACTTCATCCGAAGGCTTTGCGAGAGCGGTCTCGAAAGCTGCTCGAGGTCCGGCAGTCGGCTCCACGCCGCACCAAGCCCCGGTCCCGGGAGAGGTCGAGGGGCCGGTCGCGGAGTCCCCGCCGTTCGTCGGAATCCAAGTCTTCGCGCTCCTCCGGTAAGTCGAATCACAAGAAGTCTAAGCGGCGTCATCGCTCTAAGACTTCGCCTCGCCGGTCTCGCGACTCGGCTGAGGCCCCAGTCGGCACCGTCCCCGCGGCCCCGGACATGCCTGTAGAGCCGCCCCGACTACCCGTTCTTTCCGGGGTCGGGGCGACTCCGGCCGAGCTACAGGAATTCCTGTCGGCCATGGCCCGCCTCTTCGGGCCTTCAGGTCCCTCCGGTGCGCCTTCGGGCCCCGCGGGCCCTGATGGGGTTGCCCCGGCGCCGCCGTCGACTCCGGTCCCGGCGCCGCCTGTCCCACCAGCCTTCATCCCGGCCTCGGCTCCGGCCCCGGCCTCGATCCCGGCTCCGGTGGTACCGCAACCCCCATCGACGCCGGTTGACCTAACCACGCCGACGCCGATGTCCCCGGTGCCGTTCCTGACGCCCGTCCGGGGTTCCCGGACGGCGTCGTTCCCCGGTTCTCTCCGGCTCCGGACATGGAGCCGGACCGACGCTCGCCCGACGCCGGCTCCGGCGCCGATGAGACCTTGGGTCCCAAATGTCCCTCCTCCTCCATATTTTGAACAAGAGGAGGACCAGGAGAGCTGGGAGGGGTCTGAGGACCCTCTCACACAACAGTGTGAGTTTGACCCGGACTGGGTTGAGGAACTTGGGGATGCCAGTGGTCTAGACACCTCCCTGACACTGGCATGCTGTCTCCTCCCGTGGCTACGGAGGAGGGTGCTAATTTTGCAACGGTGTTGCGTAGAGCAGCTGGAGCCTTACATCTCCAGTTGCCTACTGTGGCCGTCAGGACTAACCTACTGACAGAAGTGCTTCAGCCGGCGGCTTCCTCTTCGGAGACTGTGCTGCCATTTAATGATGCACTCACTGACGTTCTTTTGGGTACCTGGTCCAAACCCACCACAGGGGCTCCTGTGGATAGGAACGTGGCTCGACGCAATCGCCCTGCTCCGGGCGACCCCCTGTTTCTCTCCCAACATCCCACCCCTGAGAGCTTGGTTGTCCAAGCCTCTGCCTCCCAAACCGCCTTCCCTACCGCCCCTCCGGATAGGGAATCCAAACGCCTGGACAATTTGGGAAGAAGGCTTTTTCTTCCTCCAGTGCTGGCTTGCGGTCCGTCAACACCGCTTGCCTTTTGGGCCGATATACCCACTCCCTGTGGGATTCGGTGGCAGCTGTTTTGCCGCAGTGTTCTGAGGAGGTCCAGACACTGCTTACCCGCGCCATTGCGGAAGGGCGATATGCGGCTAAATACACCATCCGTTGTGGCCTTGATACCGCCGACTCGCTGGGCAGATCGCTTGCGACGACGGTGGCGCTACGTCGCCACGCCTGGCTGAGGACAACTGGTTTCTCGGGTGATGTCCAGAATACACTCATGTACATGCCCTTTGATGGAGTTGGTCTTTTTGGTTCAAAGGCAGACCATGCGCTGGAGCGGTTTAAGGACTCACGGGCTACGGCAAAGTCCCTGGGCCTTTCTGTTGTACGCCCTCCGCTCAGCTCTGCTTTTCGCCCCTTTCGTGGCCACGGAAGGGGCGCCCAGTCACGTCAGCTGCCCAACCACCGGCCCGCACAGCAAGCGTCTACGCGTGGCCGAGGACGTGGATACCGCCGTGGCGGTTCGGGCAACCAGCGTGCGGGTCAGGCCACCACCTCCAACCCGTCCGCGGCCTCCAAGCCCTCCTAGTCCCTCCTTTCCGGTGCACAGCATGCCAGTAGGGGCAGGGTCCGCCATCACCTTCACCACTGGCGTCCCATCACCTCGGACAGGTGGGTCTTGGACATTGTCCGAAGGGGCTACTCCCTCCCCTTCGAGACCACCCCCCAGCCATGCCACCTCAATTCCACCGCATGTCAGGGGATCACTTGGTGCTTCTGCAGAAGGAAGTCACGGCCCTCTTGGCCAAGAGGGCCATCGAGCATGTTCCGACCCCAGAAGTAGGGAGTGGTTGCTACTCCCACTACTTCCTGGTGCCCAAAAAGGACAAGGAGGACATGCGTCCTATCTTGGACCTCCGGAACATCAATCGCTTCCTCCGGAAGGAGAAGTTCAAGATGCTCACCCTAGCTCAGGTCTTGACTGCCCTCGACCCTGGAGACTGGTTGGTAGCGTTGGACTTGCAGGACGCTTATTTTCACATCCCCGTCCTGCCGGCCCACCGGCGTTACCTGCGGTTCATGGTAGGCCTCGAGCATTTTCAGTTCACCGTGCTCCCCTTTGGCCTTACAAGTGCACCTCGGGTGTTCACGAAAGTGATGGCGGTGGTCGCAGCTCATCTGCGCCGGGCAGGGGTTCCAGTCTTCCCCTACCTCGACGACTGGTTGCTGAAGGCGGGCTCGTCCCAGGCAGTCGTCTCCCACCTCCAGACTACGGCCGAACTCCTGCACTCGCTGGGGTTCTCCATCAATGTGCCGAAGTCGCATCTGATACCTTCTCCACAGCTCCTTTTCATCGGAGCAGTTCTGGACACGACGCAGTTTCGGGCCTATCCTCCCGAACGGCGAGTCCGGGATATTCGGGCTATGATTCCGATCTTTCAGCCTTTATCCTGAGTTTCGGTACGGATGACCCTGAGGCTGCTGGGCCTCATGGCCTCCTGCATCCTGCTGGTCAATCATGCCAGATGGCATATGTGGGCTCTGCAGTGGGACCTGAAGTTCCAGTGGGCGCAGCACCAGGGCAACCTGTCCGATCACGTCCAGATCTCGGAGGGGACTGCAAAACAGTTGCAGTGGTGGCTCTCGAACCGGCAATGGGTCATGGGCAGATCCCTCTCCCTTCCCCAGGCAGAGCACACAGTTGTGACGGACGCGTCCCTTCTGGGATGGGGCGGTCACATGGGAGAGGCGGAGATCAGAGGCCTCTGGTCTCCGGCGGAGTCCCGGCTCCATATCAACCTTCTGGAGCTCCGGGCGATCCGACTTGCACTCAAGGCATTCCTTCTCTCTGTCAAAGGGAAGGTAGTGCAGGTGTTCACAGACAACACCACCGCCATGTGGTACTGCAACAAACAAGGCGGGGTGGGGTCGTGGACCCTCTGTCAGGAGGCTCTGCGCCTCTGGACATGGCTGGAACATCAGGGCATGTTCCTGATGGTTCAACACCTGGCAGGTTCCCTGAACGCCAGGGCGGACGAACTCAGCCGCAGGTGCATGATGGATCACGAATGGCGTCTTCACTCGGAAGTGGCGCAAGGACTCTTTCTTCAGTGGGGAGAGCCTTGGTTAGATCTATTCGCCACCGAAGAGAACGCGCAATGTCATCAGTTCTGCGCGTTGGAATTTCCAAGGCGGCACTCGCTCGGCGACGCTTTTCGTCGCGAGTGGAGTTGCGGTCTGTTGTACGCCTTTCCGCCTATACCACTTCTACCCAGAGTGTTGAAGAAGATTCGGCACGACCGGGCCCAAGTCATTCTTGTGGCTCCGGACTGGGCTCGAAGAGTTTGGTATCCCGAGCTACTCAGTATGAGCGTAGATCCCCGATCCGTCTGCCTCTTCGGGAGGATCTTCTGTCGCGGCAGCAGGGGACGGTCCTCCACCCGAACCTGTCCAGCCTCCACCTGCTTGCGTGGAGATTGAGCGGCGGCAGTTGATTCCTTTCGACTTGCCTCCCGAAGTTTGTGATGTGATTCTGGCAGCCAGGCGTCCCTCCACTAAGGTGGTATACGCCTGCAGGTGGAACAAGTTTGTGGCATGGTGCACAGCAAAGGCTGTGAATCCCCTTTCTGCCCCTCTCTCTGAGGGTCTCCTGCTCCTTCTTTCCCTGGCCCAACAGGGTTCTGCCCTGGGTACCATCAAGGGCTATCTTTGTGCCCTCTCGGCCTTCCTCAGGCTTCCTGATCAGCCCTCCCTTTTCAAGTCCCCTGTTGTTAACAGGTTTCTAAAAGGCATTACACACCTCTTCCCTCCTGTTCCGTTTGTGATGCCTCAGTGGGACTTGAACTTGGTTCTTACCTTTCTTATGTGCGCTCCCTTTGAGCCTTTACATATCTGTCCTCTTCATCTTCTGACTCTGAAGACTGCCTTTCTGGTGGCCATCACCTCCGCTCGGCGGGTGAGTGAGCTCCAGGCTCTATCATGTAAACCTCCCTTTCTGTCTGTCCATCCAGACAAGGTTGTTCTTCGGACGCGTCCGTCCTTCTTGCCAAAGGTGGTTACTGCCTTCCACATTGGGCAGACCATCACTTTGCCCACCTTCTTTCCGCCTCCGCATCCTTCCAGAGAGGAAGAGAGGCTCCACCGTCTGGACCCAAAACGTGCGCTTTCCTTTTACATCGACCGCACACGCCATTTCCGGGTGGATGGTGGGCTACGTGGGTGGTGTTGGCTACGTGGGCGCCAAAAAAGGTCGGGCGGTGCACAAGAGAACCGTCTCCCGCTGGGTAACCTTGTGTATCAAAGCCTGCTATTCTTTGGCTAAGAAGGAGCCTCCTGTTGGGCTGCGTGCCCATTCCACCAGGGCAACGGCTGCTACCACGGCTTTGGGCCGCGGTGTTCCGCTGCTGGATATCTGTCAGGCAGCTACGTGGGCCTCGCTGCACACGTTTACAAAGCATTACTGCCTTGACAGTCATGTCCGGAGGGACGGCTTCTTTGGCCGTTCTGTCCTCCAGGACTTCCTTGTCTGATCTTTGTTCGCAGACCCACCACCGGGGTTGGTATTGCTGGGGTATCTATTCTAAGGTAAGGAATCTGTCACTAAAGTGTCTCTTTCAGATGCACAAGTTACTAACTTGTGTAACGATATATCTGTAAGAGACAGTAGTTAGTGACAGATTCCTTACCGCCCCACCCATCCTCCCCGTTCTGCGAACTGATTTCTAGGGTTAAGGACATCCCTTTCAGGGCCCTAGTATTTTTCAGACACCTATGTCAGCTTCTTGCATGGCTCTGCGTTCCTGGCGCGGAAAGTCGTGTACAGAACTGACGTCAGCGCGCAGGGGCGGCGTCTATCTACTGCCCGCGACGTCATCCCGGCGACCACGACGCCGACGACGGACGCGGAGCCGCACGACGCCGCCTACCGACGCGCAAGGGTACTGCTACGCAAAAAACTTTCCGGATCCAGCCTGACGCCTGGGGATATTCTAAGGTAAGGAATCTGTCACTAACTACTGTCTCTTACAGATATATTGTTACACAAGTTAGTAACTTGTGCATCAAGTTTGTTAGGATATTCACATACTGAATTATGGTTACGAGTTCGGTAATTATTTGACACACAAGTGTCTTTTGTTTTAGAACACTGTTCAATAGACCGTTTCTATATGTGGCTCCACGTTTCAAGTTTGGAAAAGAGTCACAAAAGAAACTAACGTCAGCGTGTCGATGATGGAGTTATATGGACTCCATTGACTTCACATCCGGTGGACGACGTCGATACGGAGTCGCGGGACCCCTCTGCCGGGAAAAATGGAAAAATAAATTCCAGATCCAGTCTTGCGCCTTGGGAGAATTCTAAAGTAAGGAATCTGTGGCTAGATCCTGTCTCTACAAGATAATGCGTTACCGGATGTAAGTAACTTGTTCGGTAGGTGTTTCTACCGTAGTTGCTAAAAAAAATATATATATATATATATATATATATATATATATATATATATATATATATAAATTATTTCAGTTGTTTAGTTAAGGAAATCCCAATTCTCCCTTTTTACATGAAATTCTAAGGACCATAACTTCCCCTCACCCCAAGTATAGTGATAACATCTTGGGATTTCAGTGAGTTAATAAATTGTTTACATGAAATTTAAACACATTTCCAAAGAGAATGTCTTTAAGCTCTTAAATTCCAACGTAAATATCTGATATGACTTCAGTTGGTCTAATAGCAACTACTAAGGGCTTGTTCAGTGCTATATTGAAAAGTATGGTGGATAATGCACAACATTGTTTGGCACATCTTTGCAAATTAAGAGTTCTGGTTATCAATACACTCATGTTTACCAAGCTTTTGTTTCATCTTGTATTGATTTGATTAATAGAATTTGTACCAATGGTTAACTTATGCAATACCTCAATTAGGAACGACCAAACTGTTATCAAATGCATTTTCTGCATCCAAACTTGAAAGAATATGATGGACAAGTTCTGCTTTCGTGAACTGTATCAAATCCTGTATTTGCCTCATGTTATTACTGCCGGAAGGACTTTTGATGAAAACCTCCTTGATATTTATAGAATGCACAAGCAATAACTAGTATTATAGTACTGTATGTTTAAAAAATATATGCTTTAGTTATTGTGTGGAATGACGAGAACACAGAATATATAAGTACTCTTGACACCAATACAGATTTATTTTTGTTCCTTCTCATGCATACAGGGGTGCATTTCAAACAGGCCAAGGACCATTGGATGCCCAAGTAAAGCTTTTAGAATTTACACTGGAGCAGAATTTTGAGGTGGTTTCTGTCAGCACCATCTCTGCCGTGATAGAGTCCATCACATTTCTTGTGCATCATTACATTACATGTTCTGACAAAGTGGTTTCTCGCAGTGGATCGGATGGCTCAGTGGGTGCCAGAGCTTGTTTTGGAGGGCTTTTTGCCAATATCATTCGTCCTGGTGATGCCAAAGCAGTTTGTGGAGAAATTACACGGGATCAGCTAATGTTTGATTTATTAAAGTTGATAAACATTTTAGTGCAGTTACCACTTACCAGCAACAGGGAATTCAGTGCACGGGTGCCAGTTGCAAGCAGCACAACAGACAGCGTTTCAGACGAGGAGAAGGTTTCTGGGAGCAAGGATGGAAGTTGCAGCATTTCAGCAACTCAAGGAGCATCTGTGTTTGTGGCAGATTTGGTTCTGGCCAACCAGCAAATAATGAGTCAGATTTTATCTGCCCTCGGACAATGTAAAAGCAGTGCAATGGCCATGATAATTGGTAAGTATTTTGTAATGTAAAGGTACAGTTGCCTTTCAAGCCATGTAAGGCAAAATGTTATATTATGTGCTTATACAGGCCATCTAACACGCCCAACACATTACTTATCAAAACCAACTCAAAAGACTAAGCATCTGTAATCAATCTCTAAATTGTCCTCCTTGGACCTTGTGATTTTTGCAGTGCTTCTATGTTTTTATAACTTACTTGGGTTTTCTGTTGAAAGGAGATTGAGGAGAATGACTTTTTAAACTCTCCCTCCCTCTCTTCAACTAGATACCACTCTCCTTAGACCATTAGCCAGTTTTTTAGTCAATTTCCTCTTAATGATCTTTAACGTCTTCCGTAGCTCCTGCACATTGGGCCTGCAATTGGAATTGATTTCCGTCACTAAGTATTAGCTATCTGTTAGCCTCTTAATTTGTCTATTCCCTGTTGCAAGGCTGTTTCTGATCCTCATATAGACATATACCTATTTGCATACTGAGCTGGAAAGATCCTCTGTTCATTTTCCCTATTTTACTGTTCTCTCTAAATGACTGGTTAACAATGTGCAAGGTTTTATGGCTTATCAATTTTCTGTCATTGGGGAGAGAAAATCTGGATCAAGTGAGTAGTCTAAACTATTGAACATGGCATCTCATTTGATTGTCTAATATTGTACCCATCATGAAAAGCAAAATTGTCCCTTGTAGCAGCTGATAAAAATCTTAAGTATTTATTTGTCTTCCTTAAGTCTTCAATGCTTGGGAAGAGGATGTAGCCTAATGGCTAGGGCTGTCAATCTCAAATCTGGGGAACCAGGTTCGAGTCTTGGCAATGACGCTCAACATCCTGCGATTCTGGGCAAATCACTTAATCTCCCCATGCCTAACTAAAATGAATGTGTCCTTGTGTAACGCAACTGGTGCTCATGTAAAGCTCTGATACTTTCGGGTCAAGTTCGCGCTATATAAAACTACGGAAAAAAAATGCTTAAATACAACATTATCTGATAGAGACGTCTAGCTGCAGATTCCTTACCTTTGAATTTCCCAGGCATCAGACTGGATCTGGAAACTTTTGCGTGAGCAGTACCCCTGTGCGCCGTCAGGGGGCTCCGTTCGATCCTGTGTGACGTTGCCGGCGTAGTTGGCGTTGGTTGTGACGTCACGGTTTTGGAAGCTGGGTCTGTATATATTATGCCAAAGTATGGTATAGTGTGCACAGAGTTCAGTGGCTCCCTAGAGGCTTTACAGAGGCTAAAAAAGATAATACTAATGCTCTCTTTTGTGGTAGTGTAGGCGAGCAGTTAGGCTTATCAGTGGGCTGTGTTGTACACACACAGGCAACAATTTATTACACACACTTAATGACTAAATCTGAGACCAATTGTTTGTAAACGAATTATTTTTTGTATATTTATTTTATAGAACCCAAGATACTTTGTTGCAGTAAAATGTGTTTTGCAATATCACCGTTTTTCAATTTCAAAAGTGTACACTTGGTGCATTTTTCAATCAGTACAGTGTTATCCTATTGGAGGAAACACAATCAGCAATTTGCAGGTAAGTAACTATCTGAAAGAGACACGTTAGTGATAGATTCCTTACCTTAGAATATCCCCAGGCGTCAGGCTGGATCCGGAAAGTTTTGCGTAGCAGTACCCTTGCGCGTCGGTAGGCGGCGTCGTGCGGCTCCGCGTCCGTCGTCGGCGTCGTGATCGCCGGGATGACGTCGCGGGCAGTACTTAGGCGCCGCCCCTGCGCGCTGACGTCAGTTCTTCTTTTTCCGCGCCAGCAAGCGCAGATCCGGGAAGAGCAGTGCCCTGGTCAATTTTTGACCATACTTTTTGGTGATTTTTTCACTGGTTTTTTCCAACTTTACGGTGTCGTAGGGATGCCCGGCTTCAAGCGATGCGGCGCCTGTGCGCGGATGATGTCCGTCACCGACCCGCATTGGGAGTGTCTCTTCTGCCTCGGCCGAGGCCACGACACCGAGTCTTGTCCCGAATGCCAGGCCCTCAACCCGAAAGCTTTGCGAGAGCGGTCTCGAAAGCTCCTCGAGGCCCGGCATTCGGCTCCGCGGAAGCCCCGGTCGCGTGAGAGGTCCAGGGGTCGCTCGCGGAGTGCACACCGGTCGTCGACTTCTTCGTCCGGTAAGTCTAAGCACAAGAAGTCCAAGAAGCATCGTCGCTCTCGGACTCTCGCCTCGCCGGTCTCGCGACTCGGCTGAGGCCCCTCCCGGCACCGTCCCCGCCCCCGCGGCCCCGGACTTGCCTGTGGAGTCGCCCCGTCATACCCGCCCTTCCCGGGTTCGGGGGCGGATCCGGCCAAGGTACAGGAGTTCCTGTCGGCCATGGCCCGCCTCTTCGGGCCTTCAGGCCCCTCCGGTGCGCCTTCGGGCCCCGCGGGCCCTGATGGGGTTGCTCCGGCGTCGCCGGCGGCTCCGGCCCCGGCGTCGCCCGAGCCTCCAGCCTCGATCCCGGCTCCGGCTTCGGCCCCGGCCTCGATCCCGGCTCCACAACCCCCATCGACGCCGGTCGACCTCACGACACCTCCGCCGGCGCCGATGTCTCCGGTGCCGTTCTCGACGCCGCCCTGGGCTCCGGGCGGCGTCGTCCCCCAGTTCCTTCCGGCTCCGGACATGGACCCGGAGCGACGTCGCTCGACGCCGGCTCCGATGGGACCTTGGGTCCCAAATGTCCCTCCTCCTCCTTATTTTGAACCAGAGGAGGACCAGGAGGACTGGGAGGGGTCTGATGACCCTCTGACACGCAACTGTCAGTATGATGAGGACTGGACAGAGAGTCTAGGGGAGGCCAGTGGTCTGGATACTTCTCCTGACACTGGCATGCTGTCTCCTCCCGTGGCTACGGAGGAGGGGGCCAATTTTGGTACGGTGTTGCGTAGGGCTGCTGGGGCCTTACGTCTCCAGCTCCCTACTTTGACGGTCAAGACTAACATCTTGACAGAGGTGCTTCAGCCGGCAGCCTCCTCTGCGGAGACTGTGCTGCCGTTTAACGACGCCCTCACTGACGTTCTTTTGGGCGCCTGGTCCAAGCCCAACACAGGGGCTCCTGTGGATCGGAACGTGTCACGACGCCATCGCCCCGCTCCGGGCGACCCCCTGTTTCTTTCTGTCCACCCCACTCCTGAGAGCTTGGTTGTCCAAGCCTCCGCTTCCCAAACCGCCTTCCCTACCGCTCCTCCGGATAGGGAATCCAAACGCCTGGATCAGTTTGGGAAGAAAGGTTTTTCTTCCTCCAGTGCTGGCTTGCGGTCCGTTAACACCGCTTGTCTTTTGGGCCGATATACCCACTCCCTGTGGGATTCGGTGGCGGATGTTTTGCCCCAGTGCCCTGAGGAGGTCCAGGCACTGCTTTCCCGCGCCATTGCGGAAGGGAGGGATGCGGCCAAATACACTATCCGTTGTGGCCTTGACACCGCCGACTCGCTGGGCAGGTCGATTGCAACGACGGTGGCGCTCCGGCGCCACGCCTGGCTGAGAACCACTGGTTTTCAGGGGATGTCCAGAATACTCTCATGGACATGCCCTTTGATGGAGTCGGTCTTTTTGGGTCCAAAGCAGACCATGCGCTGGAGCGCTTTAAGGACTCACGGGCTACTGCAAAGTCCCTGGGCCTTTCTGCTACACGCCCTCCGCTGCCTTCTGCTTTTCGCCCCTATCGTGGCCACGGTAGGGGCGCCCTTCACGTCAGCAGCCCAGCCACCGGCCCGCGCAGCAGGCGTCTTCGCGTGGCCGAGGACGTGGATTCCGCCGTGGCGGATCGGGCAACCAGCGTGCGGGTCAGGCCACCACCTCCAACCCGTCCGCGGCCTCCAAGCCCTCCTAGTCCCTCCTTTCAGGTGCACGGCACGCCAGTAGGGGGCAGGGTCCGCCATCACCTTCCCCACTGGCGCACCATCACCTCGGACAGGTGGGTCTTGGACATTGTCCGAAGGGGCTACTCCCTCCCCTTCGAGACCACCCCCCAGCCATGCCACCTCAATTCCACCGCATGTCAGGGGATCACTTGGTGCTTCTACGGAAGGAAGTCACGGCCCTCTTGACCAAGAGGGCCATCGAGCATGTTCCGACCCCAGAAGTAGGGCGTGGTTGCTACTCCCACTACTTTCTGGTGCCCAAAAAGGACAAGGAGGACATGCGTCCTATCTTGGACCTCCGGAACGTCAATCGCTTCCTCCGGAAGGAGAAGTTCAAGATGCTCACCCTAGCTCAGGTCTTGACTGCCCTCGACCCTGGAGACTGGTTGGTAGCGTTGGACTTGCAGGACGCGTATTTCCACATCCCTGTCCTGCCGGCCCACCGGCGTTACCTTCGGTTCACGGTAGGCCCCGAGCATTTTCAGTTCACCGTGCTCCCCTTTGGCCTTACCAGTGCCCCTCGGGTGTTCACGAAAGTGATGGCGGTGGTCGCAGCTCATCTGCGCCGGGCAGGGGTTTCAGTCTTCCCCTACCTCGACGACTGGCTGCTGAAGGCGGGCTCGTCCCAGGCAGTCGTCTCCCACCTCCAGACTACGGCCGAACTCCTGCACTCGCTGGGGTTCTCCATCAATGTGCCGAAGTCGCATCTAATTCCTTCTCCACAGCTCCTTTTCATCGGAGCAGTTCTGGACACGGCGCAGTTTCGGGCCTTTCCTCCCGAACGGCGAGTCCGGGATATTCAGGCTATGATTCCGATCTTTCGGCCTTTATCCTGGGTTTCGGTACGGATGACCCTGAGGCTGCTGGGCCTCATGGCCTCCTGCATCCTGCTGGTCAATCATGCCAGATGGCATATGCGGGCTCTGCAGTGGGACCTGAAGTTCCAGTGGGCGCAGCACCAGGGCAACCTGTCCGATCACGTCCAGATCTCGGAGGGGACTGCAAAACAGTTGCAGTGGTGGCTCTCGAACCGGCAATGGGTCATGGGCAGATCCCTCTCCCTTCCCCAGCCAGAGCATACAGTTGTGACGGACGCGTCCCTTCTGGGATGGGGCGGTCACATGGGAGAGGCGGAGATCAGAGGCCTCTGGTCTCCGGCGGAGTCCCGGCTCCATATCAACCTTCTGGAGCTCCGGGCGATCCGGCTTGCACTCAAGGCATTCCTTCCCTCTGTCAAAGGGAAGGTAGTGCAGGTGTTCACAGACAACACCACCGCCATGTGGTACTGCAACAAACAGGGCGGGGTGGGGTCTTGGACCCTTTGTCAGGAGGCTCTGCGCCTCTGGACATGGCTGGAACATCAGGGCATGTTCCTGATGGTTCAACACCTGGCAGGTTCTCTGAACGCCAGGGCGGACGAACTCAGCCGCAGGTGCATGATGGATCACGAATGGCGTCTTCACTCGGAAGTGGCGCAAGGACTCTTTCTACAGTGGGGAGAGCCTTGGTTAGATCTATTCGCCACCGAAGAGAACGCGCAATGTCATCAGTTCTGCGCGTTGGAATTTCCAAGGCGGCACTCGCTCGGCGACGCTTTTCGTCGCGAGTGGAGTTGCGGTCGGTTGTACGCCTTTCCGCCTATGCCACTTCTACCCAGAGTGTTGAAGAAGATTCGGCACAACCGGGCCCAAGTCATTCTTGTGGCTCCGGACTGGGCTCGAAGAGTTTGGTATCCCGAGCTACTCAATATGAGCATAGATCCCCCGATCCGTCTGCCTCTTCGGGAGGATCTTCTGTCGCAGCAGCAGGGGACGGTCCTCCACCCGAACCTGTCCAGTCTACACCTGCTTGCGTGGAGATTGAGCGGCGGCAGTTGATTCCTTTCGACTTGCCTCCCGAAGTTTGTGATGTGATTCTGGCAGCCAGGCGTCCCTCCACTAAGGTGGTATACGCCTGCAGGTGGAACAAATTTGTGGCATGGTGCACAGCGAAGGCTGTGGATCCCCTTTCTGCCCCTCTTTCTGAGGTCCTTCTGTTCCTTCTCTCTCTGGCCCAACAGGGTTCTGCCCTGGGTACCATCAAGGGTTATCTTTGTGCTATCTCGGCCTTCCTCAGGCTCCCTGATCAGCCCTCCCTTTTCAAGTCCCCTGTTGTTAACAGGTTCTTAAAAGGCATTACTCACCTCTTCCCTCCTGTTCCGTTTGTAATGCCTCAGTGGGACTTGCACTTGGTTCTTACCTTTTTAATGTGCGCTCCCTTTGAGCCTCTGCATAACTGTCCTCTTCGTCTTCTGACTCTGAAGACAGCCTTTCTGGTGGCCATCACCTCCGCTCGGCGGGTGAGTGAGCTCCAGGCTCTATCTTGCGAACCTCCCTTTCTGTCTGTTCATCCAGACAAGGTTGTTCTTCGGACGCGTCCGTCCTTCTTGCCAAAGGTGGTTACTGCTTTACACATTGGGCAGACCATCACTTTGCCCACCTTCTTTCCGCCTCCGCATCCTTCCAGAGAGGAACAGAGGCTCCACCGTCTGGACCCAAAACGTGCGCTCTCTTTCTATATTGACCGCACAAAACACTTCCGGGTGGATGACCAGCTCTTTGTTGGCTACGTGGGCGCCAAAAAGGTCGGGCGGTGCACAAGAGGACCATCTCCCGCTGGGTTACCTTGTGCATCAAGACCTGCTATTCTTTGGCTAAGAAGGAGCCTCCTGTTGGGCTGCGTGCCCATTCCACCAGGGCAACGGCTGCTACCACGGCCTTGGGCCGCGGTGTTCCGCTGCCGGTTATCTGTCAGGCAGCTACGTGGGCCTCGCTGCACACGTTTACAAAGCATTACTGCCTTGACAGTCAGGTCCGGAGGGACGGCTTCTTTGGCCGTTCTGTCCTCCAGGACTTCCTTGTCTGATCTTTGTTCGCAGACCCACCACCGGGGTTGGTATTGCTGGGGTATCTATTCTAAGGTAAGGAATCTATCACTAACGTGTCTCTTTCAGATGCACAAGTTACTAACTTGTGTAACGATATATCTGTAAGAGACAGTAGTTAGTGATAGATTCCTTACCGCCCACCCATCCTCCCCGTTCTGCGAACTGATTTCTAGGGTTAAGGACATCCCTTTCAGGGCCCTAGTATTTTTCAGACACCTGTGTCAGCTTCTTGCATGGCTCTGCGTTCCTGGCGCGGAAAGTCGTGTACAGAACTGACGTCAGCGCGCAGGGGCGGCGCCTAAGTACTGCCCGCGACGTCATCCCGGCGATCACGACGCCGACGACGGACGCGGAGCCGCACGACGCCGCCTACCGACGCGCAAGGGTACTGCTACGCAAAACTTTCCGGATCCAGCCTGACGCCTGGGGATATTCTAAGGTAAGGAATCTATCACTAACTACTGTCTCTTACAGATATATCGTTACACAAGTTAGTAACTTGTGCATTTACAGTATTATGCTTTTGGGTGAAGAATCAGTACCAGGCAAGGTTCAGGTAAGTAACAAAACTGCACCACCTGCGGCACTGGGCGGCCAGGGTGATGAGGTAAAACTCGGGGTCCGGTGCCAATGTTATCCAATGGAGAAAGGGGGCAATCGAAGTGGTACTACTTGCAGTAAAGTAGCACGGTTTTGGAACCCAGTCTTTGGGGGTTCAGGAAAGCACAGGGGCAGCCACAAGGCAGCCCCAAACTTATACTCTCAGCAGCATGGGTCGGCCGGGTGCCGAGTGCCAACAGAGCGTCAGGCTCCCACTGCAAACTAATGGGGAATCTCGAACTTGTAAAAAGGCTGCAGGCTCAGGCCAGGGGGCCGATCAATATAAACCTACATCTGCACAGATTTGATTGGATGAACTGGGTCATCACAACACCTTCTGTAGATCTCCGCAAGGACCAGGGGCTCCGGGTGCAGGGCTGTTCTTTGGCATTGGAAGTCAGCTTACCAAATGCGGTTTGGATGGGGGGGGGGGGGGGTTTGTCATGAAGATGCTGCAAGCGTCGACATGGAGTCCGGCAGGGTTCAGCCAACGAGGGACTCTTGCTCAGGATCGCTGTGGAACCTTTTCTGGACCGGTGAGCCTCTTGGACTCAGGCTGTGGGAGTCTGGTGCAGAGATGGTCGACTTTGCGGTTCCACAGACAGAGCTTAGTCTTGAAACTTGGTTTTTGGACAGGTCTGATGTTCACAGGAGATCAGAAGTCTTTGTTGAAGGCAGTCCTCCCAGGGCTTTGGAGATCGCTGGTCTGTGGGACGAGTCGTGAAGAGTTTGAAATTCGCAGACAGGCTGGCGGGGCTGGGACCATAACAGTCGCTGGAGCTCCTTGTCGTGCGGGGATTGGCTCTTCTTTGTCCTCTTCTTTGTAGATTGTCGATAATCTGAGGATTAAGGTTCGGGGGTACCCCTAAATACTAGTTTTAGGGGCATTACAGGGTTCAGAAGGTAGTAGCCAATGGGCTACTTACCTTTAGGGTGACTACAACTTTTGCATGTCCACTCCCTCTCGGGAGGGGGCATGCCCCTAACTCTCTTGGCTAAAATCCGCTTAAACAATATGGAGGATTTTCAAAGGAGGGGGTCACTTCAGCTCAGGGCACCATAGGGGTCGTCCTGGCTGAGAGGGTACACACCTCTCCCTGCTAATTATCCCGCCGACCTTGCCGCCAAAAGTGGGGCTTGGTCATGGGGGTGGGCATCTCCACTAGCTGTAGAGGCCCAGGTCAGCATAACAAAGG
This sequence comes from Calotriton arnoldi, assembly GCA_963921515.1. Classification (NCBI taxonomy): domain Eukaryota; kingdom Metazoa; phylum Chordata; class Amphibia; order Caudata; family Salamandridae; genus Calotriton; species Calotriton arnoldi. The sequence continues at coordinate 1,011,697 of CAWUFW010007045.1, read as the reverse complement.
ACTGGAAACCTTTGAGGCTCGCCGCCCTTCAATGCTGTTACTGCTTGGGAGTAGGTGTGAAGCACGTCCTACCAGAGCAGGCTTTGTTTCTGACCCACAAGAGTAAAAGGCTCCCACCTCAGGGGCCGAGAAACATGTCTAGAAGAAGCAGGCTGCTGCAGACTAGTCAGGCACACACTAGTGGTTTGGTAGGTTTTCAGGGGCCACCTCTGAGGTGCCCTCTGAGTGCATTTAATAATGAATCCTGCACTGGCATCAGTGTGGGTTAATTAATCTGAGATGTTTGTTACCAAACATCTGGGAAATTGGTAAAGCCATCAGGGAGCTGTGGAACTCGTATTGACAAGCTCCCAGTCCATGTACTCAATATGGCTCCACTGTGCACTTATAATGTCTAAGAATGGACTTAGACACTGTAGGGGCATATCTGCTCATTCAGTTATGCCCTCACAAGAGGTATAGTGCACCCTGCCTTAGGGCTGTAAGGCCTGCTGTAGGGGTGTCTTACCTGAATATATACTTCTACATCGCATGCGTTTACAACGCATGCGATTACAACGCGGTCGTTACAACGACCGCGTTGTTACATCGCAGGACCATTGCTACGCAAGTCGTTACAACGACTTGCTGTAGGTGGCGCTGGATGTTGGATTAGTATAATTTACTATTCCAACTCCAGTGTGTGCAACAGTAGGGAAGGTGATGGAATAGTAAATTATACTATATCTTATCTTAGAGGTCCCCCTACAGCAAGTCGTAACGACTTGCGTAGTAATGGTACTGCGATGTAACGAAGCGGTCGTTGTAACAACCGCGTTGTAATCGCATGCGTTGTTACGCATGCAATGTTATGGCTGTTTCCCGTCTTACCTATGCCTCTTGCAGTGCTGGTAGATCTGAAAGAGACACGTTAGTGACAGATTCCTTACCTTAGAATATCCCCAGGCGTCAGGCTGGATCCGGAAAGTTTTTACGTAGCAGTACCCTTGCGCGTCGGTAGGCGGCGTCGTGCGGCTCCGCGTCCGTCGTCGGCGTCGTGGTCGCCGGGATGACGTCGCGGGCAGTACTTAGACGCCGCCCCTGCGCGCTGACGTCAGTTCTTCTTTTTCGGCGCCAGTAAGCGCAGATCCGGGAAGAGCAGTGCCCTAGTCAATTTTTGACTAAATTTTTGGTGATTTTTTCACTGTTTCTTTTCGAGTCTTCTCGACTCCTAGGTGTCGGTAGGGATGCCCGGCTTCAAGCCATGCGACGTCTGTGGTTGAATGATGTCGATCACGGACCCGCATCTGGAGTGTCTCTTCTGTCTCGGCCGACACCACGACACGAAGTCGTGCCCTGACTGCCGGAAACTCCACCCGAAGGCTTTGCGAGAGCGGTCTCGACAGCTCCTCGAGGTCCGGCAGTCGGCTCCGCGCCGCACCAAGCCCTGGTCCCGTGAGAGGTCGAGGGGCCGGTCGCGGAGCCCCCGCCGGTCGTCGGAGTCCAAGTCTTCGCGCTCCTCGGGTAAGTCGAAGCACAAAAAGTCTAAGAAGCATCATCGCTCTAAGACTTCGCCTCGCCGGTCTCGCGACTCGGCTGAGGCCCCTGTCGGCCCGTCCCCGCCGCCCCGGACGTGCCTGTGGAGCCGCCCCCGCATTACCCGTCCTTTCCGGGTTCGGGGGCGACTCCGGCCGAAATACAGGAATTCCTGTCGGCCATGGCCCGCCTCTTCGGGCCTCAAGGTCCCTCCGGTGCGCCTTCGGGCCCTGATGGGGTTGCTCCGGCGTCGCCGACGACTCCGGTCCCGGCGTCGCTTGTCCCGCCAGCCTTGATCCCGGCCTCGGCTCCGACCTCGATCCCGGCTCCGGTGGTATCGCAACCCCCATCGACGCCGGTTGACCTAACCACGCCTCCGCCGGTGCCGATGTCCCCGGTGCCGTTCCTGACACCGTCCGGGGCTCCGGGCGGCGTCGTTCCCGGTTCTCTCCGGCTCGGACATGGAGCCGGACCGGCGTCGCTCGACGCCGGCTCCGGCGCCCGATGAGACCTTGGGTCCCAGATGTCCCTCCTCCTCCATATTTTGAACCAGAGGAGGACCAGGAGAGCTGGGCGGGGTCGGAAGACCCTCTCACACAGCAGTGTGAGTATGATCAGGACTGGGCAGAGGAACTTGGGGATGCCAGTGGTCTAGACACTTCCCCTGACACTGGCATGCTGTCTCCTCCCGTGGCTACGGAGGAGGGAGCAAATTTCGCAACAGTGTTGTGTAGAGCAGCTGGAGCCTTGCACCTCCAATTGCCTACTGTGGCTGTCAGGACTAATCTCCTATAGGAAGTGCTTCAGCCGGCAGCTTCCTCATCGGAGACTGTGCTGCCGTATAATGATGCACTATCTGACGTTCTTTTGGGCACTGGTCCAAGCCCACCACAGGGGCTCCTGTGGATAGGAACGTGGCCCGAACCCATCGCCCTGCTCCGGGCGACCCCTTGTTTCTCTCTCAACATCCCACCCCCGAGAGCTTGGTTGTCCAAGCCTCTGCCTCCCAAACCGCCTTCCCTACCGCCCCTCCGGATAGGGAATCCAAACGCCTGGACCAATTTGGGAAGAAGGCTTTTTCTTCCTCCAGTGCTGGCTTGCGGTCCGTCAACACCGCTTGCCTTTTGGGCCGATATACCCACTCCCTGTGGGATTCGGTGGCGGCTGTTTTGCCCCAGTGTTCTGAGGAGGTCCAGACACTGCTTACCCGCACCATTGCGGAAGGTAGGGGTGCGGCAAAGTACACCATACGTTGTGGCCTTGATACCGCCGACTCGCTGGGCAGATCGCTTGCAACGACTGTGGCGCTGCGTCGCCACGCCTGGCTGAGAACAACTGGTTTCTCGGGTGATGTCCAGAATACACTCATGGACATGCCCTTTGATGGAGTCGGTCTTTTTGGTTCAAAGGCAGACCATGCGCTGGAGCGTTTTAAGGACTCACGGGCTACTGCCAAGTCCCTGGGCCTTTCTGTTGTGCGCCCTCCGCTAACCTCTGCTTTTCGCCCCTTTCGTGGCCATGGAAGGGGCGCCCAGTCACCTCCGCTGCCCAGCCACCGGCCCGCGCAGCAAGCGTCTTCGCGTGGCCGAGGACGTGGCTACCGCCGTGGCAGTTCGGACAACCAGCGTGCGGGTCAGGCCACCACCTCCACCCCGTCCGCGGCCTCCAAGCCCTCCTAGTCCCTCCTTTCAGGTGCACAGCACGCCAGTAGGGGGCAGGGTCCGCCATCACCTTCACCACTGGCGTGCCATCACCTCGGACAGGTGGGTCTTGGACATTGTCCGAAGGGGCTACTCCCTCCCCTTCGAGACCACCCCCCCAGCCATGCCACCTCAATTCCACCGCATGTCAGGGGATCACTTGGTGCTTCTGCAGAAGGAAGTCACGGCCCTCTTGGCCAAGAGGGCCATCGAGCATGTTCCGACCCCAGAAGTAGGACGTGGTTGCTACTCCCAATACTTTCTGGTGCCCAAAAAGGACAAGGAGGACATGCGTCCTATCTTAGACCTCCGGAACGTCAATCGCTTCCTCTGGAAGGAGAAGTTCAAGATGCTCACCCTAGCTCAGGTCTTGACTGCCCTCGACCCTGGAGACTGGTTGGTAGCGTTGGACTTGCAGGACGCTTATTTCCACATTCCCGTCCTGCCGGCCCACCGGTGTTACCTTCGGTTCACGGTAGGCCTCGAGCATTTTCAGTTCACCGTGCTCCCCTTTGGCCTTACAAGTGCCCCTCGGGTGTTCACGAAAGTGATGGGGGTGGTCGCAGCTCATCTGCGCCGGGCAGGGGTTCCAGTCTTCCCCTACCTCGACGACTGGCTGCTGAAGGCGGGCTCGTCCCAGGCAGTCGTCTCCCACCTCCAGACTACGGCCGAACTCCTGCACTCGCTGGGGTTCTCCATCAATGTGCCGAAGTCGCATCTGATTCCTTCTCCACAGCTCCTTTTCATCGGAGCAGTTCTGGACACAACGCAGTTTCGGGCCTATCCTCCCGAGCGGCGAGTCCAGGATATTCAGGCTATGATTCCGATCTTTCAGCCTTTATCCTGGGTTTCGGTGCGGATGACCCTGAGGCTGCTGGGCCTCATGGCCTCCTGCATCCTGCTGGTCGATCATGCCAGATGGCATATGCGGGCTCTGCAGTGGGACCTGAAGTTCCAGTGGGCGCAGCACCAAGGCAACCTGTCAGATCACGTCCAGATCTCGGAGGGGGCTGCAAAACAGTTGCAGTGGTGGCTCTCGAACCGGCAATGGGTTATGGGCAGATCCCTCTCCCTTCCCCAGCCAGAGCACACAGTTGTGACGGACGCGTCCCTTCTGGGATGGGGCGGTCACATGGGAGAGGCGGAGATCAGAGGCCTCTGGTCTCCGGCGGAGTCCCGGCTCCATATCAACCTTCTGGAGCTCCGGGCGATCCGACTTGCACTCAAGGCATTCCTTCCCTCTGTCAAAGGGAAGGTAGTTCAGGTGTTCACAGACAACACCACCGCCATGTGGTACTGCAACAAACAAGGTGGGGTGGGGTCGTGGACCCTCTGTCAGGAGGCTCTGCGCCTCTGGACATGGCTGGAACATCAGGGCATGTTCCTGATGGTTCAACACCTGGCAGGTTCCCTGAACGCCAGGGCGGACGAACTCAGCCGCAGGTGCATGATGGATCACGAATGGCGTCTTCACTCAGAAGTGGCGCAAGGTCTCTTTCTGCAGTGGGGCGAGCCTTGGTTAGATCTATTCGCCACCGAAGAGAACGCGCAATGTCATCAGTTCTGCGCGTTGCAATTTCCAAGGCGGCACTCGCTCGGCGACGCATTTCAACGCGAGTGGAGTTGCGGTCTGTTGTACGCCTTTCCGCCTATACCACTGCTACCCAGAGTGTTGAAGAAGATTCGGCGCGACCGGGCCCAAGTCATCCTTGTGGCTCCGGACTGGGCTCGAAGAGTTTGGTATCCCGAGCTACTCAGTATGAGCGTCGATCCCCCGATCCGTCTGCCTCTTCGGGAGGATCTTCTGTCGCAGCAGCCTCCACCTGCTTGCGTGGAGATTGAGCGGCGGCAGTTGATTCCTTTCGACTTGCCTCCCGAAGTTTGTGATGTGATTCTGGCAGCCAGGCGTCCCTCCACTAAGGTGGTATACGCCTGCAGGTGGAACAAGTTTGTGGCATGGTGCACAGCAAAGGCTGTGAATCCCCTCTCTGCCCCTCTTTCTGAGGTTCTTCTGTTCCTTCTTTCACTGGCCCAACAGGGTTCTGCCCTGGGTACCATCAAGGGCTATCTTTGTGCCATGTCGGCCTTCCTCAGGCTTCCTGATCAGCCCTCCCTTTTCAAGTCCCCTGTTGTTAACAGATTCCTTAAAGGCATTACACACCTCTTCCCTCCTGTTCCGTTTGTGATGCCTCAGTGGGACTTGAACTTGGTTCTTACCTTTCTCATGTGCGCTCCCTTTGAGCCTCTACATAACTGTCCTCTTAGTCTTCTGACTCTGAAGACAGCCTTTCTGGTGGCCATCACTCCGCTCGGCGGGTGAGTGAGCTCCAGGCTCTATCCTGCAAACCTCCCTTTCTGTCTGTACATCCAGACAAGGTTGTTCTTCGGACGCGTCCGTCCTTCTTGCCAAAGGTGGTTACTGCCTTCCACATTGGGCAGACCATCACTTTGCCCACCTTCTTTCCGCCTCCGCATCCTTCCAGAGAGGAAGAGAGGCTCCACCGTCTGGACCCAAAACGTGCGCTTTCCTTTTATATCAACCGCACACAACACTTCCGGGTGGATGACCAGCTCTTTGTTGGCTACGTGGGCGCCAAAAAAGGTCGGGCGGTGCACAAGCGAACCATCTCCCGCTGGGTAACCTTGTGTATCAAAGCCTGCTATTCTTTGGCTAAGAAGGAGCCTCCTGTTGGGCTGCGTGCCCATTCCACCAGGGCAACGGCTGCTACCACGGCTTTGGGCCGCGGTTTTCCGCTGCAGGATATCTGTCAGGCAGCTACGTGGGCCTCGCTGCACACGTTTACAAAGCATTACTGCCTGGACAGTCCGGTCCGGAGGGACGGCTTCTTTGGCCGTTCTGTCCTCCAGGACTTCCTTGTCTGATCTTTGTTCGCAGACCCACCACCGGGGTTGGTATTGCTGGGGTATCTATTCTAAGGTAAGGAATCTGTCACTAACGTGTCTCTTTCAGATGCACAAGTTACTAACTTGTGTAACGATATATCTGTAAGAGACAGTAGTTAGTGACAGATTCCTACCAACCCACCCATCCTCCCCGTTCTGCGAACTGATTTCTAGGGTTAAGGACATCCCTTTCAGGGCCCTAGTATTTTTCAGACACCTATGTCAGCTTCTTGCATGGCTCTGCGTTCCTGGCGCGGAAAGGCGTGTACAGAACTGGCGTCAGCGCGCAGGGCGGCGTCTAAGTACTGCCCGCGACTTCATCCCGGCGACCACGACGCCGACGACGGACGCGGAGCCGCACGACGCCGCCTACCGACGCGCAAGGGTACTGCTACGCAAAAACGTTCCGGATCCAGCCTGACGCCTGGGGATATTCTAAGGTAAGAAATCTGTCACTAACTACTGTCTCTTACAGATATATCGTTACACAAGTTAGTAACTTGTGCGTCTGGCACAAAGGCACTGGCCAGTTCGACTCTTCACTTTTATCTGCACCAAAACACGCAGGCTACACTGGCAGTGTGTATGTGTTTGGTGAGGGGTCTCTTAGGGTGACCCTCGCTGGTCAAAAGGCACTTTGCACCACTGGTACCCTTTTACAAGGGACTTACATGTGTGCCAGAGATGTGCCAATTTTGGAAACAAAGGTACAGTTTTGGGAAGAAACACAGACACTGGGAACCTGGTTAGCAGGAACCCAGTGCACACTCAGTCAAAGATGCATCAGAGTCAGGCAAAAAGTGAGGGGTAACCATGCTAAAAAGAGTACTTTCCTACACCCTTCCCCCAAACGAAAGAGGGTGAGACTAACGTTTCCGAAGAGGGTCTTCATTGTCTAAATGTAAGAACCTGGAAAGTCCATCTACATTGGCATGGGCAGTCCCAGGTCTGTGTTCCACTGTGATGTCCATTCCCTGTAGGGAGATGGATCACCTCAAATGTTTTGGGTTCTCACTTTTCACCTGCATAAGCCATCTTAGAGGTCTGTGGTTGGTTTGAACAAGGAAGTGAGTACCTAACAGGTATGGTCGCAACTTCAGGGATGAGACCACAGCAAAGGCTGTTGCAGGGTTTCTGCGGAGTCACAGAACTATGCTTGGGACCATAGAACCTTAGAAGGCAGGAACTGAGGTATCCTACCACCTTTGTACCCATGAGCCCAGGACGAACCACTTATAGTGTCTCACTTGCCCTCCTGCTCACTCACAGAGGAACAAATAACTAGACACCCCAGACCACAACATTCCCCACCCTCTCAGGGTTTGCGGTGACAGGACACACCCTTTTGCTCTCACATTCGTACTTGTCCACAATAAGATCGGACAGACATGAGAAAAGTTTAAAATATTAATTTTAACTATCGTGCTCTAGTATGCAGTATACGTGCCACAATAAGTAAGAAGATGCCTAACACAAATACGGTCAGCATAGTAAGTAAGCCATATATCATAAAAGGAGCTGTCATGATATTAGATAGGTTAGACTAACCCTCTCCCCTTCTACAGAAGAAAAGTGATTATATGTGAGAAGATCTCTGGGTGTTTTCAGCGGACCCCGTACCTTAGCATGCACAGATGAAAGTTCTACATCTCGGGTGTAGTCGCAATGTCTTTTGTGTAAAATCTCTCTCCAAGTGTGTATTCACATGTCTGTGCATACCTATATTACAAAGAGGACGTCTTCCCAAACCACAGCTGCATTTATGTATCTGATAGAGACATCTAGCCACAGATTCCTTAACTTGTAAATTCTCCCCAGGCGCCAGACGGGATGCGGAAGCTTTTCTTAGCAGTACTTCTGCACGCCGGGGGGAGGGAGGAGGGGCGCCGCATGACTCCGCACGATGTTGACTCCGGATATGAAGTCAACGGAGCCATATATGTCCCCTCCGGCTCGCTGATGTCAGTTTCTTCTTTTTCCGCGCTGCACCCGAATCCGAAGTAGCGTATCACTAGCCGTTTTCAGCCTGCTGTGACAAACTTTTCTCATCTGAAACAGTGTGCTAAATTCCTTATGCCCTCTGAGTTTGTCTTGTGGGTCCTGTGCTCTCCAAATGTCTAGTACGGACCGACATTCTATCTGTATGTGGTGCTTGGGCTAGCACCATGATGCCGACGAGTGTGACGCCTGCCAGTGGTTGAAGCCGAAGGCCCTGCGTGAGTGGCGCATGAAACGTCTGATGGTGCTGTTTTCGCGGACCTCTACCTCCTCGCAGCGTCGGACTCTTCCCGATCCAGGGGTCGTTCCAGTGAGCGCCGCTCTTCTCCCAGTGGTCGATGGCAGCGGTCGCAGTCTCCGACTGCCTCTTATGGTAAGCGGTGTCGTAAGAGATCGAAGTTCTGGGCCTCGGCGTCTCCTTTGATTCGCGGGGTGGGTCATGGCTTTCCTACTTCTGCTCCGGCGTTGCTCCCGCACCTCCTGCCCTTTCCTAGAGCTGGGGCGACTTAGAATCAGATGCTACAAGGCCCTACGTCTTGTCTTTGGGCCCTCGTTTCCCTCTGGAGCGCCTGCTGGCCCCAAGGAGGTCATAGGTGCAGTAATTGTATCATCGCCGACGAGTTCGCCCTCGGTGGCAGTTCCAGTCTCGGACACAGAGACGTCGGTGCACGGTCCTTCGGGACCCCCTCTAGTGATTTCTTTTGAATCCAACGTGACCTCGGTTGCCCCGCCGCTGCCTATTTCTACGGCTCCGGAAGACTGGAGCCGGAGTCAGTGCACGACACCGCAGTGCGCTTCATGGGGTCGACTTTGCCTTGGCTCCTTACATTGGCACTGATGTTTTTCCCCCCTTCCCCGGCGGACGTTGGTACGGCGCTGGGTCGGCGCCGTCCAACATCGATCATGGAGACGTTTTTAGCGCCAATGGTTTCTGTGGGGGTTTTACAGGACCAACTGGGGGAAGAATGTGAGGAGACACCCCCCCCTTGGAGCAGCCAATGCTTGTGGCTCCTGCTATGTTGGACAGCTGGATTGCTGAACTGGGTGAAGCCAGCGGGCTAGATTCATCCCCTGCTTCATCTCTTTTATCGCCTCCTGGCCTCGCCTCAGAAGCCAGTTCTTCTTTGGCAGAAGTTTTGAGAAGTGGCTGAAGTATTACATCTCACTCTGCCTACTGTGGAGGTGGCTATGGACCCTCTCATGGAGGTCCTTCACCCCGGCCAGTCAGGAGTTGAAACAGTACTCCCCTTTTCCGAGGAACTGTCTGAAATTTATTTTTTGGGGGCATGGACAAAACCTGAGTCAGTTGTACCAGTGGACTGTGCTATTGCCCACAAATACCACCCTGCCCCAGGGGATCCCGTTTGCATTACCCGACAGCCGACCTACCGCAGCTTCGTGGTCCAGGCCATTACGGCGTCCCCTGAGATGGAGAACCTTCCCCACTCCCCCTTTGATAAAAAGTCCGGGAGGCAGGATTCTTGCGTAAAACACATTTTTTCCTCTAGTGCAGCATTACGCACCATCAACACGATTTGCGTCCTCAGATGTTTTCTTCATGCCTTGTGGGACTCCCTGGCACAGCTTTTATCCTTGTTCCCAGAGGCTAACAAGGATGAGTTGACCCAGTTGTTTTCGATGGTCGCCAGGCAGGTAAACTGCTCATCAGGTGTGGAATGGACGTTACCGATTCCATTGGTCGAGCCATGGCATCGGCTGTGGCAATGCGCAGACACGCCTGGATTCGGGCATCTGGATTTTCAGACGCTGTCCAGGCAACCTTGCTTGACATGCGATTTGATGGGGTTCATCTTTTTGGAGCCCAAGCAGATGCAGCCTTACCGTAGATTTTGGGCTAGTCGAGGAGGCCCAGATCCGTAACTTGCCCCCTCCCAATTCTTTTCTTGTTATTGCAACGACGTATGTGCGTTTTGTGGCATCGGTCGCCAGATCAGTGTCTCGCCCTGGTCCTGCCTTAAAACCCTGTAGAGGGTCTTACTCCACTAACGGGGGGGGGGGGGTTCTTTGAATGCGACTGTTATGTAAATACCTTGTCAAGCGATTCCCTTTCGCTTTATGTGATATGTGCGATATTGGACTCAGGCTTATTGCCCTTTTTTTATGTCCCTGGGCTATGTCTCACAACTGGTTATCCTGCCCTTTTATTGCTTTGGAAACCTTGTTTCCTGGTTCAGTTCCTTGGCAGCCTCTTTTTTCCCCCTTGGGGGTTCTATCACGTATTAACGGTACTCAGTTTTGGCTCTACACTCTGTTGGAGATGTCTCCTTCTGTCCTTGATTGTTACAATGACGACAGGTTTTCTTGCGTAGAATTTTACGCCTACCTCCGATAGATCGTCCTTCCCCTGTTGGCTGTTCCCACCTTGTGGATTTTGTCACGCACGCCAGTGTTGCGCTTTGCCACCTCTCCTAGCTAGAGGAAGGATTGGAGAGTTTATGGAACCTTGCTTTCCCGAAGCTTGGATTTCGAGAGTGCCGCCTTGTGGTCATGTGCCTTTGTTGCCCCTCCCATGCAAGGGTTCAAGTCTCACCACTAGCAGCAAAGTGTCTGAGGGTTGTCTTTCCAACCTCGGGTGGTACAGGCCTCCCCAAGCCAGGGGCTTACATTCCTCTGATGTTCGGGAATATCTGGGATGCCCCAGGTATTGACCGTCCCCACTACAGCGGACGCTCAGCAGGGTCAGTCTGGTTGGTGTTGGATTGTAGAACAACATCGTTTTTTCCTGTTTTCGTTCCGCCCCACCCCACAGCTAATCCGTGACTCGCTGTCGTTGCATGACCTGTTGTCCTTGCCTCTTGGCCGTTGTGAGGTGTACTCTCCTTGCCTCACGGCTGTTGAGCGATCCTTGTATGAACATATGTTCTATATGTATTTTGTATTCCATGGTTGCCCGTCCGATGGGGATTGCTCCCTCATCGGTCTTGTGGGAGTCTTTCTTCTGGGTATTCCATTTGGTGAGTGGGGACTACTCCGTCATATCCTCTTGTTGTCTAGGTCTAATTATTGATACTCGCTTTTGGACAAGCGCTTTCCTTCATGTTTTTCCCCTTGGGAAGTACGTGCCTGTGGAGATTCTTCTAGCAGGCAATGTTGTCTTGTGCTCTGGCCTAATCTGTTCTTGGAGGCCCCCCTCACTTTCTCTCTTTGTCCTCTTCTATGGTTGGTACTCGGAGAGGTGTCGATGTGCCTTGAGCATTGCTGTATATTTCGGACTGCGATATGCATTACCTGAATAGGTGTACTGCTAAGCCAGTGCCTAGTTTTTTCATATGTCCTTTTATGCCTTTGGGTATGTTTTGCTATGTGGTCCTTTGGCCACGTGATGTTCACCCTTTCGGTTTCAACCAAAAAAAAAAAAAATAATAAAAAAAATGAAACCATAGGGGAACGGAGAGAGAAGGACAGAGAATGAAACACTCTCCATGCTAGAACTCCTCCTTCGTTTGATGTCTGTCTTGTTCTAGGGCCTTACCTTGCTTGAGTTAAGGGGGTTTGTGTCTGGTGGCCCTAATTCTATTGCTCTTATCAAGGCAGGAGCCTCATGTGTTCTCAGTCCCCAAATCTGCAGCTAGATGTTTCTATCAGATGAACAAGTTACTTACCTACTGTAACGATGTATCTTGTAGAGACCTAGTCTAGCTGCAGATTCTTTTATCCCCGCCCATCCTCCCCACTCTGCGAATGACCCTTGGGTCTGCTCTTGGTGATTTTTAATTCACTTGCTTCCTGATTCTAGGACCTTTGGCGCAGGAGTGTTTCTCACCCCTTTTTCCATGGGGTCCTCCAGTTCCATTGGTCTGGTCTCCTGTTCCTATCTGGGGCTCCCTACCTTCTCTTTCTCTGGGTATATGGTAGAGGGGGGTTCCACCTTTTCCTCCTGGATATGGTTTAGGATGTGGGAGGTATTTCTCTTGTGTACTGTGTCATGCGCCTCTGCGCAGTGTTCCACATGACTTGTGCTTCATTGACTTTTTGTCCTTTTCCTTAAGGGTCTTCTTGGGCAATTTCAGACCCTTTTCCCCTTTTTTTATTGTTGTGGTAGAGATTTGTCTTTCTTTTAGCACTCTGTTTCTACAGCCAGTTTTTATGTGCCTCCACGTTCCGCGCGAAAATTTCACGGAAGAAGCTTACGTCAGCTTGCCGGAGGGGACTTGTATGGCTCCGTTGTCCTATCCGGAGTCAACATCATACGGAGTCATGCGACGCCTCCCCACGGCGCGCAGAGCTACTGCTAAGAAAAGTTTCCGGATTCGGTCTGATACCTGGGGAGAATTCACAAGTTAAGGAATCTGCGGCTAGACTGTGTCTCTACCAGTTACTTCGTTACCGAAGGCAAGTAACTTGTGTGTTGCTTCTTGTTGGAATATTGCCACCAGATGCTTTCACAAAGGGATGTGGGAGAGCCAACTTGGCTAAAACCAGTAGGTTTGGTAACAGTTACCGCAGATTGCTCACCACCTGGTATATGTTTTTCTGTTATTCCAAAACAGAAAACTCTAGGACAGCATGGGCCACAAAGTTAAAAGGGGGGTGGGCATGGCCAAGATGTTACTCAGTTGACACAAATTCTCATGGCGTTCCATTTAATGTAGGCTCCCGATGCTGTTGTGGGGAACAGCGGGCCACATGTACCAGACCGTTGGTGGAGTGATGACCTTTTCAGGAAGCTCCTCATGTGAACCCATGTGGATTACTATGCCCCTACCTCTGGGATCTAGATATAAAGACAGTTACAAAGAACAGACAAAAATACCACATAGTTGAACACCAAACTCAACACTGTAGGAGGCAGTGGTGTCTTTGGACAAAAGGGTCACACAACACAATTTGAGGAAGCGGTTGTGAATATGGTGAAGAGAGAAGCTGCTATGTGTTTGGACCGCCAGAGGTTTTTTGCAAGAAGGCTGGAACCGTTGGAGAATGCCTGCAAAGTAAGGACTATCAGGATACTTGGGATCCCAGAGGACGCTTGGAGAGACAATTTGCAGTCTTTCATGACTGACTTGTTAGCGGAAGCTCCAGATATCGCCAGAGAAATGATAGAAGAGGAGATTAATTGATGTTTCTTATAGCAAACGCAGACGTCATATCCATCTGGAACATCAGCCGGCCCCATTATTCTCCTCATCCTGACAGATGAAACCTTGAAAGACGTGGTTAGTCATGCCGGGATTCAAAAGTATAAAATTCCTTGAACAGTCCAGTAAGGTTCTTTTCGGACACATCCTGGGCATTTGAGGAGCGACGAAGGTACTTTGAGCCAATAAAGATTAACTTTGTGAAGGCGGGTGCCGAAGGCTAAGCTGTCACTTGTGGTGGCCAACAGTAAATACTATTTATTTTGGTGTCTGGAGGATGCATAACAACTGCTGTGGTCCGTGGAGAGGGTGACAACCACAGGCACTTTTGACAGCATAAGACTTTCTCTGCAGCCTCCGGAATCACAGCATACTCTGATGCTCAACCACTTGATATTTGTGATATGTGGAAAAAAGTATGGGGGCTTTATGATATGGCATGCAATTCTTTGACTCTGAATTGGATGGTCCTTGTAGGAATGGGCCGCTTTGACTGTTCTTTAGCAGCCCAGGACTGTGCTGCCCCTAAACTCTGTGGTCGCCTTAGATGTCAATACTGGTGGGGGGGGACTGTCTCTTATTGATCTTATCCTATTTTCAAAATCCATAGACATCCCTTGTTGACTGTGCCCTTTATTTACCTCCAACATCCGCTGGTAACCTATTCTGCCCTTTCTGGCTTTATGTCCCTATGGAACTGGTATCCAATTAGGCTCTGGATATGGTGGTATTTGGTGGTTCCTCTAGTAAGGGGGAGGAATAGTAGACAAAATGATTCTTTTGGGAGTATCTGTGTGAAGGTGGCTTGGTGTATGCAGTCCACTAATTAAAGTGGGCACCTTGTACCAGTCCACACGACCCTTATGATGTATGAGGTCAAAGATAACCTTTAGAAAGCTATCCTAGTGGTAGCTGTGGAGAGCAGCCTTCAGGCTTAATCTTGAAGGAATGTAAAGCAGCTTGTTTTACCAGAGTATCACCTCCTGAATGACTAAATGAAGGAGAACCACACAGTAGTGATATAAAAATATGTATTTATTAATATAACACTCTCTACTAATCTCTACACGAGATTAGAACATAAAGCACACAATATTGAATCAATAGAACAGTTGTAAGTAGCACAATACACAGCGGGCTCACGGGGGAGACCGAACCATATACTAAAAAAATGGTATAACGATAACGACTTGACTAGACACAGTGCCTAGTGCACGTAGAATCGCTGGGACCCCAAGGAACCACCCAAGGCACCACCCAAGGCAGTGACACAGGGCGCCCACGGAGGATGGGTGCAATGAGGAAACACGACCGCGTGCTCCGTGCTACTCTATGGGAAAGTCGCGGTTGGAAAGTTACAAGTTAAGGACACTTCTACGAGGACTTCAAGCAAACCCTTTGGAACATAAGAGGTTCTAGAGCCAACACACCAGTGAGTACCGAGGTATCCGTGTTACCTATCCCAGAGGAGCCGTGTGCATAGGGGTCAAGTGGTGTCGGAAACCTCCGTCGTTTTCAATGGAAGGCTGCGAAGAAGTACGGCTGCCAGGAAGGCGAAGAGTGTCCGGTGGAATCCAAGCCTGGATTCGAGGTGAGAGGAACCTGAAAGCAGAGGGGACAGAGTCTGGGTCACTTCAGGTGACCAGGGGCTCGGTAGTCGAATGCCCACCGATGTCGGGTGCTTCAGGTGAGAAGTAAGGAGGCTTGACTCTGCAGCCACGGGGACCAGGAGACGTTGACGATGACCAAAGTCCGGAGGTGAGCTGTCCCACGAAGGATGTCAAGTGCTGAGGGGTCAGTGTCCGGCTGGAGCACCAACAAGCCTTGGCAATGCAACCCACGCGGGCAGAGGAAACAGGTTACGGTGTGGACCAGAAAGGTCCAGGAGACTCTCCAAGCAATGGGGAGTCAGGGCACGTCTGGAGCAACCAGGGAAGCCCAAGAACAAACAAGGTGACCCTCGCCAGGACCCACAGGCCAACGGACCAGGGATCGCTAGGAGACCTTGAGCGAATTCACAAAGCACCAGCCCACAGAGCACTCTGTGAGTGGAGGCCGGATATCTTCGGTGCAAATGTTGCTCGGGGTCAGGACTACATGGAGTCCAAAGCACAAGCTCGGGGATCGCCAACAAGCATATGCTGCTGCAAATGTACGCGGTGCACAGGGGTTCGGGTTGCACGGTCCCCACGAGGGATACTGGTCTCAGAATTACTGAGAGGTCAGATCAACCTCGAGGACCTTCGGGAACCCACCTCCTGTGTTGCTGAAATCTTCGGAGTCCGCAGGAGCTCTGGAGATGCAAGCCGGTCAGATGCGCTTAGGTGCCTGCTGCTGCAGTGGAGTAACTCCTTTACTCCAAGGGAGATTCTTCAGTCGTCCAGCGTCGTGCAGACAGTCGAAGTACTTGGTTTCTTCTTTGCAGAATCTTGTCCAGGTAAAATCTAAAGTCCTGTAGCCAGGTATCCCACTTTATACCCACGGGAGAGGGTTGGAAAGATTTTGTGGACCCTCCTAGGGGAGGGGCAGGACAGAGGGTTTGCTATACCCATGTCCTTTGTCCAGTTTCGGGCCAGAGCAGGAGCCACTGGCTCCCAGAACTGGTTTATGCACAGGGACACCAAATGTGCCCCCAGTGCAGACTTTCTGGCACTCTGAGTGCACCCACCCAGCCCCAATACACTAAACCCTGTCTGGGAGGTGGTCACACCTCCCTGTGACAGGATGCCTATTGTCATGCCTTCCTCTGCTCGAGCTTGGCTCAGCAGCAGGAGGGCAGAAGCGTGTCTGTGGCTGGCAGCATCCATTTTGTGCTGCCCAGGTCGAGAAAGCTGGTACCGGGTAGACCGGTGACCCACAGAAGGGGTTCTAGAAGGGTGGAATCATACCTTCCACACCAGTTACTGGTGTGGAGGTATGATTCCAAGGTGTTTGACACCAAACACGACATGTTTCTAAGCAGCCGTTTTAAAGTTAGCATTTACCACGAGGTTATAATGCAACTTAACCTATATGTCTGGCTGGATCACTGACAACCCCGGAGAATGGTATCCGAAGGCTGCAGAGGGGCTCTCCTCATGCAGGGGCACCCTCTCACGTAAAACCCAGCACCCTGCCTTTAGGATTGATAAGGCCTGCCATAGGGGTGACTGATAGGTTTTTAAGTGTACTGATTTAGATAGATATAGTGAACCTATATCTAAGTAAGTGGTGCAAGCACCAGCTTACACAGGCTGCTGTAGCAGACCTGTTGTGTCATTTTGAATGGCCTCTCATGTGTGGCATAATACATGCTTCAGCCCATGGGAGGCCTCTGGGGTACCTATGCCATGGGTACATGGTGTACCATATACTAGGGACTTATAAGGGTACCCCAGTATCCAATCTGGAGTGTACCTAAAGTACATGCATATCAATTTAAGGGAGAAAGCAGATAGACTGGGGTCCTGGATAGCAGGATCCCAGTCAGACTAGTCCAAAAACAGTGATACATCAGCAAAAAGTGGGGGTAACCATAAGAAGCAGATCCTACTTTCCTACAGTATCCACTGGGTGGAGTCAAGGACTACAATGGAGTGGGCGCTGAGGGACATCTGAGAGAAATAGAGTACAGTGTGTTGGTGCATGATATGTAAGTTGCTGGGGTCCTTCTACTCTTCGCCTTAGTTGTCATTGTATTGTATTAAATGCAAAATAACAATAGAGATATAATTGAAATTTAAAAAAAGGTTGAGACTGTACGGTCATAAGGGGAATATTATAAGTCCATGATCTGAAAGAGACACGTTAGTGACAGATTCCTTACCTTAGAATATCCCCAGGCGTCAGGCTGGCTCCGGAAAGTTTTTTGCGTAGCAGTACCCTTGCGCGTCGGTAGGCGGCGTCGTGCGGCTCCGCGTCCGTCGTCGGCGTCGTGATCGCCGGGATGACGTCGCGGGCAGTACTTAGGCGCCGCCCCTGCGCGCTGACGTCAGTTCTTCTTTTTCCGCGCCAGCAAGCGCAGATCCGGGAAGAGCAGTGCCCTGGTCATTTTTTGACCATACTTTTTGGTGAATTTTTTCACTGTTTTTCTCTTCAAGGTGTCGTAGGGATGCCCGGTTTCAAACGTTGCGGCGCCTGTGCTCGGATGATGTCCGTCACCGACCCGCATTGGGAGTGTCTCTTCTGCCTCGGCCGAGGCCACGACACGGAGTCTTGTACCGACTGCCAGGCCCTCAACCCGAAAGCTTTGCGAGAGCGGTCTCGAAAGCTCCTCGAGGCCCGGCATTCGGCTCCGCGGAAGCCCCGGTCGCGTGAGAGGTCCAGGGGTCGATCGCGGAGTCCACACCGGTCGTCGGCATCGAAGTCTTCTTCGTCCGGTAAGTCAAAACACAAAAAGTCCAAAAAGCATCATCGCTCTAGGACTTCGCCTCGCCGGTCTCGCGACTCGGCTGAGGCCCCTCCCGGCACCGTCCCCGCCCCGCGGCCCCGGACATGCCTGTGGAGTCGCCCCGCAATACCCGCCCTTCCTGGGTTCGGGGCGGATCCGGCCCAAGTGCAGGAATTCCTGTTGGCCATGGCCCGCCTCTTCCGGCCTCCAGGTCCCTCCGGTGCGCCTTCGGGCCCCGCGGGCTCTGATGGGGTTGCTCCGGCGTCGCCGGCGGCTCCGGCCCCGGCGTCGCACGTGCCTCCAGCCTCGATCCCGGCTCCGGCCCCGGCCTCGATCCCGGCTCCGCAACCCCCATCGGCGCCGGTCGACCTAACGACACCTCCGCCGGCGCCGATGTCTCCGGTGCCGTTCTCGGCGCCGTTCTCGACGCCGCCTGGGGCTCCGGGCGGCGTCGTTCCTCAGTTCCTTCCGGCTCCGGACATGGACCCGGACCGACGTCGCTCGACGCCGGTTCCGGCGCCGATGAGACCTTGGGTCCCAAATGTCCCTCCTCCCCCTTATTTTGAACCTGAGGAGGACCAGGAGGACTGGGAGGGGTCTGATGACCCTCTGACACAACAGTGTCAGTACGATGAGGACTGGACAGAGGGTCTAGGGGATGCCAGTGGTCTAGATACTTCCCCTGACACTGGCATGCTGTCTCCTCCCGTGGCTACGGAGGAGGGAGCCAATTTTGCAACGGTGTTGCGTAGGGCGGCTGGAGCCTTACATCTCCAACTCCCTGCTGTGGCGGTCAAGGTTAATCTCTTGACAGAGGTGCTTCAGCCAGCAGCCTCCTCTACGGAGACTGTGCTGCCGTTTAACGATGCCCTCACTGACGTTCTTTTGGGCGCCTGGTCCAA
Source organism: Calotriton arnoldi (assembly GCA_963921515.1). Lineage (NCBI taxonomy): Eukaryota > Metazoa > Chordata > Amphibia > Caudata > Salamandridae > Calotriton > Calotriton arnoldi. The sequence goes on along the minus strand of CAWUFW010007045.1, from coordinate 993,210 downwards.
GCCCAACACAGGGGCTCCTGTGGATAGGAACGTGTCCCGACGCCATCGCCCAGCTCCGGGCGACCCCCTGTTTCTCTCTGTCCACCCCACCCCTGAGAGCTTGGTTGTCCAAGCCTCCGCTTCCCAAACCGCCTTCCCTACCGCCCCTCCGGATAGGGAATCCAAACGCCTGGATCAATTTGGGAAGAAGGGTTTTTCTTCCTCCAGTGCTGGCTTGCGGTCCATCAACACTGCTTGCCTTTTGGGCCGATATACCCACTCCTTGTGGGATTCGGTGGTGAATGTTTTGCCCCAGTGTTCTGAGGAGGTCCAGACACTGCTTTCCCGCGCCATTGCGGAAGGAAGGGATGCGGCCAAATACACAATCCGATGTGGCCTTGATACCGCCGACTCGCTGGGCAGGTCTATTGCAACGACGGTGGCGCTACGACGCCACGCCTGGCTGAGAACCACTGGTTTTTCAGGGGATGTCCAGAATACTCTCATGGACATGCCCTTTGATGGAGTTGGTCTTTTTGGGTCCAAAGCAGACCATGCGTTGGAGCGCTTTAAGGACTCACGGGCTACTGCAAAGTCCCTGGGCCTTTCTGCTACACGCCCTCCGCTGACTTCTGCTTTTCGCCCCTATCGTGGCCACGGTAGGGCGCCCTTCACGTCAGCAGCCCAGCCACCGGCCCGCGCAGCAGGCGTCTTCGCGTGGCCGAGGGCGTGGATTCCGCTGTGGCGGATCGGGCAACCAGCGTGCGGGTCAGGCCACCACCTCCAACCCGTCCGCGGCCTCCAAACCCTCCTAGTCCCTCCTTTCAGGTGCACAGCACGCCAGTAGGAGGCAGGGTCCGCCATCACCTTCCCCACTGGCGTACCAGCACCTCGGACAGGTGGGTCTTGGACATTGTCCGAAGGGGCTACTCCCTCCCCTTCGAGACCACCCCCAGCCATGCCACCTCAATTCCACCGCATGTCAGGGGATCACTTGGTACTTCTGCAGAAGGAAGTCACGGCCCTCTTGGCCAAGAGGGCCATCGAGCATGTTCCGACCCCAGAAGTAGGGCGTGGTTGCTACTCCCACTACTTCCTGGTGCCCAAAAAGGACAAGGAGGACATGCGTCCTATCTTGGACCTCCGGAACGTCAATCGCTTCCTCCGGAAGGAGAAGTTCAAGATGCTCACCCTAGCTCAGGTCTTGACTGCCCTCGACCCTGGAGACTGGTTGGTAGCGTTGGACTTGCAGGACGCATATTTCCACATCCCCGTCCTGCCGGCCCACCGGCGTTACCTTCGGTTCACGGTAGGCCTCGAGCATTTTCAGTTCACCGTGCTCCCCTTTGGCCTTACCAGTGCCCCTCGGGTGTTCACGAAAGTGATGGCGGTGGTCGCAGCTCATCTGCGCCGGGCAGGGGTTTGTCTTCCCCTACCTCGACGACTGGCTGCTGAAGGCGGGCTCGTCCCAGGCAGTCGTCTCCCACCTCCAGACTACGGCCGAACTCCTGCACTCGCTGGGGTTCTCCATCAATGTGCCGAAGTCGCATCTGATTCCTTCTCCACAGCTCCTTTTCATCGGAGCAGTTCTGGACACGACGCAGTTTCGGGCCTATCCTCCCGAACGGCGAGTCCGGGATATTCAGGCTATGATTCCGATCTTTCAGCCTTTATCCTGGGTTTCGGTACGGATGACCCTGAGGCTGCTGGGCCTCATGGCCTCCTGCATCCTGCTGGTCAATCATGCCAGATGGCATATGCGGGCTCTGCAGTGGGACCTGAAGTTCCAGTGGGCGCAGCACCAGGGCAACCTGTCCGATCACGTCCAGATCTCGGAGGGGACTGCAAAACAGTTGCAGTGGTGGCTCTCGAACCGGCAATGGGTCATGGGCAGATCCCTCTCCCTTCCCCAGCCAGAGCACACAGTTATGACGGACGCGTCCCTTCTGGGATGGGGCGGTCACATGGGAGAGGCGGAGATCAGAGGCCTCTGGACTCCGGCGGAGTCCCGGCTCCATATCAACATTCTGGAGCTCCGGGCGATCCGACTTGCACTCAAGGCATTCCTTCCCTCTGTCAAAGGGAAGGTAGTGCAGGTGTTCACAGACAACACCACCGCCATGTGGTACTGCAACAAACAAGGCGGGGTGGGGTCGTGGACCCTTTGTCAGGAGGCTCTGCGCCTCTGGACATGGCTGGAACATCAGGGCATGTTCCTGATGGTTCAACACCTGGCAGGTTCGCTGAACGCCAGGGCGGACGAACTCAGCCGCAGGTGCATGATGGATCACGAATGGCGTCTTCACTCGGAAGTGGCGCAAGGACTCTTTCTACAGTGGGGAGAGCCTTGGTTAGATCTATTCGCCACCGAAGAGAACGCGCAATGTCATCAGTTCTGCGCGTTGGAATTTCCAAGGCGGCACTCGCTCGGCGACGCTTTTCGTCACGAGTGGAGTTGCGGTCTATTGTACGCCTTTCCGCCTATACCACTTCTACCCAGAGTGTTGAAGAAGATTCGGCGCGACCGGGCCCAAGTCATTCTTGTGGCTCCGGACTGGGCTCGAAGAGTTTGGTATCCCGAGCTACTCAATATGAGCGTAGATCCCCCGATCCGTCTGCCTCTTCGGGAGGATCTTCTGTCGCAGCAGCAGGGGACGGTCCTCCACCCGAACCTGTCCAGTCTACACCTGCTTGCGTGGAGATTGAGCGGCGGCAGTTGATTCCTTTCGACTTGCCTCCCGAAGTTTGTGATGTGATTCTGGCAGCCAGGCGTCCCTCCACTAAGGTGGTATACGCCTGCAGGTGGAACAAATTTGTGGCATGGTGCACAGCAAAGGCTGTGAATCCCCTTTCTGCCCCTCTTTCTGAGGTCCTTCTGTTCCTTCTCTCTCTGGCCCAACAGGGTTCTGCCCTGGGTACCATCAAGGGTTATCTTTGTGCTATCTCGGCCTTCCTCAGGCTCCCTGATCAGCCCTCCTTTTCAAGTCCCCTGTTGTTAACAGGTTCTTAAAAGGCATTACACACCTCTTCCCTCCTGTTCCGTTTGTAATGCCTCAGTGGGACTTGAACTTGGTTCTTACCTTTTTAATGTGCGCTCCCTTTGAGCCTCTACATAACTGTCCTCTTCGTCTTCTGACTCTGAAGACAGCCTTTCTGGTGGCCATCACCTCCGCTCGGCGGGTGAGTGAGCTCCAGGCTCTATCTTGCAAACCTCCCTTTCTGTCTGTTCATCCAGACAAGGTTGTTCTTCGGACGCGTCCGTCCTTCTTGCCAAAGGTGGTTACTGCTTTCCACATTGGGCAGACCATCACTTTGCCCACCTTCTTTCCGCCTCCGCATCCTTCCAGAGAGGAAGAGAGGCTCCACCGTCTGGACCCAAAACGTGCGCTCTCCTTCTATATTGACCGCACAAAACACTTCCGGGTGGATGACCAGCTCTTTGTTGGCTACGTGGGCGCCAAAAGGTCGGGCGGTGCACAAGAGGACCATCTCCCGCTGGGTTACCTTGTGCATCAAGACCTGCTATTCTTTGGCTAAGAAGGAGCCTCCTGTTGGGCTGCGTGCCCATTCCACCAGGGCAACGGCTGCTACCACGGCCTTGGGCCGCGGTGTTCCGCTGCCGGTTATCTGTCAGGCAGCTACGTGGGCCTCGCTGAACACGTTTACAAAGCATTACTGCCTTGACAGTCAGGTCCGGAGGGACGGCTTCTTTGGCCGTTCTGTCCTCCAGGACTTCCTTGTCTGATCTTTGTTCGCAGACCCACCACCGGGGTTGGTATTGCTGGGGTATCTATTCTAAGGTAAGGAATCTGTCACTAACGTGTCTCTTTCAGATGCACAAGTTACTAACTTGTGTAACGATATATCTGTAAGAGACAGTAGTTAGTGACAGATTCCTTACCGCCCACCCATCCTCCCCGTTCTGCGAACTGATTTCTAGGGTTAAGGACATCCCTTTCAGGGCCCTAGTATTTTTCAGACACCTATGTCAGCTTCTTGCATGGCTCTGCGTTCCTGGCGCGGAAAGTCGTGTACAGAACTGACGTCAGCGCGCAGGGGCGGCGCCTAAGTACTGCCCGCGACGTCATCCCGGCGATCACGACGCCCGACGACGGACGCGGAGCCGCACGACGCCGTCTACCGACGCGCAAGGAGTACTGCTACGCAAAAACTTTCCGGATCCAGCCTGACGCCTGGGGATATTCTAAGGTAAGGAATCTGTCACTAACTACTGTCTCTTACAGATATATCGTTACACAAGTTAGTAACTTGTGCATTAGGAGCTGGTCAGTCCCCAGCTGTTGGACGGGACTCTCCTCCAGCATGTGGAGCAGTTTGGGAAACAAGGCATGTTGTGCCCAGTTTGTGTCAGTAAGAATCAGTCCAGAGCTGTACTCTAGGTGTCTGCACCAGGCTATGCAACATAGGGGTTGATCAAAACGTATTCTGGAACTATGGGAGCAAATTTCCAGTGATCCTGTTTTCTGACTTTCCAGAAACTCATTAGTGGGGGCTGGTAGATGAAAGGACATACCTGCTCTCAGATGCCAGTGAGGAATCCACCGGCCCATGGGTGCCTTCATGTGACTTGCCTCCTGAACCTGGTCCTACCGGTCTCTGGATCCAGACATTGCAAGTATGGTTCCTCTTGCAGGGTGTACATTTTGACTGAGCACAGCAGTACCATGATGATGCAGGAAATTAGTCTCTGAAGGGGCCAGGAGCTGTCTTGAAGTTGACTTTTGCAGCCCATAAGATCTCTCCAACAGCTCTGGACCATGTGTTTGCTGGTCAAATACTACAGCATTTGGCTTTCAGATGAGTACCCAGGAATAAAATTGACCTGGATGGTCTTGGTCTTAAATTTGGAGAAGTTGACTGGCAGCCACAGGTTCTTGTACTGCCAGGTATGCACATAGATGTGAATGTCTTTGTGAGAAGTTGGCCTGGCATATGTTGTCCACTAATTATAGTGGGCACCTTGCACCAGTCCAAACAACCCCTTATTGGAGATAGGTTAAAGACAACCTTTATTGAAAGCTATCCTAGTGGTAGCTATGGAGAGCAGCCTTCAGGCTAAGTCTTGAAGGAATGTAAAGCAGCTTGTTTTACCAGTCTATAATCTCTTGAGTGATCAAATGAAAGAGCACCACACCAGGTATATATTCAAAATATATGTATTTATTGCTAAACACACCCCTCTAGTCTCTTTATGAGGCTAGAGTTCGAAGTACATAAGTTATAAGATATTAAATCACAGTAATAGCACAAATACACGTTTGGGCCCTAGGGGCGTACCAAACCATATACCAATAAAGTGGTATGCGAACCACGACTAAACTAGACACTAGGCCTAGAGCCTCTAGAAGTGCTTGGACCACAAGGAACCACCCAAGGTAGTGACACAGGGGACCCACGGGAGACGCGTGCAGTGTAAATACACAACCGCGATACGCCGTTAACTTCTATGGAGAAAGTCGGGATCGGGAAAATAGAGGAAAGGGACACTTAAAAGAGGACTAGGACAAAACCCTTTGAGATCTAGGACTTTGAAGAGTCTCTACCCACGGGAGCACCGGAGTACTCGTGTTACCTCACCCAGGGAAGCCGGGTGCATAGGTGCCTTTCGGGGTCGGGTTTCGTCGTCGATTCGAATGGCGATCTGCTGCAAAGTGCTGCTGGCGGCCAAGAGAAAAGTGTCCGGGTGGATCCAAGAGTGGATCGGAGTTCTGGTGAACCTGAAAGCAGAGGGGACAGAGTCTGGGTCACTAGCCAGTGACCAGGAAGGCGATGGACAGATGCCCACCGATGTCGAGTGCTTCAGGTGCGTTGACGGTCGTCTTGACTCTTCAGCCACGAGGTCCGGGAGGCGTTGTTGGCGACCAGGAGCAGGATTCGGGCTGGTACACGATGTCTGTCGAGTGCTGAGGTGTCGGCGACCGGATTGGACCCAACAAGCCCTGGCAACGGCAAGTCTCGAGTAAGATGTAGATCGTCGATGGTGCAGACCAGCAAGGTCTGTGGAACTCACCCAGCAAGGGTAAGTGAGGGCAGGCCTGGAGCAACCAGGATGCCAAGTAAGAAAAGGATTGGCCTTCGTTAAGGGCTACTAGCCAACGGGCTAGCGACCGCGAAGGAGCCTCGTGACGCCGCACGTGGATCTGGCTTACAGGACACTCGTGGAGTGGGGGCCAGTGATCTTCGGTGCAGGTGGTGCTGGAGGCTAGGGCTACTCGGAGCCCAAAGCACGACTTCTTGGGAGACCCAGAAGAGGATGCACTTGCAAATGTGCTCGGTGTCCAGGGGTCACGGTCTCAAGTCACCCACGATAGCCACGGGCCTCAGCTTTGCTGGGGACTCAGGGTAGCCTCGGGAAGTCTGAGAATCCACCTCTGGTGATGCGATGACTTCGGCGTCCGACGGGAGCTTCAGAAATGCGAACCGGACAGATGCTTCTTTGGTGCCTGCCAAGCAGGGAGTCACTCCTTGACCCCAAGGGAGATTCTTCAGTCCTCTAATCTTGTCGTAGAGCGTCGAAGGTCCAGGATTCAGTTTCAGAGTTTCGTCCAGGTATAATCTAATCTTGCTGTGGCAAGGGTTCCCCATTTTAACTAGTAAAACAGGGAGGGACTAACTCTATGACCCCACCTATGGGAGGGTCAAGGGAGGGGTGGCTACACCCACTTCCCTTTGTCCAGTTTCGCGCCAGAGCAGGGGCAGGTAGCCCCTGAGCTGGTTTGAACTGGCATATGCACAGAGGAGCCTTTTGCTCCCCCAGTGCAGGACTTCAAAGCACTCTAAGAGTGCACCCACCCAGCCCCAATACACATTATCCTGTCTGGGGAGGTGGTCACACCTCCCTGCAAAAGGAAACCTATTGTCCAGGCCTCCCCTGCCGGAGTTTCGTCCAGCAGCAGGAGGCCAGACTTGTGTCTGTGGCAGCAGCATCCATTTTGTGATGCCAGGGCTTCAGAAAGAAGTTACCGGGTAAGCCAGAGTTAACATGTCTTTCCCTCTAGAAGGGTGGAATGCTACTCCCGCCGCCAGGATTGGCGGGGGGTAGTATTCCAAGATGTTTGACACCAAACACGACATGTTTAGGTGCAGCCATTCCAAAGTTAGCATTTTACTGCGAGGATATAATGCGCTTAAGAGTATATGGTCAGGCTGCACTACAAACAGCATCAGAGATGGTCTCCGAACGCTGCAGAGGGGCCCTGCTCATGCAGGGGCACCCTCTCGCATAGGAACCATGCACTCTGCCTTTAGGATTGATAAGGCCTGCCTTAGGAGTGACTTATAGGTTTATATATGTGTATGTATTTAGTGATATATGTAACCTATATCACAGTAAGGGGTGCATGCACCACCTTACCCAGGCTGCAGTAGCAGACCTGTGGTGTCAGTTTGGATGGCCTTCCAGGGGTGGCACAATACGTGCTGCAGCCCCTGGTAGGCCTCTGAGGTACCTATGCCCTTGGTACATAGTATACCATATACTAGGGACTTATAAGGGCACTCCAGATTCAATCAGAGATGTGCCTAAGGCACATGGAAACCATTTTACAGAGAAAGCAGATAGACTGGGGCCCTGAATAGCAGGATCCCAGTCCAACTAAGTCATAAACCAGCAAAACACCATAAAAAAAAAGTGGGGGCAACCATATAGTCAGATTCCACCTTCCTACAGTCTTCCTCTATTGCCTTTGGTGAAGCTATCACTACCCAACAGTTTACAAAGGAAAATACTTTAATTTTTCCCATGACTATTCCCCCGTGCAGGGGCTGCTACTGCAGCCAGGCACTTTATGAAGTGTCTTGGTGTTGAACGCAGGTGGAAGGGCAAGACCTTGAATTACTTGAGTCATTGGCCAAATTTGAACTGAATGAACCTTTGATGCTTTCAATAGTTAGGGATGTGGGAGTAGGTGTCCTCGAGGTCCAAGGAAGGTATACTTTATTATACGAATGGGCTGCGGAAAGATAAATGGGAGGATGTGTGGCAGTCTCACTCAGAAGCACTGTTCAAGTTAAACTGCCTGAAATCAACCCATTCCAGACTGTACCTGTTGGTTCAAATTAAAACCTCTGATCCAAACTACATTAAAAAACCCTAATGTACCATCCTCAAGGGACAGCCTTACTTTTATGGAAATATTACTAGAACTAATCACAGTTGAGTAGCAAACCTTCTCACAGTAAAGGAAATTTGTGCCTCAAATAGTAATCAAAGGCTGCTGGAGTTTCCAATTTTGCAACCAACAAAGCTAAAGTTACCATCTGGTTCATTTGTGAGCATAAGTGCCTAGATTGCTACTAGTGGCATTTTAACTTTAGACAGGCAAGATGGGCTTTACTTGGGATTTTGGCATGTTGTATATGGTGATGTAAATGGGTCCTATGAATATTTGGCTGGTTTTGTTTGTTTAGTTTGTAATACCAAGTTCATTTCTCATGATGGGCTGAGTTTGGTGGTTCGCGTAAATAATAGACTGTGGGATACAAAATTGCATGGTATCATTTAATTGATCACCCTATTTGAAGTGTACAAGTTTTTTAATACTGTATTGTTTTGTTGCTACATAACTCCCCTTGCTTTAAGAAACCTATACATTTTTATATAAGATGATTTTCTTGTTTGAATTAGGTGCGAGTGGGCTTCATCTGACCAAGCATGAAAACTTTCATGGTGGATTGGATGCCATATCTGTGGGGGATGGTTTATTCACCATATTGACCACTCTCAGTAAAAAAGCTACCACAGTGCACGTGATGCTGCAGCCAATTCTTACATATATGGCATGTGGATACATGGGAAGACAAGTAAGGAATTATATTTTATTTGTGTTAAAATCTGTTTTATTTTTCGTGGCCCATCTCACTATTGTGTCTAGCAACTCAATTGTTACTTTTATATTACTTAGTCTACTAGCCAAACATTCCATGAGCACTGTTATTCTGAAAGAGACCATTAGTTCTAGATTCCTTACCTTAGAATTACCCCAGGCATCAGACTGGATCCGGAGAAATTTTTTCTTAGCAGTACCCCTGCTCATCGGTAGGTGGCGTCGGTCGACTCTGCGTCCGTCATTGGCGTCGTGGTCGCGGGATGACGTCGCGGTGTCTACTTAGACGCCGCCCCTGCGTGCTGACGTCGGTTTTTTCTTTTTCCGCGCCACCCAGCGCAAATCCGGAGGGAGCGTGCCCCTTAGTCACTTTTTGACTAAATCTTTTTTGACTTTTGTCGACCTCTTTTTGGAGTCTTCGAACTCCTGATAGCACGAAGGATGTCCCATCATTGGACCGGCTTCAAGCCCTGTGACTCATGTCACAAGTTGATGTTGGTCACCGATCCGCACCTCATGTGCCTTTGGTGCCTGGAGCGCGGCCACGATCCGAAGTCGTGCTCCGACTGCCGGGCCATGAACCCTGTCAGGGACTGTCTGGGACACAGTCAGGGAGTTGGGCAAAGACTGGGGACTGGGTAGAAAATGAAGCAGAAAAAGGAGTACAGCACTGCCCGGGATCACACAGGGAGTCAGAGGAGAAAATGGATCCAAAGGGGAAGCCTGAACGAAGGAACAAAATGGCTAAGACTCAAAGGATGGGCACTCAAGAGGCATTTTGGCATACAGAATAACTACACCCAGGTTGGACGTGCAGACATGTATACATATATATATATACACACACACACAACCACCACTGGCGTATAGAAACTTGCGGGGCCCCCCTGCAAGGTACGTGGAGGGGCCCCCTCCGGGCTCAATCGTGAGCTCTCTGGACAGAGCACTGTGCTGAGGGGGCCCCCCCGCACCGCGGAGGCTGCGGGGGCCTGTGTTACGCCACTGACAATAACATTAACAATAAAGGAAATGTGGGGTAAAGCACTCGGGAGCTCCACACGGTAAAACTGAAGCTCAGTAAGTTCCTCACCCACAATTGCTGTTACAGATGCTGACTGCACATACCCACATATAGGATATGCATGCAAAGGCAGGGTCTGTGGAGCTGATACCTATGGTGATGATATAAATGTAACTCAAAGACAATACTCAAAGTGAACAAGAAACACCACTTAGGGTTGTCAGCTGTGCCCACGGATCTTGGCGATCAAACAGGAACACGCAAGGCAGTAACAGCAAAGGGCTAGAAGTAAATACAAGCACAATAGACAAGGAGCTAGCCAGGAGGAATGCTTAACAGTAAAGGAAGGAAATCACAGGGCACACTTGGCAGAAAGCAAGTAACAAACATACAAGGTAAAAAAAGGAAGACAGCAGGAAAAGAAAGACAGTAAACTAGGAACTGGGACCCAAGGAAATGGGAAGAAAAGCTGGGACTGGAAAAGGATATACAGAAGGGGAGGCTACAAGGGTATACTAGAATAGTATTGAATCAGAAGACCAGAAAACACAGTAGCACTGAAGGCTGTGCAGGAGCAGAAACAAGAATTGAGCAAAAGCTCAAGAGCCAAGGTAGCACTGCAGGAAGTGCTAGTTCAGGAACAGGAAATTACTATAGCTCAGGAAACAAGGAGTCAAGAGAGCACTGCAAGCAGTGCAAATCGGGAACAAGAAATAGCTGAAGCTCAGGAATAGGAATAAAGAATAACTATAGCTCAGAAACTCGGGAAACAAGGTAGCACTGCAGGCAGTGCTAATTCAGGCACAAGGAATAGCTATAGCTCAGTAATCAAGGAACAAGGATTAACTATAGCTCAGGTATCAAGGAATATCAAAAGCTCAGGAAACAAGGATCGGTCTCACCGGAACACAGCTACAATGACCAACAGTGGACTGAAGGGAGCTCGGGCTTAAAAGAGCTCACAGTAATCACATGCATCAGGTGTGAGCAGGCTAGCAGCAGCCAGCCACATATGAGCTGAATTCCTCCACCCATCCTTGGCCTGCAGGGGTGGAGACGAAGCAGTGAGTAGGGAATTCTAGGTAATGGAGTTTCAGGCATGAGCAGGCTGGCTTCCACAAAACCCGGCATGGATTGAGAATGGATGTCAATTCCCAAATAGTGTCCAAATGACTGGAAATCAGTATATGCATGATCTGGAGGGTCCAGTAGCTTATGACACTGGAGAGTCCCACAGTTAAGCCCCCTGATGGTGGACACGAGAACGCAGGGAGCAAGTCGTGACAAACCCGAAGTCTTTGCGGGAGCGGTCCTGAAAGTTTTTGGAGGCCCGGCAGCTTCCTCCGCGCCGCTTGAGGTCCACATCGACAGGAAGGTCGCGGGACCGGTCGTGAAGTCATCACCATTCCTCTTCGAAGTCTTTGCACTCCTCCGGTAAGTCGAAGCACAAAAAGAAGGCAAAGAAGCATTGTCGCTCTTCACCTTCTCCCCGTCCGTCGGCCAACACGATGCGGGACACGGAGCGTCATTGCTCTCTAGCTCCTTCCTCGTAGCCCGCTGGGATGGCTCCGCGCTTCCCTCCCTTTCCCGGAGCGTCCCCTGTCCAGCTTCGTCAGTTTTACGAAGTGCTGCACAGCATCTTTGGGCAGCCCCACTCAGCAGGGCGTGCCTTCGGGCCCCATGGACTCGGTTGGGGGCCCTAGGCCTTCGATGCCGGCGGCCCCGGCGCCGCAGGGTCCCCAAGGATCCAGGCCTAGATCCGAATCGGTGCTGGTCGACCTCACAGTACCCTCCCCGGCGCTGATTCCAGTGGCGACCCCCCCTATGCCGGTAGTGCCCCCAACCGGCGTCGACCCCAGCCTCACCCCCGGCGTGGACACGGAGCAGGACTGACGTCGCTTGACGCCGGTACCGGCGCCGGGGGGTACTTTTGTACCGCTTTTCATCCCTGGCGTTCCCTACCGCCCTGAGTAGGAGCCAGAGGAGGACTGGGAGGGGTCTATTGACCCTCTAGCAGACCAACTTGAAGAGCCGGACTGGTGAGAGTAGTTGGATGATGCCAGTGGTCTGGATACTTTCCCAGACCTTGGTATGCTTCCCCCCCTACCGTGGCTACAGAAGAGGGAGCTTGCTACGCTGTGGTGTTGCGTAGGGCGGCTGAGGCCTTGGGCCTTTAGCTTCAGCTTCCTACGGTGGCTGTCATGACCAACCTCTTGACTGAGGTGCTTCAGCCGGCAGCAGCCTCTAAGGAGCCCCTGTAGCCCTCACTGACATCCTCCTGGGCACTTGGTCCAAGCTCAGCACAGGAGCTCCTGTGGGCAGGATGATTGCCCGACGCCACCACCCGGCCCCGGGCAATCCACTTTTCCTCTCCCAACACCCTACCCCCTGAGAGCTTGGTGGTCAAGCCTCATCCTCTAAGGGCGCATTCCCTACTGCTCCCCCAGATAGGGAATCCAAGAAGCTAGACCATCTTAGGAAGAAGATGTTTTCTTCCACCAGCTTAGGACTGCGGTCGGTAAACACCACATCTATTGGGCCGTTACACACACACGGTGTGGGATACAGTTGTGCAAGTGCTGCCACAGTGCCCGGAGGAGGCCCGGGCCGTTCTCACCCGCACTGTTGCTGAGGGTCGATGCGCAGCAAAGTTCACCATCCGGTGTGGGCTGGATACCGCCGACTCGCTGGGTAGAATGATTTCAATGTCGGTAGCCCTGAGGCTCTACACCTGGCTTCTCTGGGGATGTCCAATCTACCCTTTTGGACATGCCCTTTGATGGCTGTCGCCTGTTTGGTGACAAGGCGGACAACGCGCTCAAGCGCTTAAAGGACTCTAGGGCCAGGGCCAGATCCTTGGGCCTCGCAGCAACTTCTCGCCCCATGCAGTCTGCCTTTCGTGGCTACGGAAGGAGTGCCCCACCACGTTCCGCCCAGAGCCACGGAGCTGCGCATGCTACCCAGCCTCTGCGTGGTCGGGGACGTGGGACCCACCGTCCTGGGTCTGGGGGCCAGCGGGCGGGCCAGTCCACCAAAGCCCCCCCCCTGCAGCAGCCTCCAAACCTTCCTAGTCCGACCTTCCAGGGCCACCAGTTGCCAGTGGGTGGCAGGATCTGCCATCGGCTCCCCCACTGGCACAACATCACGTCGGACAGGTGGGATTTGCAGATAGTCCGAAGGGGCTACTCCCTCCCCTTCAAGACAACCCCCCTCCCTCCATGCCACCAACACTCCATCGCATGTCGGAGGATCATTTGGCCCTTCTCCACCATGAAGTTACCGCTCTCTTGGCCAAGAGAGCTATCGAACACGTCCCTGTGCCAGAAGTAGGTCGTGGTTGCTACTCCCACTACTTCTGCCTGCATCCTATCTTAGACCTCAGGGACGTCGACCGCTTCCTCCGGAAGGAGAAGTTCAAAATGTTAACTTGGCTCAGGTCTTGTCTGCCCTCGACCCTGGAGGCTGGATGGTAGCGGTAGACTTGAAGGACGATTACTTTCACATCCCTGTCTTGCCTGCCCACTGGCGTTACCTGCATTTCACGGTAGACCACAAGCCTTTTCAGTTTACCGTGCTCCCCTTTGGCCTTACCAGCGCCCCTCAGGTGTTCACGCAAGTGATGGCGGTAGTCGCAGCTCATCTGCGCAGATCAGGGGTTCCAGTTTTCCCCTATCTCGACGACTTGCTGTTGAAGGCGGGTTTGCCCCAGGCTGTCGTCTCCCACCTCCAGACTATGGCAAACCTCCTGCATTCGCTGGGGTTCACAGTCAATGTGCCGAAGTCGCACCTGATTCCCACCCAAAAGCTCCTTTTCATCGGAGAGGTTCTGGACACAGCGCAGTTTCGGGTCTATCCTACCGAGCAGCGAGTCCGGGATATTCGGGCTATGATACCGATGTTTAAGCCTCTATCCCGGATTTCGGTGAGAATGACTCTGAGGCTGCTGGGCCTCATGGCCTCCTGCATCCTGCTGGTGGATCATGCCAGGTGGCATATGCAGGCTCTGCAGTGGGACCTGAAGTGCCAGTGGGCGCACCATCAGGGGAATCTTTCCGACGTTGTCCAGATCTCGGAAGAGACTGCACATCAGTTGCAGTGGTGGCTCACGAACCAGGATTGGGTCAACGGCAGATCCCTCTCCCTTCCTCAACCTGAGTTCACAGTGGTGACAGATGCGTCACTCCTGGGATGGGGCGGCCACATGGTAGAGGCGGAGATCAGAGGCTTCTGGTCTCCTGCGGAGTCCGGGCTCCACATCAACCTTCTGGCGCTCCGGGCGATCCGTCTTGCACTGGAGGAATTCCTTCCTTCTGTCAAAGGAAAAGTAGTGCAGGTATTCACAGACAACACCACCACCATGTGGTATTGCAACAAACAGGGCGGGGTGGGGTCGGGGGCCCTTTGTCAAGAGGCTCTTCACCTTTGGACATGGCTGGAACATCAGGGCATGTCCCTGGTGGTTCAACACCTGGCAGGTTCTCTGAACGCCAGGGCGGACGAGCGCAGCCGCTGGTGCATGATGGATCACGAATGGCGTCTTCACTCAGAGGTGGTGCAAGGTCTCTTTCAACAGTGGGGAGAGCCTTAGTTAGATCTGTTCGCCGCCAAAGAGAACGTGCACTGTCAGCAGTTTTGCGTGTTGGAATTTCCAAGGCGACACTCGCTCGGTGACGCTTTTCGTTGCGAGTGGAGTTGCGGCCTCCTGTACGCCTTTCCGCTTGCACCACTTCTGCCCAGAGTGCTGAAGAAGATCAAGCGCGACCGGGCCCAATTCATTCTTGTGGCTCCGGACTGGGCACGAAGAGTCTGGTACCCCGAGCTCTTGCGCATGGCCATCGATCCTCCGATCAGACTGCCTCTTCGGGGGGGGAGGGGGAGGGGGATCCTCTGTCAGAGCAGAACCATATCATGATGGTTGTTATGAAATTCATTGCCACCACTGTTATCATTTCTGGGATTCCCATTGGGAGATCCATCTTTCCACTATGTTGGCCACTTCTTTGTGGCTCTCGTCAAGTGCGGGCGTTGTGCTTAGGGACAACCGGGCGATCTGCCGCCCTCTGTGCTAGTGCAATCCTCCACAGCTCTAGCGAGGATACTGTTTCCTATGTGGGCTACGTTTTCCTCAGGGGCACCCAGGGATCAGGAGGGGGATTGTTTAGAGTACTCAAGGGACACCTTATCCTTTCTTCTTTCCAATTCTCTATTTAAGCTTACTACCAGGGCCGAAAGTTTGTCCAGTTTTTCATTCAAAGTTTTAGCCAATCTTCCCATACAATCACATAAGCTCAAAATTTTGCCCCTTAGCAAATTTAATTCGGCATTTGATTCGGGCGGACCCTCGTAGCAATCAGCCCCAAATGGTTCAATGCATTCAGGGACTTCATTCAAAGAGTCTAGGGCTAGAAACCGATTGGAACATTAAATATTTGGTGCAGCTGAAAGGGGAGATGGCGCCTGGTAGATCAGGGAATCTTGAGGGAGTAGTATGTGTGCCAACTTTAGAGGAAGAATATCAGTAACACATGTTTTCTTTATAGGGCCTCCTGGGGTGCAATCCTTGTATGATTTACCAAGAAATTATCTAATGCCCTTCTGCGTGCCTCCCTTCACCTTCTTCCATGACTTAATTCTTTTTCTTTTGGCACTAACAAATTTTCACTATCAAATCATTAATTTCATCAATGGTGCAGTTTTCAGCTGAATGCCTGGGGACCTTTCTAGCTCCTCCCATTTCGGAAGTTTTATCCGCCACTCTCCTTTTCACCGTCTTAAGTGCTGTTGCTTAATTTTCACAAAGGCTACTGTACAACTGATAGAAGTGGACTAGGTGCTATAGATCAAGCTAAGTGCGTTAAGATACCTATAAATCAAGAAAAGTCTAATAGACAACATAATTCAACAGGAATAGCCCACACACAGTTGATAGGTACAAATTCCCACAGGTTATGGCACTTGAGCTGAGCGTCAGACTTAACAAACTTCAATGTGGACTCTTCAAGAATAAACCAAGGAGGCGACCCTGTGTCAGGAAATCAAAATACCTTTAGTCCTGGTATGAATGCCAGCCAGACATAAGGGCAGTCCTGCTTGTCGCAGTGATGGTTATGGATGAGGCCAAGGGGTTGTGGGGGGGGGAGGGCACCTCTTCCTGGCACTGACGGGCGCAGGACAGGCCTGTCCTTGGCTTGTGCTTTGCCCAGGTGTGGCCTGCATGCGTCCCGCACAGCGGGACAGTGTGACCCTTTAAGTAGCATTGATTTGGAGCAGCTGATGAGCCTGCAAGGGGTTGTGGGTGCTTAATTCCCCAGTGGCTAAATTGCGTAGTGGCTTACCCCCCCGCCGCTTGTCGAATGCCCAGATGAAATGGAGACTGTTCCGCAGTAGGGTTAATACAAGCAAACAAGAAAAGATGTGGCACGGTGCACTCCAGCAATTAAAGAGGCTGTGAACGCTTCGCTCCTGGTACCATATACTAGGAACTTAGAAGTAAGTTCGCTTTTGCCAGTTGGGTGTAGGCGAATCAAACATACACATTTAAGGGTCAGGGTACTTGTACTGGTGTCTGGTTAGCAAGCCTCTGTGCACTCGGGAGTTGAAAAAAACAAGCAGCATTTGTCCAAAAGTTTGGTGGTGACCATTCATAAAGAGGCATTTCCTCACAGTCTGTAACATCTGTTTCCACTGAAACCATTTCTTATAGCCCAGTGGAACCTTAATCTGGTTTTAACCTTCTTAATGAGCTCACCCTTTGAACCCATGCTTAGTTTCCCATTAAGACTCCTCACAATAAAGACAGTCATTTTGGTGGCCATCACATCAGCCAGGAGGGTTAGCGGGCTGCAAGCGCTTTCTTTTCACCCTATGTACACCAGCTTGTTCTCAGACAAACTGGTTAATCGAACCCTTGCCTCTTTTCTGTCTTGAGCTAGATCATCATGCTGCTGACTTTCTTTGCTTCACCTCACCCCTCCAAGGAGGAGGGTCTCCACTGCGTGGACCCTAAAAGAGTGTTGTCATTCTGCATTGATTGCACCAAAGAACACCGGGTGAACGATCAGCTCTTTGTTTGCCGGAGCACCAAAGGGAAAAGCAGTGCGGAAACAGCCCTTCTCCAGATGAATTGTACTCTACTTTAAGATCTGCTATGCATTGACCAAAAAGCAACCCCCTGTGGGCTCAATCTATCAGAGCCAAAGCTGTGACAACTATGTTAGCTTGCAGAGTTTCTGGTGTAGGCATCTGTCAGGCTGGATTTTGGACTTCATTGCACACGTTCACCAAGCACTGCTGTCTTTACAATCTGATAGAGACTTTTAGCCGCAGATTCCTTACCGTACCATTATCCCCAGGCGTCGGACTAGATCTGGAAATGTTTCGTGAGCAGTGCCCCTGTGCACCGGTGACTTGCGTCGTTCAGCTTCACTTGGCGTCGTTGCACCGAAAATGACATAAGCTGTGCCTATAAAGGCACCACTCCAACCCACTGCCATCAGTTCTTTTCTTTACGCACCAGTCAGTGCAGATCCGGAGAGAGCTACCCCGTCACTCACTTTTTGATTACTTTTTTGCCGTTTTGTCAACGTTTTTGGAGCATTCTTCTCCTTGTATGGCAGGGATGTACACTAAGAAGGCCGGCTTGAATCCCTGCAGAACCTGCCATCTACAGATGTCGGTGCTGACTCGCATCTTGTATGTCTCTGGTGCCTGGAACATGACCACGATGCGAAGTCCTACACTGACTGCCATGCACTCCAAGGCCTTGACGGAGCAGTCCTTCAAGCTCCTTGCGGCTGGACGTGCAACGCCATGATGGTCTTGATCACGGTCAAGAGGAAAGTCCCAGGATCGGTCTGTGAGCCTGAAATTTTCGTCGCTCTCCAAGTCGTCAGGGCACTTGGGTAGGTCCCACTGCACGAAGAGCAGAAAGTCAAAGAGGTCTTCTACTTTGCCTCATCCATCGGCCCTCGAGACGAGGGACGTTCCCATTAGACGCCTGGCTCTGCGGTTGAGCCAGTGCCTTGGTCCGCTCCGCGCCTCCCTGAATTACCGGGAGCTGGAGCGACTCCCGATCAACTCCAAAAGTTTTATAATGCCATGCGGCTCATATTTGAGTAGCCCATTCCCCCCGGTGCACCTTCAGGTCCCGTAGGTTCGGGAGGGGGCCCCTACTTGTTCCACACCAGTGGCTCCAGATGGCACCAGTCACGCACCTTTAATCCACAGACTGATCTGGACCTGCGCCTTCGGCTTTCCCCAGTGCCTATCCTGATCCTACTGGCGCCACCCCCATTCTGATCCCCCAACTCCGACACGGAGCTGTAGGAGCGTCGTCTGATGCCGACTGGAGCTATGCCTTTCAGGCCGGAGCCTGAGCCCTATTCTTATGGGCGAGGACTCGGTAGGATTGGGAGGGTTTGCTTCACCCTGAAGAATACCAGCTGTTTGACCTAAAAGTGGACTGGTGTGAGTACTTGGCGGAGGCCAGTGGACTGGAAGCCACTTCCAGATAATGGCATGTTCTCTCCTCCTACCATTGCTATGGAGGAGGGATCATCCTTTGCAGTGGTGGTGAGAAGAGCGGCTGAGGTCCAGGACCTTTGCCTGCCCTCCGGGGCAGCCAAGACAAATGTCTTGAAAGAGGTGCTTCAGCAGGGAGTGTCCCCCTCAGAACTGCGTCTCCCATTTATTGAGGCCCTTTTAGACGTCCTGCCTGGTACTTGGTCCAAGCCCAGTACAAGGGCTCCTGTGAGCAGGATGATTGCCTGCCACCACTGCCCCCCCCCCCCCACTCCAAGGGACCCCAACTTCCTCTCATAACACCCTACCCCGGAGAGCTTGTTGGTCCAAGTCTCTACTTCCAATGTAAATCCTGATGCCTTCCCTACCTCCCCGCCGGGGAATCTGAACTCCTTAGAGAAGATGGTGTTTTCTTCCACCAGCCTGGCACTTCTGTTGGTGAACACTGCTGCCTTGACTCCAATGTTCTATGAGATTTGGTTGCCCAGGTGCTACCAATTGTCCCGAAGTAGACTCGGGTCATACTCTCCCAGGCTGCTGCATACGGGAAAGATGCAGCTAAGTTCACGGTCAGATGTGGACTGGATACCACTGACTCTCTGGGCATAGCAGTTTTCTCGACCGTGACCTTCCGATACCCTGCCTGGCTGAGAACATCTGGCTTTTCAGGGGCTCTCCAAGCCTTGCTTATGGACATGCCCTTTGATGGCTCCCGTCTTTTCGGAGACCAGGCGGATTCAGCGCTGGAACGCTTTAATGAAAGCAGAGATATGACTAGGTCCTTGGGCATTTCCATGGCCCCTTGCCACCTCCAAACCGCCTTTCGCTCCTTTTGTGGCCACGGAAGGGGTTTCCAGCCGCGTCTATACCCGCACAGCCACTGCGGCCCACAATCTGTGTAGCCTCTGCTTGGAAAAGGACACAGCACCCACAGACCCCGTGGGTCGGGCAGCCAGAGATCAGCCATCACCTGCCCCACTGGAGGACTTTAACATCAAACCGAATTGTCTGGAGGGGATACTCTCTCCCCTTTGTGACTAGCCCTCCAACCACCTGCTTGCAACAGACTGACAGAAGACCATCTCTCCTTTCTCCACCAGGAAGTGACCGCTCTCTTGGCCAAGGGAGCCATAGAGAGGGCGCCGACGCAGGAAGTAGGTTGTGGTTGTTATTCCCGCTACTTTCTGGTGCCAAAAAATGATGGAGGACTTTGTCTTATCCTAGATCTGTGCCCTCTCAATTTCTTCCTCAAGAGGGAGAAGTTAAAGATGCTCACACTAACTCACTCAAGTCCTGTCTGCCCTGGACTCGGGAGACTGGATGGTAGCGTTAGACTTGTAGGATCCATTTTTCTCGTTCCCGTCCTGCCTGCCCACAGGCATTAGCTGCAGTTCACTGTGGGTCAAGAACACTTTGTTTGCTGTGTTCCCTTTTGGCCTTACCAACACCCCTCTGGTGTTAAGCAAGGTGATAGCAGTGGTTGAAGCTCATCTGCGTACATCAGGGATGCCTGTCCTTCCCTATCTCGACAACTGGCTCTTGAAGGCGGTTTCGCCCCAGGCTGTCGTCTTGCATCTCCAGACTACGGGGGGCCTCCTGCATTTGCTGGGGTTAACTAACAACATGCTGAAGTCACACCTGACTCCCTCTCACTCGTCCCTTTCATCTGAGCTGTTCTGAACACGGTGCAGTTTGGGCCTATCCACCTGAATGGCAAATCCAGGATATTCAGGCTATGATTCTGATGTTTCATCCTCTATCCTGGATTTCGGTGAGATTGAGCCTGCTGTGTCTCATGGCTTCCTGCTTGTGACACTGCCTGCTGGCATATGTGGGCTCTGACGTGGGGCCTGAAGTTCCAGTGGGCGCGGCATGTGGGGAATCTCTCCATCATGGTCCAGATTTTGGAGGTGTAGGAAGCTGGCTTTCTATATAGTGTACCAAAAAGGCAACCCTCATTGGTTTACAGGGGCTTGTTTTGACATTCCCTAAGTGCTCTATTTTGTGATCGTGTGGTGGAGGAGCTTTAGGCTTATCAAAGGAGTGTTGAGCATTTGTTGTACACACAGAGTAAATAAATGAGAGACGCACTCAAAAAGAAATTAGAGATCAACTTAGAAAAAACCCATAGATTTTTATATTAATTCAGGCAGCAAGAGCAGAATCAGGTAAGTACTTTTAGATTTATCGTTTTTACAGAAAAACAGCAGAATAGCAGAAGCTGTGAGATTTGAGGCATGAGCCACGAATGCTGTAATGTTATCCTGTAGGTGAAACATACACTGCATAGGTATACTTGCAAACGGTTTTTAGGGTTGATCTCTTGGTCTTAAGGTGCTTATGAGCCAAAGTCCATAGAACCACCAGCAGTTTGGCTTTACCTACCCTGGTGTGTCCGGGTGCAGAGGTACTGGTCATGGTAGCCTCGAGCACTACACGGTAAAATCAATGGAGAAACCTGTACTCTGGGTACCTGGAGGCCTTTTTTCTCTGGTAATGGATGGACTCCCTAGGGATTTTCCTGATGGTGAACCACTCTACAAAATCATTGAGTGCCAGGTTGGACTAGCTCAGCTTTCGGCGCTGCTCAGACCACAAATTACAATTACACCTGGAGAAGGTGCAAGGTCTCTTCCGTGAATAGGGCTAACCTTGGCTCGATCTCTCCCACCACCAACAATGTGCAATGTCAGCACTACTTTGTGTTGGAGTTTCCAAGGCATCTCTTGCTATGAGACGTGTTCCGCCTTGAGTGGAACTAAGGACTCCTGTATGCGTTTCCACCAATACCAAACTTGCCCGAGTTCTCAAGACAATTGGGAGCAATTAGACCCAATTAATCCTAGTGGCTCTGAATTGGGCATGGAGAGGTATCCAGAACTCTTGGGCTTGAGCACATGTCAGTCGATCAGGCTACCCCTCTGGGAGGATCTGCTGTTGCAGCAACAGGGCCCAGTTCTTCACAGTTTCCAGCTTCATGCTGGGAGATTGAGCAGCGACAGCTGTGCACCTTTGACCTCCCTCCAGAGATTGTTGATGTCATCTTTGTGGCCAGGCATCCTTTGTCTAAAACTATATATGCCTGTTGTTGGTACTGATTTGTGGCTTTGTGCGGCACATGCCAGATTGACCCATTTTAGGGCAATTTTTCGTATGTTGTGGTATTTGTTCGATCTCTTGCCCAGCAAGGATTTGTGTTGGGCACAGTTAACGATTATCTTTCGGCCTTCTTATGGTTGCCAGATAAGCCATCATTATTTAAGTCACCAGTTGTGATGCGATTTTTGAAAGGGTTATAACATGTATTCACCTTTGACCTTTGTCATACTCCACTTAGAACCTTAATCTGTTCCTGATTTGTATGATGTGTTCTCCGTTCGAGCTGCTTCACAGCTGTCTGTTACTGCTCATCACTATTAAGACTGTGTTCCTCATCACCATCACATGGGCTCGGCGTTTGACGGAACTTAAGACTCTGTGTCCATCCACCATACATTTAATTCTTCCCAGACAAAATGTTTCTGCGTACTTGGGCATCCTTCCTGCTGAAAGTTGTGATTCCATTACACATCTGTCATACCATCACTCTGCTGGCGTTTTATGCTGCACCTCACCCCTCCAAGGAGGAGAAACTGCATCGCGTGGTCCCTTAGAGACTGCTGAGCTTCCACATAGATCACACCAAAGTCCACCGAGTGGGTAATCAGCTCTGTGTAGTTATCTGGAGCAAAAAAAAAAAAGCCAAGGCAGTGCAGAAGAGAATCATCTGCTACAGGGTTGTGCTCTGCATTAAGATCTGCTACATAACAGCAAAGAAGCATCCTCTGTAAGGACCACATGCTCATTCCACCATGGCCAAAGTTGGAATGCAGCTAGAGAAATTTGCAGCTAGATAAAGTCTCTACCTAAACAAAATGACAGAGCGTAAGTAACTTGTTGGTTTGGCATAGGAAAAAGCCAAAGGGAATTTTAAGGGTAATTAATTATGGAAGCGGTTGACAAATAATATGATCATAGGATGACGTTTTGGAAGAAGCTGAATTTACAAGCAAAACGTTAGCCAGGTCATTGTAGGATAAAAGAATAAAATGTAATCTAGTAAAGAAAGCAAGAAATGGCTTGCAGTACCACTGATGCACATTCAAACCACCCAAGGAGCTATTAATAAGTATCTAAAACAATCACCAGTCCCATGTAGCACATTTGAGACACTAGGACATTTTAGTGTTGGTTTTTAAAGGCTGAATTGGCTAAAGCAGTAGAAAGTCTTCTATGTGCGGACAATACACATATCCACTGTATTTTATTACTTTTCATCAACTGTTAACAGGACCACGACTTCACCTGTGCAAATATATTTTGATGGATGCTTCTAATCATAAATTCCTTGGAGTATTTTTGGAATGGTTATGCCATCCCTTTTCTAGTTTCACCCCTCTCATGCTCTACCTGTGTTTGCTCAGACTTTAGCAGATCATGCTGTTGTCCTCTCCTAGGACTTTCACAAGGTCTCCCTAACAGTGAGTCACCTGTTGGGGAACCCTCGGCATGAGGAGGTTCTAGGTCAGCTGGCATCATCTTACAGATAACAAGTTGGCATGTGCACCAGATATCTTCACCTGGTGGAGGGGGGCGTGCCCCCTGTATATCAATATGATGCCTCCAAATATACTCGTTCTGCAGACCGTCTAGCTTCAAACATGCATTTCCGCCTCTGCTTCTATAGAATGCGAGGTCGGTCTGAGCTCCGCCTATTCCAGTGGTCCTGGATTGGACCGGGGGGTCGGATCCTCAGAAGTGTTGACCCTGAGATTCTGACAGCCTCTTTAGTTTCTTCTTCTAAAAGATTTGCTATCCTAACAGGGCAGGATTATAACCCCAAGCTCCACATTCTACACCTTCAAGCGTGGAGATTAAGCTGAACCAGTTGAGGGATTGTTCTGCCTTTTGAGGTAGTGGATGTCTTTTTAAATGTTTGTCGCCCTTTGCCATAATCCAATTACACATGTTGTTGGTGCAGCTTTGCGACCTGGTAAAAAGAGAAGCTGGTTGACCCTTACAGGCGAAGTTGTCTGATGCCTTTTATGTTCATGTTTTTAGCTCAAAATAATTTGCTGTTGACATCTCAGCCTTCAACCTTTCGTTGTTTGCCTGATCAGCCCACTTTATTCAGATTACGTGTTTTATTTCTTAAAATGCCTGTTCGAGGCATATGAGCTGCAGATCGTACACTGTGCATGAGATCGCCATCTGGTGTTGGGCTCGGATGCTTGCACTTTGTTGTTGTCTTGGAAGAGTCTTTTGTAGTCACGAGATAGGTGACTCCTCCTTTGGACGATAGTGCGCATGGGCATCGACTCCATGGTTAGATTGTTTTTTTCCGCCATCGGGTTCGGATGTACCTTGCTGCGCTCCGGATCCACATCGATCGGTTCCCCTCTCGACGCGCAGAAGAACCTCCTACCGTTCGACGGTATTGTTTTCGATCGCGATCCCCTCATCGCGTCTCCACTCCAACACTGTTTCGAGTCCGGTCGCCGACGTTGGTCCGTTGGGCGTGTCGGGCGCCATCATCCAGCATATGGAAAGGACTCCATTTAAAAAATGCAGGTGTGGGGCTAACTTCCACACACAGATCTCCACGAGATCTGTAATCTTTGCCTCTCTCCAGAACACGAGAGCCAACACTGCCAAGCCTGTGACTCCTTTCGGTCCAAAAAGACCATCCGTGATCGCCGGGCCCGACGACACGAAATGTCCAGGTCAGCCGCTCCCGCACCGGACGACATCTTTGACACAGGCTCCGACAACCCGGACACCGGAGATTTACAAATCGACACCTCCGGAGCCGAAGACTCAGGGTCCGACGACCAACTCATCACACCACACCAACGTACTGTGAGTACTGACGTCGATGCCCCTGCCCCCAAGAAACAAAAGGCTTCGGTCACACCTTCGCCTTCGGGCCTAGGTCTGCACCATCACAAAGCTTCAGGAGCCCCGCCTTCCGGCTCGACTCCCAAGCACCTAAAGCCTTCTGGCAGCTCGGGACCGAGCCAGCCACGTCCCGGAGCCGAAAAACACTCATCGGCACCGAAACACAAGACTAAGGTCTCGGCACCAACAGACCCTTCGGCGCCAAAGTCCAAGGTCCCAGACACCTCGACACCGAAGCATACCAAACCTTCGGAGTCGACAAAAACCCTCGGTGTCGAAAACTTCACCAAAGGACACCAAACAACCTCGCAAGCCCAAACAACACTCGGAGCCGAAATCTTCGATGCCGACCAAACACGCCAGCTCAGAAGAACTCTTGGTTCCCATCGACCCAAAGCAGAAAACTCTGCACATTGACCCTATTACCGGACAGGTACAATCAGTAATACCTCACAAGAGGAAGATACAGGAACCAACCACACCTGAGCCACCTCATAAGAAGAAAGACTCTTCCACATCACCTATAAGGTCTTTCTCTCCACCTCCACAACACCTCAGCCCTCTACACTCCCCGCCTCACTCTCCTCCACCTTGTTTTTCACCACAAGGGGATACAGACAGGGAGGATCATGATGATGACATGCAGTCACCTCACAACACCTACACTGATGACGACCTTCACAGTATCCCACCACAAGACCCCTGGGACAGTTATGACCTCCCAGATATACCTGTCCCTGAACCATACCCATCAAAAGCCTCACCTCCAGATGATGCTATAGGGTTTTCACAGGTGATAAACAGGGCAGCACAATACCATGGTGTCAAGTTACACTCAGACCCCCTGGAAGAAGACTTTTACTAGAAACTTTTAGCCAGCCTCAAAAGTCTACCCATACTCTACCTATGCTTAAAGGCATTATTAAACATGCCCCTGAGGTCTTCAGAGACCCAGTTAGGGCTAGGGTTCTTAACCCAAGGATCGAGAAAAATATAAACCTGCCCCTTCTGACCCAGCTTATATTAAAGGCCAACTCCCTCTAGACTCATTAGTAGTTGCTAATGCACGGAAAAGGGCAAACTCCCAGACTACTGGTGAGACACCACCACCAGACAAGGAGTCCAAATTACTCGACGCATCGGGAAAAAGAGTTGCGTCTCAAGCAGCAAACATGTGGCGCATCGCCAATTCCCAAGCCTTACTGGCGAGATATGACAGAGCCCATTACGACGAGCTTGAAAAGCTCATTGAGCACCTTCCAGATCAGTATAAGACCAAGGCCAATGATCTAATACAAGAAGGCAAGATTGTCACAAACACCTCAATAAAGTGCGCCCTTGACGCAGCAGATACAGCAGCACGCACAATAAACTCAAGCGTTTTGCTGCGCAGACACGCATGGCTACGAATATCTGGCTTCAAGCAGGAGGTACAATCTACCATCCTCAATCTACCCTTAGACCAGGAACACCTGTTTGGGCCTAATGTGGACACTTCTCTAGAAAAAATGA
The DNA here is from genome assembly GCA_963921515.1 of Calotriton arnoldi. NCBI lineage: Eukaryota > Metazoa > Chordata > Amphibia > Caudata > Salamandridae > Calotriton > Calotriton arnoldi. The sequence goes on along the minus strand of CAWUFW010007045.1, from coordinate 967,395 downwards.
AGAAGGACACAGACACAGCCAAAGCTATGGGAGCTCTACAAGCCACACCTAGCAGAGGTTCCTTTCGTCGCTCCTTATATAGAGGCGGCTCCAAAACTACAGCCACAGACACCACCTCTGCTAACTACAAAAACACCACTCAAACCTCCTCTAATAGAGGTTACTCCAGAGGTAATTACAGAGGTAATAACAACAGGGGTAGAGGACGCGGGTTTAACACACGCACCTCCCCTACCACCAAACAGTGACTTCCCTCCGTTTCCCCCGATCATTCCACTCCCGCCGGGGGAAGACTGTCAAAGTTCCTACCTGCGTGGAATTCCATCACCACCGACAGGTGGGTAATACAAATTATCCAGTATGGTTACTGCCTCGAACTCACTTCTACTCCCCCAACATACCACCCAGACAGCGTCCCATGTCCACGGAACATCTAACGCTCCTCAATCAAGAGGTTCTCTCTATGCTCCAAAAGCACGCAATAGAACCAGTCCCTCTACAACATCAGGGCACAGGGGTTTACTCACTATACTTTCTAATCCCCAAAAAGGACGGTTCCCTCAGGCCCATACTGGACCTCAGACCCCTCAACTATTACATTCACTCAGATCATTTTCACATGATCACTCTTCAACAAATACTTCCACTACTCCAACAAGGCGACTTCCTTGCCACACTAGATCTCAAGGACGCCTATTTCCATATTCCCATTCACCCTGCGCACAGGAAATACCTAAGGTTCATAGTGGACGGACAACATTATCAGTTCAAAGTCCTCCCATTCGGGGTGGCAACAGCACCAAGGGTTTTCACCAAGTGCCTAGCAGTAGTAGCTGCGCACTTACGAAGACAACACATTCACGTGTTTCCGTATCTAGACGACTGGCTAATAAAAGCCAAGTCACACAACCAATGTGTACAGCACACACTCCAAACAGTTCGGCTACTACACAATTTGGGGTTCACAATAAACCATACCAAATCGCATCTCCATCCCTCCTACATACATCAGTACCTAGGAGCCACAATCGATACCTCCAGGGCCCTTGCATACCCCAATCCTTCCAGGATAACAAGTATGCAAGCCCTCATCAACAAATTCCTACCTCAACACTACCTTCCAGCTCGAGTGTTTATGCAACTCGTAGGAATGATGGCCTCGTGCATCTTTATTGTCCCTCACGCACGACTTCAAATGCGGCCCCTGCAAGAATGCTTAGCACGTCAGTGGAACCAAGCTCAGGGCCAGCTTACAGATCTGGTGTTGGTAGACAGCCGCACTCATCGCTCTCTGCAATGGTGGAACATACAAAACATTTCCAAAGGGCGGCCGTTCCTAGAGCCAGTTCCACAAATAGTGCTCACAACAGACGCATCTCTCACCGGGTGGGAGCTCACCTCCTTACCCACACAACGCAGGGCAGCTGGACCAAGTCACAAAACTGCTCCACATCAACCACCTAGAATTATTAGCAATATTTCTAGCGCTAAAGTCATTCCAACCGCATCTTACTCACAAGACTGTCTTAGTCAAAACAGACAACATGACAGCAATGTACTATGTACAAAAACAGGGGGACACACTCTCTACAGCTGTCTCGCCTGGCGCAAGCCATATGGAGATGGGCCATTCCTCAAAACATTTACCTCCTTGCAGAACACCTTCCAGGAGTTCACAATCACATTGCGGATCTGTTAAGTCGACAGACACAACAGATTCACGAATGGGAACTGCATCCGCAAGTTCTACAACCTTTTTCCAAATGTGGGGCCATCCACAAATAGACCTGTTCGCCACACAAGAAAACACAAAATGCCCAACCTTCGCCGCCAGGTTCCCACACCCGTCGTCCAAGGGCAATGCAATATGGATGAACTGGTCAGGCAGATTTGCATACGCTTTTCCGCCTCTCCCACTCATTCCCCTAGTAGTACGCAAACTCAGACAACAGTCTCTAACAATGATCCTAGTTGCTCCCACATGGGCAAGACAACCATGGTTCACAACACTTCTCGAACTCTCAGTAGTTCCACACCACAAACTGCACCTCTCTCCACACCTCTTAACTCAGAACCATGGAGAGATCAGACACCCCGATCCAGGTCAACTGAATCTGGCAATATGGCTCCTGAAGTCCTAGAGTTCGGTTACCTTAACCTTCCACCTGAGTGTATGCAGGTCATTAAAGAAGCCAGACGTCCCACTACCAGGGCTTGTTATGCAGCAAAATGGAAAAGGTTTGCTATTTATTGCAATAACAACAATATCAACCCACTAGATGCCTCCATACAAAACATTATCTGTTACTTGCTGCATCTGCAAACATGTAACCTAGCATACTCATCCATAAGATTACATCTTGCCGCTCTAGCCGCATACTTACAAAACAGACAGCATTTGTCACTGTTTCGAGTACCTGCAATTAAAGCCTTTATGGAAGGCCTTAAAAGAATCATTCCCCTAGATTGCCACCCTCTCCAGCATGGAATCTAAATATTGTCCTCACCAGGCTCATGGGTCCCCCATTTGAACCTCTGCACAAATGTGAGTTACAATTTCTTACATGGAAAGTAGCCTTCCTAATTGCAATAACCTCTCTCAGAAGAGTGAGTGAGATTCAGGCTTTAACCATACAAGAACCTTTTTACAAATCCATCGTAATAAAGTAGTTCTCAGACCAAACCCCAAATTCCTACCTAAAGTAATTTCTGCTTTTCACCTTAACCAATCAATAGAGTTACCCGTCTTTTTCCAAGACCCAGACTCTGTAGCAGAAAGAGCTCTACACACACTAGATGTCAGAAGAGCCCTACTTTACTACATTGACAGGACCAAACCTTTCAGAAAGACAAAACAATTATTTGTAGCTTTCTCCCCACCACATAAAGGTAATCCCATCTCAAAGGCTGGCATTGCTAGATGGATAGTCAAATGCATTCAAATTTGCTACCAAAAGGCTAAACGCACCTTAATAATTCCCCTAGGGCACATTCCACACGTAAACTAGGGGCTTCTATGGCATTTTTAGGGAACATCCCCTAAATGACATATGTAAGGCAGCAACATGGTCTACGCCACATACCTTTACCAAACACTACTGTGTTGATGTACACGCAAAGCAGCAAGCTGCTGTGGGCCAAGCTGTTCTTAAAACACTTTTTCAGACTACTGCAACTGATACAGGTGACCACCGCTAGGGAGACACTGCTATACAGTCTATGCACAGTGTACGATCTGCAGCTCATATGCCTCGAACGGTAAATGCTACTTACCAGTATGCATCTGTTCTTGGCATGTAGAGCTGCAGAGTCGTACACGCCCACCCACCTCCCCGGAACCTGTATCCGTTCCAGTATAATCTTAATTAGATATATTCACATGGACATCTTTTTCTTCTTACTGACTCCATCTTTTCCCATCATGGCGAAAAACAATCTAACCATGGAGTCGATGCCCATGCGCACTATCGTCCAAAGGAGGAGTCACCTATCTCGTGACTACAAAAGACTCTTCCAAGACAACAACAAAGTGCAAGCATCCGAGCCCAACACCAGATGGCGATCTCATGCACAGTGTACGACTCTGCAGCTCTACATGCCAAGAACAGATGCATACTGGTAAGTAGCATTTACCTTCACATGTTCCCCCTTTCAGTATGCAGCAGTGGGACCTCCATTTAGTTTTGACCTTGATGTATACTCCTTCAGAGTCTCTTCATAACTGTACCCTGAGACTTCTAATTCTGAAGATGGCTTTTCTCTTGCATTCATGTCATTCATGTCTGCACGTCTCATCTGATGTCATCTTGACAAGGTGATTCTAAGGGCTTGTAGATAGTTTCTCCTGAAATTGATGACACCTTTTCATGTGGGGCAATCCATCACACTTCCAGTGTTCTTCTCTTCGCCACATCCCTCTATGGTGGGGGAGAACCTGTTGGATCAACAAAGGCCCCTAGCTTGTACATTGATAGGCGTAAGCAGGATTTGGTGGATGATCAGCTGTTTGTCAGCTTAGTCACTAGAAGAATAAGTTATCACCCTTGGTAATGCGCTGTCAAGTGTATACTTTAATTGCAGATTCCTCACAACCCACTCACCTCCCTGTTCTTTGGAGTGGGCTTCTAGGAATTGGACTTCTAGGTGTTAATAAGATTCCAAGTTACATTGTGCACACTATCAAGTTTTTTCAGTCTGTCAGTCATGCTCCACATCTGAGGGTGTGGAATAGACCAGTGAATAAACTGGTATCAGCGGACAGTGGTGACACCTATATGTGGACCTGCCGTCATGTAGGAATTTGTGATGGTGACTGATGGTGCCACCTGCCAACATGCTGGAGCTATTGCAGGAGATTCTAGGATTTAGTCAGGTGCCTGGAGAGAATCAGAGGCTGAGGAATATGTGGTTAGAGTGTTCACCAGAAAGAACTTTACTGAAGGTAAGTAAGGTATTCTTTATTAAAGTGGAAAGTATAATTTCAAGGCTTTTTGGCCACATTAACAAATCTGAAATTGTCCTTTATTTCTTTTACTTTTCCATAGCGCTGCAAGGACTAGTCCTTCCCCAATCTGTCGATTTTATTATACTCTCGAGCTTGCATAATACCAAACTTGATATGTATTATTATTTTGATAATTTATTAGAAAGAATAGTAGAAACCAATTTTCATATCAATACCTTAGAATTCTTTTCTATCCTTAAGGTCCCAAAATTAATTAGATGGAAGGTTTTGATCCTGACATTCAAAAATAAAATATTTTTGTACAATATTCTGATAATCCGTACTTATCTGAGTTTTATTTGGCTGTGCTCCGGCCTTTACCTTCTAATCACAGTCTTGGCATTTGGGTTTAATAAAGTTTATTTCTAAGACGTTATTTTAGAAGGTCACTTTATCATGTGGCATTGTATTGTCCAGGAAATTGATAAAGCGGACTTATGGTATATTTTTGCATGCTTACAAATGCAATAAAGTTGCAATCAATGAATGTAATTGCTTTAGCAACAGACAGGGCAGACTCATCATATTTTGTAATTATTATTTGTATGCTCATGTTCACTGAAGTTTCTTGGTGATAAACATGTAAGACAGCTGTGAAGATGGCTGGCACAAGAAAATTAACAAGAAAGATAAAAATATATGTTTTAAATATTTGCAAAATCTGAGTAGATTTGCGATAGAGCATAGTTCACCTGGGAACTTACTCCATTTCCTAACTGCAGCACCATAAATGCTCTGTCACCAAGATAGGGCCAAGGAGGAATGTAACACATTAATTTTAAATCAATTACTTCAGATCTGAGTTGTGTACTGACACTGAGAATCTGCAAGTACTAGCAGACTTCAGAATCTAATTTTAGTTTAATGAGTTATCTATATGGACTGTCTGGGACAGCCTAGTTTAAAAAAACAATACTCCCATAAAATATCTCTCCTCTCATGATTTTCCTTAACTACCTGTCATCACCAGAAGCGGAGTGCCAAATCCACTCTATAATCTTAAAGATTAGCTTGGATTTATGTGCCTCTTCAGGACTTCATTCTATGATTCTCGGGAAGATTGCTGTGTGGTAATTTTTAGTTTTCCTTAACCAGGTGTTCTCAATCTTGACGATTCAAGTACTATTTGCTGAAAGAGACTTGGATCACAAGACTTTGGGTGTAGCAGATCAACACATAAAATGACACGGATGGGGAAATTGTTCACCTGTAACATGTGATTAGAAAGAAAGGAGAATAAGAAAAAAGTATCAATTTTACATACTGGTATTAGTAAGAATTTAATATAGAAACGGTAGCATGCATTTATTGCTTTGGCATCTCCAGTGATGCTAATGCTCATAGATCTTGGAAACATCTAGTATACCTGCACAGAGGTTACCCAGAGGACTATTTTTCTGAATCCATCTCTTCCATGATTGAAATTCTAACACTCTTGACAAAAGCATATTGTCAGCTTTAACCCTTGTATTCTTTGTGCTCAAATCAGGGGAGTTGGACGATGGAGGCCTGCTTACCCATCTATTTATTTCCATAAATCTTTCTGAACATGAAAATGTTTCTTGCAGTCCAAGTGAGATTGCTCTTCAACAAATATTGAGTAGAACTTAGTGGTTATTCTCAAATTTCCATAACTATTTCAGCTCATAGGAAACTTCAATTTTATTGTGAATTTGTTAAATCCCATTGTTAATTTGTTCACATGCTGTTAAGCTTTCCAGACCCAATGCTTTGGTCTTGGGTGTTTTCCAGAATGTATTTGAATGAGAATCACATATACCGGGTCTTTGACAATTGAGCTTTTGCATGTTCCAGCACTTGGAAACAGTCTTGGCGATTACCACTGACAAACTATTAGTAATTTTAGGTGAAGGGACGAAAGTAATGATTTTACCTGATCTCTCATCATTCAAAATTATAGATCAATCTGTTGTAGTTATCAGACTCAAAGAAATATAAATCTCAAGCAGTGTGGAAGCAGGATTTGCTTCTTTTCTCTAAACTGATTCCATTCACTTTCATTACCACCATTACACCCAGAAGTGCATTCTAACAAGTGTGACTTCCCTCAGAACTCTATGCTCTCCTGCTTTTTAATATTTACCTACAACCCTTGGTACAGTTGCCCAGACCCTTTGGATGCCCTGGGGCCTTCTCCTCTAAATCAGTTGTGATTAAACCACTTTGTACCCCCCTCCATAACAGCCAATGTCAATGCTTGTCTGCATAGGATTCAGCTTTTTACATAGATTACATAATTCAGTTTGTTCCATCTCCAATGAGATTCCCCTTTCCCCCCTTTCCAAGTAGGATCGTCTTGATCGAGGAGTTCTTGTTTAGGGCACAAATCGTTGTGATTTTGTGCTATAACACCTGTTCATTGAAACTCCTTGGATTTTTTTTCCCTAATTTGTTACCTGAGCTCCACACCAAGGTGATTCAGCCAGTGTACTCTGTTTGACAATTACTATATCATACTATACATGTCTTTCACTGATGGGACGGATAGGAAAATTCAAAAGATGCCTAAGCTTATGGGCCGGTGTGTGGCATGGATAAAGAAACTTTGCCATGGCTCTGAATCATGCATATCACTGAGATGGGTGTCTGTAAGACAGATGGTTACTTTTAAAGCTCTCTGCTTAATGCAGGGTCTCAATTGATTTTTTTCATGAAGACTGACTCTGCACAAAAGGCTTCCAGACCTCCAATTCTTTATTGTTCCTAAATTTTCTGTATTTTCAATATTCTGATATGGGAAGGGCATTCACTCGTTTACCTAGCACCTAAACATTGAAACTACGGTCCAGTTTCACTCTGGGAATTTTACAACTACCTTGAATTTAGGAAATCATTTAATACCTTGCTGTTTTGTTGAGGGTCTTATTGTTACTCCCTCCTTTTTAGGTCCCTTTTATCTGGGTTAGTTTAATTGTTTCTTCCAGTGCCAAGATGCTCCCAGAGTAAACCCTGTGCTTTCAAGGAATAATATAAATTTGATAAACTGTTTCCGCTGTTGCATTTTCAGCCAGTCAAAACCTCTAAAATGTTATTATATTCGACTTTGAACCTGCGAGTTCTTTGGCAGAATAATGCATTAGGAAAATTAAAAAAAGCTTCCTAACTGTCCTGCCAACTCTGAACTGAATCAATAAGGCTTTATTCAGATAAAAACACCAGTAGGTTGAGCATATAAATAAGTGCATTAAATTATCAGACATTTCAGTTTGATTATTGCCAGCAAAATACCTGTATTTATAGTTTCATATTATCACACTAAAACGTTTAATGTAGGGATTCTCAGAGTATTTTTCCTTACAATGTTATCTTAAATTTTTAGCCACGATTAATGCAGTAAGACCTGTTCTACAAAATCTGACCTGCAAATGGGGTGGTGGTGGGGAGTAGTGTTGGTTATGTTGTAACTACAAATCATGAAATCACTGTGTATTATATGCATCCATCTGCATAATTCCAGTATTTTGAGATACTGCTTGGGACGCAAGTCCTACCAATGTGCAGTTAGGGATGTTGGTAATCTGATGATACTGTTCTTAAGGCCTTTACCATAGCAAGCTCCTGTTGTGATTGACACGCATATCAATGTGTAAAGCACAATCTATGAAGTGTGCTTTCTTTTATAGACCACTACGAAATCACTTGATTTAAATCTATATATTTCAGCTTTCTTGGATTTTCTGGTGACATGATGTTGTTTGCTGCTTGCATGATTATCTGCTTCCTTATTGTCACATACCAAGGGCAAAAAGTGACATCCATCTTCTCTTTTAGTCTGCAGAATCATTGGGAGTGAAAGAGAGTACCACAAAACAAAAAAATCTTTTTAATGATAAAGCGTGTTAATGTTCATTTTGCGTGTGGTTTCTTAGTGTCCCTATTTATGTTTGCAGGTAATGGTAGACTTAATGCACAACTATGTATTACAAAGCTTTAATTAAATGTTCTTTTTGTGCCTGTTCATTGAAATGCCTACAGAGGAGTTTTTCTCTTGACAGGCCTTTAGACCAGTTCAGACTGAGAGATGGTGATAATTTACAGTAGTAATAGTTCAAATATGTTGGTCCTGAGTATTCTACTTTAGTGCTATAGAAAGGTCATAACTTTATATGTTTCAACTGGTAATAATAGAATTCTGAAGTTATGCTTTGCAAATAGGGGTGGTACATTCTCTTAAAGGCAGTTAAAAAGAGGCAGTGTGCATCTCCAGTTTTCAAATATGTATAAGATTGTGATAAAGTCACCTAAAGGTAAAATAAAACCTACTTTTTCTGTGGGCATTTCACAATATGATACATACGATATTAATGTTCATAATACTTGCGCTCTTCATATCTTTTTTAGGGCTCCTTATCCACATGCCAGTTATCGGAACCGCTGTTGTGGTTTATTCTGAGAGTTTTGGATACAAGTGAAGCATTAAAAGCCTTTCACGAAATGGGTAAGCGAGGGTGTTTTGAGAGCTGTCTGCCTCTGTGATTGACTTCAATCCCTTCTGTTTCATTTTAACCTCTATGATCAATCTCTTGGGAGAAATGCTGTTTATGTGTAGTGCATTTTATTACCATGCGTTGTATTTTGTTTGTTTAGCCATTCTTCTGGGATGCTGTACATGTTTAAAGCAGTACATAGAATAAATTGAAGAGCGTGGTTACATCAAAGATGTAGGTGATGTAGCTCATAATGAGGAGTATGAAGACAAATATACCATTTGAATTTTAAATATTTACAGTATAAACGTTTATTAACAGTGGATTTGTGATGATGAGTGATGTGGCTGGTATTCCCATGTTATGAGTTAGGGGTTGATAGGCCATTTTTAGAGCAACTGTGCTTTGACCACTCAGTCGAACATAGGAAAGGAAAGTACACAGCCCAAAGTAAGGTGTGGCCACAGACCAGAGTACAATGAGGGAGCCATCCTGAAAATATCCCACTTAAATCTTGATGTGCATTAGAATTTAGGGATAGAAAAACGATTGAGGATGCGGGTCAGTGTATGGTGATCTAGAGGCAGGTATAGGGAGGTTCCTTGTAGAGCATTGAAGGCAGATTTGAGGAATTTGTAATGGTCAGTACGTTTGGCTGAGAGCCAGCTGCCTTAATAACTGTGGGGAGAGGTAGATACATAGCTTTGTTAGATGAAGGGGGTAGCAGTTATGAAGTTAATGACTTTAGCTGCAATTGTGGCGAGGAAGGGAAGGTGTGGACTGTGTTTCTTAATATTCAGTAGGTGATGTCAGGAGGGTGAGGCAGTAGATGAGACAAAGGATTCCTGCCTTATAGTCGAATTAAACTGCACTGCTTTCATGATCTGAGTGAGCAAGAAAGGGTGTCTGGGGGAAAGACTATTGTGAGAGTAGAGGTTGAGGTTATAAGTGCAGAGTTTGCTGGGAAGTAGATCATTTCTTTCTTGGACTAGTGATCAGGGATCAAAGTTAACTCGTTGTCACATGGCAATAAACCAGATGATTATTTTATTTTCTAACTCAGCTGTGAAAGAGTGAATGTGTGTTGCATGAATGAAGGTGGTAAGAAGAAAAATGTCTCCAAGGGATGTAGAGTAGAGGGAAAATAGAAACCTTATGACAGATGCCCTGACAGGTTCAACTTGGAAAGAAGGTGAATATATACCTTTAGCTATTAGACTGTCTGTGCCATACCCAGGGAGGCAAGGGTTGTGAGCATGATATGGCGATCAAGTGTTAAATGCTGCAGAAAAATGGAAGAGGATGTGTATTGAGTAGAGGTGATTGTGGTGTGTGGAAGTAAGAAATATGGGTATGTGAGACCTTACTCAGTAGAGTGAAGTTGACAGAGACCAGAATGTAATGTTTTTGGTAGGTTACCGGCAGAGTAGGAAGCTAGTGAGCTGTTCAACAATCTCTCAGAGATTTTCATGAAGATAAGTGCTGAGAAGAGAGAGGTAGTTGGCCAGGTCTGCTATGGCTTTCTCTAACACAGGTAGCATGACCGAAGACTTGGAGCAGCCTGAATACTGATCTTGGCATTTTTGTTCAGGTAATTGTTGTAAGATGACTTCAGAATCTCATACCTACAAGTTTCAAGATATCAGCATGCATTAGGAGATATACGGAGTAGAGGGTTACCTAAATTCTTACTGGTGTATGTTTTGTGATGGGGAAAAAATCTGATGGATTCTTCTGACCGTGTATTCTTCATCTTGTGAATCTCCCCGCACACGATGTTGGCTACAGAAGCTCTTGCAGTAGCTCCTATGTACTGACTGGTGGCACCATCTACCTTCAATGCACCTCTGTCCTGACAGCAGACATGACGACGCAGAGCTGCATATTGGTGCTACCCCTGCAGGCTGATGGATCTCGAGCTCTGCTCCTATAATTTTTGGTTCCCTTTATGAACGTTTCTTCTCCAAAACATTTTTTCAACAGTGTGTGATGTTCCCCCTGCCTCTATAAACAATTGGGTTTAAACTGTACTGTGCATGTTAGGCATGTACCAGCACAATGTCTCTTTGGTGGCTTAGCACCATGCATGACTCATTTAGCAAATGCTCCCCAGTACATCTGAAAGCAATTACGTAGCGGGAAGCTAAACTATACGTTGCAGAGAACAAGAATTGGGGCTTTTCCTGGTCCTGCTTGTCTCCCTCTGGTACATCCAAACCAAAGTTAAGAAAATATAGGAAGACCAAGTGAAGCTTTTCAATTTCTGAATGATCCTGCTGCAGGTAGAGCTTTGACAATTTACGTTCGAAAGACCCCGTCTGGCCTCAACATCAAATTTTGACACAATTCCAGTTTTGGAGTCTGTGTCCTGTGTTCCTCAGACCATTGTCAGCACTGCAGTAAATAGCTACAAGAACGCCATGCCGTGTCTTTTTTTTGATGGTTCAGGATGCTTTTGGCATACCTCTGAGACCTTCAAATCAAGCCAAGTCTCCAGTCGTATTTCCACCAGTTGTTCTATGTCAGTGCTGCCCTGGCTCCAAACATGCCAGTACTTGATCCCATTCTAACTCTGGCTTCAGAAACCATGCCGCACTATGCAATCAACAAGGTGCAACTTCCATTTGAAGATGTTTTTCTTCCTGTTCCCTTGCCTCTGAGGCAGTATGTCATGAGGGTAGAGGTCCTCTTTGGCTCCGATTCTGATGCTTTTCAAAGTCTGGAGCATATTCTCCTTGTTGAAGATTATGATGAGGAGGTCGACCACTTGCTCCCACACTATAATGATGCTGGCTTGTATCTTTATCTCCAAAAGAGAAGAAGGTATTGAATTTTTCCACAGGACCCCTACAGAAGAGAGTGCGTCTTATGCAATGGTGGCTTGGAGAGATGCAGAGGCCATAGAAGTACTACACCATACAGTGGAAACAAAGGCCAAACTCCTGACCGAACTTTTACAGCCTGAGCCTTTGACTTTGGAGACCTTACTATCATTTAATGAACCCCTATCTGAGTCCCTAATGGCCGCCTTGTCCAAGCCTTGTTTAACCTCGGTAGTAAGTCACCTTTTGCAAGATAAAACAGACCTGCATCAGGTGACCCAGTTTTCCTGATGCCGCATCCCACTTCTGGAAGCTTTATAGTGCTGGCTTCTATGAGCAATGTGAATCCACACTCTTGTTCTGCTGTTTCACCAGATATTTGAAAACAATAGCTTGCTTAGAGTTTCTATCTTTGAATGTGGTCTGTGTCCTGGGTCCCTGCACTCTTGCCCTTTTAGGCATGGCAAGTAAGGTATTGCCCACTTTGCGTGATGACCTATGAAACTGCTTTATCCAGACTGTATAGGATGGCCTTGATGCTGCAAAATCTCTTTTACAATCTGGCGCTCTTAATGCAGTTTCTGTTGCCCAAGTTATGAGCACCGTGATAGTTATTAGATGCCACACTTGGATGGTTGCCATTTGGTTTTCAAAGGATTTCCACCCATGATTTATGCACTTGTCTTTGATGGAGCTTGTTTGTTTGGTGAAAAAAACACATTCTGCCCTATAACACATTTAGGGCAGGAGAGCTACAGTGTGTGCCTTGGGGTTGCTTCCCACATCCACCAATTCCATCAGCAGCATCTGAAGTTTTAGAGGTATTCAAGTGGCCTTTTGCCAGAGGCGCCCCATCAAGGAGCCAGTTCAAAATGTTTGTGGCATCTGAAAGAAACATAGTGATAGATTCCTTACCTTAGAATATCCCCAGGCGTCAGACTGGATCCGGAAAGTTTTCGTCAGCAGTACCCCTGCGCGTAGGTAGGTGGCGTTGTGCGGCTCCGCATCCATTGTTGGCATTGTGGTCGTTGAGATGACATCGTGGGCGCTACTTAGACGCCGCCCACGCGCGCTGACGTCAGTTCTTTCTTTTTCCGCGCCAGCAAGCGCAGATCTGGGAAGAGCAGGAACCCCCAGTCAATTTTTGACTTACTTTTTTGAGGCTTTTTGTCTCTATTTTTCTTCGAGTCATCGACTCCTGGTGCAGTAGGATGCCCGGTTTCAAGGCCTGCGGGGATTGTCACCGCATGATGTCGGTGACGGACCCGCACCGTGTGTGTCTTTTCTGCCTGGGGCGTGACCACGACCCCGACCCCAAGTCGTGCCCCGACTGCCGGGCCATGGCGCCGAAGACTTTGCGGGAGCGGTCCCGAAAGTTGCTGGAAGCCCGGCAGTCGGCTCCGCGCCGCTCGAAGTCCCGGTCCAGAGGGAGGTCGAGGGACCGTGCGCGGCGTCGTCATCATCTGTCTTCGGGATCCAAGTCTTCGCACTCGGGGTCAGGTAAGACGAAGCACAAGAAGTCGAAGAAACGCCATCGTTCTTCGACTTCTCCTCGCCGGTCGCGCGACGCGGCTGAGGGTGTGGGTGGTGCCACCCCCGCGGCTCCGACGCAGTCTATGCAGTCGCCACCCGACTACCCGGGGTCGTCGGCGACTCCGGCCCAAATACAGGAGTTCCTGTCGGCCATGGCTCGCCTCTTTGGGCCGTCTGGTCCCGCTGGTGCGCCTTCGGGCCCCGCGGTCCCTCATGGGTGTCCTCGCGTTTCCTCGCCGGCGGCTCCGGCGTCGCTGTCTGCTCTGGCCCCAGCGCCGCAGGACACCCTTGGATCCAGGCCTGGATCCCGGTCGACGCCGGTTGACCTTGTTACGCCTCCACCAACGTCGACTCCACCTGCACCGGTTGTGACGCCGCCCGCTCCTCGGGACGACGTCGACCTCAGTTTCAGCCCTGAAGTGGACGCGGCGTCGAGCCGGCGTCGATCGATGCCGTTCTCGACGTTGCTTGGGGATTTCTATCCCCATGTCCCTGCTCCTTATTTTAGACCTGTTGAAAAGCCTGCGGAGCAAGGGAGGACTGGGAGGGATCTGAGGACCCTCTCGCTGCAGCCTGCGAGTCTGAACAGGACTGGGCTGAGGAATTGGGGACGCCAGTGGTCTGGATACCTCCCCAGACCTTGGCATGCTGTCTCCTCCTACCGTGGCTACGGAGGAGGGTGCTAGTTATGCTGTGGTGTTGCGTAGGGCGGCCGGGGCCCTACACCTCGAGCTCCCTACTGTGGCCGTCAGGACTAACCTCCTGACAGAGGTGCTTCAGCCAGCAGCTACTTCTGCGGAGCCGCTGCTTCCTTTCAATGAAGCCCTTTCTGACGTTCTTTTGGGCACTTCGTCCAGGCCCACCACAGGGGCTCCTGTGGATAGGAACGTGGTCCGACGCCATCGCCCGGCTCCGGGTGACCCCATTTTCCTCTCCCAACACCCCACCCCGAGAGCTTGGTTGTCCAAGCCTCTGCTTCCCCAACCGCCTTCCCTTCCGCACCACCGAATAGGGAATCCAAGAAGCTGGCTCAGTTTGGGAAGAAGATTTTTTTCTTCCACCAGCTCTGCACTGCGGTCCGTGAACACCGCATGCCTCTTGGGCCGTTATTCCCACTCTCTGTGGGATACGGTGGCGAACGTGCTGCCCCTGTGTCCGGAGGAGGCCCGGCCTACTCTCTCCCAGGCTGTTGCAGAGGGGAGAGATGCAGCAAAGTTCATGATTCGTTGTGGCCTAGACACCGCCGACTCACTGGGCAGATCAATTGCAACGACGGTGGCGGTTCGCTGTCACGCCTGGTTGAAGACCACTGGATTTTCGGGGGATGTCCAAAACACCCTTATGGACATGACCTATGATGGCCGTCGCCTTTTCGGCGACAAAGCGGACAGCGTGTTGGAAAGGTTTAAGGACTCACGGGCTACGGCCAAGTCCTTGGGACTCTCGGCAGTCCGCCCTCCTCCGCCTTCCGCTTTTCGCTCCTTTCGTGGCACAGGAAGGGGCGCCCCGCAGCGTTCGCAACAGAGCCACAGGCCGGCGCAGCAATAATCCCAGCGCGGACGCGGGGGCCAGCGGGCGGGTCAGTCCACCACCACCCCGGCCACCACTGCCTCCAAACCTTCCTAGTCCGAACTTTCAGGCCCATCAAACGCCAGTGGGCAGCAGGCTTCGCCATCACCATCACCTCCCCCACTGGCGCACCATCACTTCGGACAGGTGGGTTTTAGAGATAGTCCGGAGGGGCTACTCCCTCACCTTCGAGACTACCCCTCCAGCAATGCCACCTCAGTACCACCGCATGTCGGGGGATCACTTGGTGCTTCTTCAGCAGGAAGTTGCGGCCTCTTGGCCAAGGGGGCATCGAGCGCGTTCCGACGCCAGAAGTAGGTCGTGGTTGCTATTCCCACTACTTTGTGGTGCCCAAGAAGGACAAAGGCCTGCGTCCTATCTTAGACCTCCGGAACGTCAATCACTTCCTCCGCAAAGAGAAGTTCAAGATGCTCACTCTAGCTCAGGTCTTGTCTGCTCTCGACCCACAAGACTGGATGGTGGCGCTGGACTTGCAGGATGCCTATTTCCACATCCCCGTCCTGCGAGCCCACCGGCGTTACCTACGGTTCACGGTAGGCCACGAGCACTTTCAGTTCACCGTGCTCCCTTTTCGCCTTACCAGCGCCCCTCGGGTGTTCACCAAGGTGATGGCGGTGGTCGCAGCTCATCTGCGCAGGTCAGGGGTTTCAGTCTTTCCCTATCTCGACGACTGGTTGTTGAAGGCGGGCTCGCCCCAGGCAGTCGTCTCCCACCTCCAGACTACGGCCGACCTGCACTTGCTGGGGTTCTCCATCAACGTGCCGAAGTCGCACCTGATCCCCTCTCAGAAGCTACTCTTTATCGGAGCGGTTCTGGACACGGCGCAGTTTCGGGTCTATCCTACCGAGCAGCGAGTCCGGGATATTCGGGCTCTGATTCCCATCTTTCAGCCCTTGTCCCGGGTTTCGGTCAGAGTGACTCTGAGGCTGCTGGGCCTCATGGCCTCCTGCATCCTGCTGGTCAATCATGCCAGATGGCATATGCGGGCACTGCAGTGGGACCTGAAGTTCCAGTGGGCGCAGCATCAGGGGAACCTGTCCGATCACGTCCAGATCTCGGAGGGCACTGCACAACAGTTGCAGTGGTGGCTCACGAACCGGTATTGGGTCGACGGCAGATCCCTCTCCCTTCCCCAGCCGGAGTTTACAGTGGTGACGGATGCGTCCCTCCTGGGATGGGGCGGCCACATGGGAGAGGCGGAGATCAGAGGCCTCTGGTCTCTGGCGGAGTCCCGGCTCCACATCAACCTTCTGGAGCTGCGGGCGATCCGGCTTGCACTGAAGGCATTCCTTCCCTCTGTCAAGGGGAGAGTAGTGCAGGTGTTCACAGACAACACCACCGCCATGTGGTACTGCAACAAACAAGGCGGGGTGGGGTCGTGGACCCTTTGTCAGGAGGCTCTGCGTCTCTGGACATGGCTGGAACATCAGGACATGTCCCTGGTGGTTCAACACCTGGCAGGTTCTCTGAACGCCAGGGCGGACGAACTCCGCCGCAGTTGCATGATGGATCACGAATGGCGGCTTCACTAGGAGGTGGTGCAAGGTCTCTTTCAGCAGTGGGGAGAGCCTTGGTTAGATCCATTCGCCACCGAAGAGAACGCGCAATGGCATCAGTTCTGCGTGTTGGAATTTCCAAGGCGGCACTCGCTCGGCGACGCTTTTCGTCGCAAGTGGAGTTGCGGTCTGTTGTACGCCTTTCCGCCTATACCACTTCTGCCCAGAGTGCTGAAGAAGATCAGGCGCGACCGGGCCCAAGTTATTCTTTTGGCTCCGGACTGGGCTCGAAGAGTATGGTATCCCGAGTTACTCAGTATGACCATCGATCCTCCAATCAGACTGCCTCTTCGGGAGGATCTTCTGTCGCAGCAGCATGGGACGGTCCTCCACCCGAACCTGTCCAGCCTCCACCTCTTTGCGTGGAGATTGAGCGGCGGCAGTTGATTCCTTTCGACTTGCCTCCTGAAGTTTGTGACGTTATTCTGGCAGCCAGGCGTCCATCTACTAAAGTGGTATACGCCTGCAGGTGGAACAAGTTTGTGGCATGGTGCACAGCAAAGGCTGTGGATCCCCTTTCTGCCCCTCTTTCTGAGGTCCTACTGTTCCTTGTCTATATGGCCCGGCAGGGCTCTGCTCTGGGCACTATCAAGGGCTACCTTTCTGCAATTTCTGCCTTTCTCAGACTACCTGATCAGCCCTCTCTTTTCAAGTCCCCTGTTGTAAATAGATTTCTCAAAGGCATTACACACCTTTTTCCTCCTATTCCTTTCGTGATGCCTCAGTGGGACTTGAATCTGGTTCTTACATACTTGATGTGCGCTCCCTTTGAGCCCCTTCACAACTGTCCTCTTCGTCTTTTGACATTGAAGACTGCCTTCCTGGTGGCCATCACCTCCGCTAGGCGGGTGAGTGAGCTCCAGGCTCTTTCTTGTAAGCCTCCTTTCCTTTCAGTCCATCTGGACAAGGTTGTGCTTAGGGCCCGTCCTTCCTTTTTTCCAAAGGTAGTTACGGCCTTTCCCATTGGGCAGACTATTACCTTGCCCACCTTCTTTCCGCCTCTGCATCCTTCCAGAAAGGAAGAGAGGCTCCACCTTCTGGTCCCAAAACATGCGCTCTCATTTTATCTCAACAGCACACAGCAGTTCCGGGTGGATGACCAGCTCTTTGTTGGCTACGTTGGCACCAAGAAAGGTCGAGCGGTACACAAGAGAACTATCTCCCGCTGGGTTGTCTTGTGCATCAAAGCCTGTTACTCTTTGGCTAAAAAAGAACCTCCGGTGGGGCTGCGTGCTCATTCCACCAGAGCTACTGCAGCCACTACTGCATTGGGATGCGGCGTCCCCCTGCAAGACATCTGTCAGGCAGCCATGTGGGCCTTGCTGCACACGTTTACCAAGCACTATTGCCTGGACAGCCAAGTCCGGAGAGACGGCTTCTTTGGCCGTTCCGTTCTCCGTGACTTTCTGGTGTGATCTTGGTTTGCAGACCCACCACCGGGGTTGGTATTGCTGGGGTATCTATTCTAAGGTAAGGAATCTATCACTACATGTTTCTTTCAGATGAACAAGTTACTTACCTTCGGTAACGATATATCTGTAAGAAACATTAGTAGTGATAGATTCCTTACCGCCCCATCCATCCTCCCCGTTCTGCGAACTGATTTCTAGGGTTAAGGTCATCCCTTTCAGGGCCCTAGTTTCAATGCACCAGTGGTCAGTATCTTGCACGGCTCTGCGTTCCTGGCGCGGAAAGTCGTGTACAGAACTGACGTCAGCGCGCGTGGGCGGCGTCTAAATAGCGCCCGCGACGTCATCTCGGCGACCACGACGCCATCAACGGACGCGGAGCCGCACGACGCCACCTACCGACGCGCAGGGGTACTGCTGACGAAAACTTTCCGGATCCAGTCTGACGCCTGGGGATATTCTAAGGTAAGGAATCTATCACTACTAATGTTTCTTACAGATATATAGTTACCGAAGGTAAGTAACTTGTTCTTCAGGTGAAGCGGCCAGGGATGAACGGCAGCAGTGCTCCTTGCCTTGGTCCGCTGCCGACAAGCTCTTTAGTTTTCCACCAATGCCTATATTGAAGCACAGGATACTTCAAATTGTTCAGCAAGGTTATGCCCTTCCATTTTTAAGTGCACTTTCACTCTTTCACATGCCTTCGGTTTATGTTTCACGTCCGCATATCATGCCGCTATTCTTTCCAATTAAGTAATTTTACTTGCTAAGGTGGCAAAGCTTGTGCTGTAGGCGGCAAGGGGAGGTACCTATTCTAGGTACTTCCTGATCCCCAAGACAGATGCAGGCCTGAGGCTGATTTTGACCTCACTCTTGAACTAATTCCTCAAATAGAAGTTTGAGATGATGACACTTGCTCTGGTGCTGGTGGCCTTTGCTTTGAGGACTGGTTTGTGTCCCGGGACCTACAGGACATGTACTTTCATGTGCTGGTTCTCTAGTCCCACAGGAAGTCCACTTTGTAGTGGGGTCGGATTAATTCCAATTTATCCTTCTGCCCTGCCTTTTGGCCTGACATTGGTCCCTCTAGTTTTTATTAAGCTGCTGCTGTTGGTAGTGGTGATCCATCTTTTTGACGACCAGCTGTTCGCTTCAGCTAGTCTTTGGCCACATTCAGACAATATGTTTGTTACTATCTTCTCTGGAATTTTTAGTAAACAAGCCCAAGTCCTACCTTCTATTATCTCAGAGGCTTCCTTCATTGGGCCATTCTAGACGCGATCACTGTGCAGGCACTTCCACTGCCGAAGAGATTTCAGGAACTTTGGTCTATGGTCCCAGTGTTTCAAGCTGAGGTCTATGGTCTCAGAATTAACTGTTCAGAGACTGCTTGGTCTGCTAGCATCTTGTGTCCTTCTGTTTCCTCACACTCATTGGCACACGCAAGCCCTTCAGTGGAATCTTCGTCTGCAGTGAGCTCAGCATTGTGGATGCTTCATGGACAGGATTTGTGTTTCCAGTAAGATGGCCCAGGACTGCCAGTCGTGGATTGTAGGAAGCAGGCTCTGTATATACTATACCAAAGTAAGGTATTGTGTGTACAGAGTCCAGGGAGTCCCCAGAGGTATAGCAGAGGCTAAATTAGATCAGTACTAACAGCTCTCTTTGTGTTAGTGTGGGTAAAGCAAATAGGCTTATAAAGAGGGTGTGTTAAGCATTTTTTGTATTCACTCAATCAAGGACTGATTACACACACTCAGAGACCGAATCCTGACCAATTGGGTAAGTATAAAAAGATATACTTGTATTTTATTATGTAGAACCAAGCAGGACTTGGCACAGGTAAGTAAGAACTCTTTCAAATGCAAAGCAGTACACATAACTGCAATTGTGGATTGTATTGGAATCGTTTACAAGTTTGTATTACTTTTAAAACAGTTTAAAATACAGTGAGATTACTTCTGGTTACTTTTGGATTACTTTTCGGTTACTTTTAGATCTTGAGGTGATATACTGAGATATCACACACTGGCTGCTGTTACAGGAAAGTACGACAATTCTTGAATTAAATCACAGTTACTTTATTTTCATACAAAAGTTCAACTTCATACAGCATTTTTAGGAACAAAACATCACAACATTGGTTACTATGGGGAAAAGAGGGTTATCGATTTGCAGGTAAGTAAACAAACTGCAAGAATAGTTTTTGGGGGTTAGGACCAAGGTTCCCCAAGGTTCAGATAGGCACCCAAGTTGCACCCCCAGCGGCACTGGGGTGGCTGGCTGCAGAGTGCAGGGTCTCTATGTTAGCCGATGGGGCTAAGGGGGCCTTCGGGCAGGGATTGCATACTAGTAGGCCACTTGGCTGGGGGAGCAATGCTCCTGGGGTTAAGATCAGCCCTGCAGGTGCCAACAATCAGCACAGGAGCTGCACCACCACCAGCGGCACAGGGGCGGCCTGGTGCAGACTGCCAAGGCGACTTTGGGGACACTGTTGTTGTCAATGGAGATCTCCAGTTCGGTAAAGATGCTGCAGGCTCAGGCAGGGAGGCTTCCTGGAGGCGACCAACGGCTGGAGAGGTAAGTTGGGATCTTGGGGGTTGCCTGGGCACCCTCGGCTGGGCCACCCAAGGCCGTGGGGCATCGGGTGCAGGGGTGTCTTTTGGTATCGGGTTCTTCGTACTAGCTCCGGTTGCAGTCCGGGGGGAACCTTCAGGTTGAGTCTGCAGGCGTCTGCTTGAAGCTTGAGGAAGGTGGGGGATCACCAGATCCCAGTTCAGGATCGTTGAGGAGACCTCCTCATTGTGTTGGGCCACTCAAACTCGGGCCGTGGGCGTCGAGTGCAGAGTGGTGCAGATTCACAGAGCTGCCTGAATCCGGATGCTGTGGATGAGTCTTTGCTTGAGCAAATCCGGTGCTTACGGGAGACAGAGTCTTTGAGATGGTTGCAGAGCAGGTCCTCCGGGCTTTGAGGGCTGCTGGCTGCTGGACACACCAATGTTTCGCTGAAGTCAGGTTGGAGTCGGGGCAGGCCGGTAGGACTAGGGTCAAAACAGTTGGTGTCCTCTTCTTCCTGGGTCAGCATGGCTCTTTGGTCCTTCTAATTTCTTCCTCGAATCTGAGTATGCAAGGTTCAAGTCGCCCCTAAATACCAAATTTAGGGGCTTTACAGGGGTGTGCAGGTTGGGACCAATGGGTCCCTTCCTTGGGGTGAGTACACCCCCTATTATGCCACCCTCCAGTGGGCGGGGGGCATGAGCTTCTTCCTTATTGGTTGTGTCCCCTCATCTCCAAGATGGAGGGGCATGAGGTGTGTGCTTCACCTCGCCTCCCCCACCTGAAGGGTGGGGTTGGCAAAGGTGGACACACCTCTCCTTCTAGATTGGTTTTCCCGCCGATTCTCCCACCCAAAGTGGGGGTACGAACCGGTGGGAGCCAGATGCTAGGGCAGCAAAAGGCAGGGACAGCTTACAAAGGTGACAGGCCTTTGAAGCTTCCCCTCTCATGGACCACGCTCATCCTGGGGGAGGAGGCATGGCACCTCTACCCAGGATGTGCTTTGTTTCTGGACGCAGAGAGCGCAGGCGCTCTACCCAGGGGTCCAGAAACCTGTCTGGTGGTGGCAAATGGCGGGCAGCCATTCAGGAGCCACACCAGGGCTGGTTGTTTTTCAGGGGGCATCTCTAAGATGCCCTCTGTGTGCATTTTATATTAAATCCTACTCTGGCATTAGTGTGGGTTTAATGTGCTGAGAAGTTTGCTACCAAACTTCCCAGGTTTCAGTCAAGCCGTTATGGAGCTGTGGGGTTCGTAATGACCAACACCCAGACCATATACTCTTTATGGCTTTACTGTCTTGCAATGTCTAAGAATGGACTTAGACACTGTAGGAGCACAGTGCTCATGCAACTGTACCCTCACCTGTGGTCTAGTGCACCCTGCTAAAGGGGTGGCTTACCTAGGCCCCAGGCAGTGGATTGCAGGCATGGCACACAGGGATGTGTTCCATGTCGACTCTTCACTTTTCTCTGCAGCAAAACACGCAGCCTGTGATGGCAGTGTATGGGTGTTAAGGTACAGGGCCCCTAAGGATGTCACAATAGGTGCTGCTGCCCTTTGAGGCCTTCCCTGGTCACAGTGCCCTTGGTACCCATAGTACCTTTTACTAGGGGCTTACCTGTGGCCAGAGATGTGCCAATTGGGGGTACAAAGGTACAGCTTTGGGAAAGAACACATGTCCTGGGAACCTGATTTGCAGGGACCCAGGGCACACCAGGACAAAGTACATCATGTGTCAGGCAAAAAGTGGGGAGTAACCATGCAAAAAGGGGCACTTTCCTACATGGATGCCAATGTGTTATGTGGCAGACCGTTATTTCCTCATTCTCCAGATGTCCTGGTGTTGATGATTGCGTCGACTCTGGGTAGGGGAGGTTGATGACGTGAAGGTCTGGAGTCTCTGGTCTTCCATCATATCAGTCTTTTGAAACTGTGTGCCATCCATTTTGTACTAAAAGCCTTTCTGATTTCCATCAAGAGGAATTTGATACTGGGACTGACAGACAACACGACTGCCATGTGGCACTGTAACAAGGATGATGGAGTGGGGGTCTCTTGCCCTTTATCTGGAGATTCTGAGATTGTGGCGGCAGTTGGAACTTCATGGGATCCCCTGGTGGTCAATCACCTGATGAGATCCCTCAAAATCAGAGTGTGAG
The DNA here is from genome assembly GCA_963921515.1 of Calotriton arnoldi. Classification (NCBI taxonomy): domain Eukaryota; kingdom Metazoa; phylum Chordata; class Amphibia; order Caudata; family Salamandridae; genus Calotriton; species Calotriton arnoldi. The sequence goes on along the minus strand of CAWUFW010007045.1, from coordinate 944,815 downwards.
ACCTCAACAGACATCATCTTACCGTTCATGAATAGTATTTATACTCAGAAGTGGAACAGGGTTTCTTTGCCTACTGGGGTGTGCCCTTAATAGATCTTTTCACCACTCCAAAAACTCATTGTCCAGCCTTCTGCATTCTAGAGTTTCCTCTTTATGGGTCTCTCTCATACATGTTCCACCTTCAATGGGATTCCAGCCACCTATACACATTCCCTCCTCTGCCACTGATCCCTCAGGTACTGAAGAAAGTCAGGTGGCACAGAGTTCAGCTGACTTTAGTTGGCCCAAATTGTTTCAGGAGGGTCTGGTACCATGTGCATCTGCTGTCCTCTTTGGCTTCCTCGTCAGAAGAATCCCAGCAAAAGGGCAAAGTACTGCATTCTAACATCCATGATCGGCAGTCCCATGCATGGAGATTGAGCAGAACCAACTGAGAGGGGTATTGATCTTCCATCGAAGGAAGTGGAAACATTTTTGTCTGCTTACTGCCTTTCCACAAAGTTGATCTGCTCAAAATTGAAATTCCTCACTGTCTACACTCCTTCCTTTTCTGCTGAGGGAATTCCTGGAGTTAATAAGGTTTCCCCTTAGATTTGCACACTGTCGGTGTTTCTCAGTCTCTAAATCATGATCCGTATCAGAGGGCACAGGAAAGATCAACAAATAAACTGACGTCAGGGTGCAGTGATGGCACCTCAATGTTACTGTGTATCATAATGTCCCGAGGTGCCCTATTGAGGAGATTCATAATATGAGATCTACAGTTGGATAGACTATCCAGCAGAAAGTGAGTTACCGAAGGTTAGTAAATTGTTCATCTTGCAGTTGTAGGAAGATTTGTTGGGCTAGATTTATTGTTGTAGCCCGTCGTTAGTGCTATGTTGTGTTGGAAGTGGACTGAGGCCTGTCGTTCACAGTTCAGACATGTTATAACGTCATTGTTACAATTTACAGTACATCATTGTGGTGATTGCGACTTTGGAGGTTGTAAACCCTCACAGTACAATAGTGTTCCTCAAGAATTGCTCTATCATGCTCGCCTTATAAACACGTTATTGTTGCAGCCTTCATCTCCATTGCATGTGCTATGTGACAAGATGGGCAGTTTCCATACTGTTGTTTTCCCGTTTTCCCGTTTCCCCTTATCTTTGTTTTTTTAAATCCTTCGAAAACAGAAGAAAATCAAAGTATAATAATGTCTTTTCAACAATGTTTTCGTTCTTTAGGGGGTGTTCAGCTCATTTGCAACAATATGGTAACAAGCACTAGAGCTATCGTTAACACTGCCAGAAGCATGGTGTCCACTATCATGAAGTTTCTCGACTCTGGTCTTAGCAAGGCAGCTGATAGCAGTTTGAAGGCACGAGTCATGACATCTGAACCTGATAATGCCGAAGGCATCCATAACTTTGCACCTTTAGGTATGTAATGTGTTCCCTCTCAGTGACAATACTCATCCTCCTTATAGCTTATCAACTCTCTTTAATGTTTTATCATTAGTTCTATGCCAAGTTACTAGTTACCCCTAAGCCTAAGGGTTTCGTTTTTCTTTTCACACAGATTCAAGGTCCCAATTTTCAATGTCATGATTTGCTCAAGGTCAGGAGCATTTCCCTTCGAAAAACGACTTTCGTGTCTCTATTTTTTTCACCCTGTCTTTACAAGACGTAATTCAGTGCGTCTGATCTGAGAACATTTTGCAGTTTTTGTCGGCAAGAAGAAATTTGTACGGGAACTTCCTGGGGATAGATTGCTCGTGGTGTCTCATATTACAAGTCGCACAATTAAGGCCTTTTTCCTTCTTCCGGGGACATTAATAGCCACGCTGTTCATAGGATGTTTTGTTATTTTTCAATTTAAAACTTTTTCTTTTGGAGGACCCTAACCTATTTATTAACAAAACCATTGTTAATGTATTAAATAGAGTTAAGAAAAAATCGAAGATAACCAATCCATCCGAATCTTACAGTGATTTTTACAGCTTGTCGTTGGATACCAATCTCTCTTTTTCTCGGTGCTTTTCGATAACTGTGGTTGCCTCTTATTGATGTTTCTGACCACAAGTTAGCATGTTGTCTTATCATAATGTGTATGGAGAGATCTTTCCTTTTGGTACTCATTAAAAAAAAATCAACTTTTGGAACAAAAAATAATAATTACATGGCGAAACCAATATTATTTTCTGTCCGTTTTTATTATCTTCACAGGTACAATTACTTCAAGCAGCCCAACCGCACAACCTGCTGAGGTTCTGCTGCAGGCCACGCCGCCACACAGACGAGCTCGCTCTGCTGCTTGGTCTTACGTGTTTCTGCCAGAGGAGGCTTGGTGTGACCTGACCATCCATCTACCATCAGCTGTACTGTTGAAGGAGATACACATCCAGCCTCATCTTGCCTCTCTAGCTAGTGAGTTCATTGTTTCTTTTTTTGTGACAGATTGCTAACGCAGTGGATGTTCATGATGGACTAGCGTGCACGTACTATATATGATTCATTACATTGTGCGCAGTCATTTGAATGTATAATTTTGATAAAAATGCAACTAATACTGTTGAGAAATCACAAAGAAGGTTTCCTTTTCCCTTAATTGTGCACCACGTTTGTTTTAGAGTCTTCATCTTAACCATGCGGAATGGTTGTTGTGGGCCTGATTGTATGCATGACCCCAAATCACTGGATCAATTTCTAATGCACCCCTTCTACTTTTTAGGGGTTAAGCCAGTAGTGCTGGGCAGTGGAAGTAATATCCAGCAAATGTACAAGATTGGCCCTCCACTCATGAGATAATGTGATTTATAGCCCGGATAGTTCATTACATTGCTCTTCTGGTTTCATGTCACATTGGACTCCTCGTGAAAACTGTCTTCATAAACACTATTTACAGACGGAAGATAAAAGAAATAAAGTCGATAATTTTTCCTTAATCCAGCGAAGTTCTGATTGGGTAAAGGAGCCCACAGTTTGTTAAAATGTGACGTGCACAGTAGCTTCGATGTACCTGAACTCCAGCAGTGCTGCATAGCATATTTATGGCACTGCAGCGCTGCTCATCTCTAACATGATGGCATTGCATTTATCTCTGGGTTTTTAATAGAAGCGTTGCGTTTTTTGCAGATAGGGTAGAGAACGTGTTTAAAGGAAAACAGTTTAAAGTAAAATGCCTTAAACGGTAGAATCTTTAAATCAGTCTGCAGGTCTGGGAATGACATGTTTCCAAGAGGAAAGCTTTTGAAGTTGAGAAACTCCTCAGCACTTGTTTCCCAGAAGTTGTGATATTAACATTAGCTTATCCCTCTGTGCACTTTTCAGAATAGAGAATCCTAGGTTTCTTTCTCGGTGCAACACTCCTAGGTTGCCCCCATCCCCCCAGCACTTTCAGTTCTTATGGGCCTGTTCTGCATACATTCTTCCCAAACAAGAGTCATCCAGACCTTCCCAGTTCTCATTATTTAATTCTGAGTTTATATTTTGAATAATTTTTCAGTACGTATTATCACATTTCACCCCGAACCAACTTTCGTAGGATGCTGAAGTTCATCACTTCCCAGTCCCTGCATTTTAAATGTACGTCGTTTTTTTATTCTCACCATTTAAAATGATAAAATAAAAGAAGACTACATAGGAGACAAAGTATTTGACAATGTAGGTGGCTGTCAATAGTTTGCAGACTATCTGAGCCACACTTGCTGTGCCAGTACGTCTCACGCATGTATAAGGCATCCACATTCAGTGACATTGATGAAAATGGCTCAACTGTTTACCTTTATAGCCAAAGTAAAACCTAGAGTAAAGAAAACAAAAAAAACCACAAGTTTCCAATAGTATCACAGTCGCGAGGAGACTCCATATTGGGGTTTCATTTGTCCATATTTTATTGAGAAACGATAATCTGTCGAGTTTACCAGTAAAAATACACCCTCCTGGAGACATTCTCTGTGAAGCCAGTTTGTGCCTCCTTCAGACGTGCACGTTTTAATTATTTTTTTTGAGCAGTTGTTCATACTTCATTTGATGCCATTTAGACTTTGGAAGGATTGGTTAAGCGCCAATTTTGGTTCTTCACCACTCATAACTGTTAGTATTTTGCTTCTACCATTTCATTGTAGTGCATTTGTCTAATATGTTTCTTATCCCTTGAACCAGTTAAGTATTGTAGTGTTTGGGCATCGTCGCTTCCCTCCCCCTGTCGTAGTCTGATGTTACATTCAAGCATTTGTGTTCATGTTTACCACTCTCGCAGATTTTTGGAGCACAGTACAAAAGTTATGCTGAGATATCTGAGAATCCCAGCTAAGCTGTGCTTTGTACGTGTATCTTTCGGTCATGGGTACAAAGCCTGTGAAGAAATATTTTAAAGGAAATTGTTAAAACATTGATAAGAGTTTTAAGGTCCAGTAAAAGGGTAGCTAAAACTCCTTTCAATGTGCCTGATGAGAGAAGTGGGCAAAAGGGGGAGTCTCAGTTTCTATTATCTGGAGCTTTATTACCTAGCTTCTGAGCTCCAGTTTACTGTTGAATGAATGTTAGAGTTTGATACTCGATTTAACCCACTTCTAGCTTCTGTATTCTAGGTTCCAGCCAATCATTGTCTTTAGGGAATTTATCAAATCAATTGTGTTGCTTTCACTACTTGTACTTCACCAGCAGTTAGAACTATTAATTGAAAACTCCGCTATGGGACATGACCAATAAGTTTTCGCTTTTTCTTGACTCACTGGCTGCTCTAGTAAGGTTTTAGTATACATTTTTTAAATGTCACATAAGGATGTGTGCTAGAATTACAATTTACTGTGTTTGCCTGCTTCTTTGGAATGACTTTAATTAACCCTCAAAACTAATTTACTTACTAGTGTGATTGTTGGTTTACATAAACTTAATACATGAGCTGTTCTTTCTCCAGCAGAGAAGCATCAGTGCTAGTCTTCACTACTTGTGACAATAGAGATAAAATGACTACTGCATTACCTCAATCCAAATGTTTTATGAATTTCTCTTATCTGAAAGAGACACGTTAGTGATAGATTCCTTACCTTAGAATATCCCCAGGCGTCAGACTGGATCCGGAATGTTTTTTCGCTAGCAGTACCCCTGCGCGTCAGTAGGTGGCGTCGTGCGGCTCTGCGTCCGTCGCTGGCGTCGTAAGCGCCGAGATGACGTCACGGAGACTACTTAGGCGCCACCCATGCGCGCTGACGTCAGTTCTTTCTTTTTCCGCGCCAGTAAGCGCAGATCCGGTTAGAGCACGTACCTTGGTCACTTTTTGACTACCCTTTTTGAGACTTTTGTCTCCTGTATTTGGTTTCCTTGGTGCACGTAGGGATGCCTGGATTTTTGTCTTGTGGGGCCTGCTGTCGCAATATGTCGGTGGCGGACCCCCACGATGTCTGCCTCTACTGCCTGGAGACCGACCACGACTCCCGGTCCTCTCCGGACTGTCGGGCCATGGCCCCGAAGGCCTTGAGGGAGCGGCACCGGAAGCTGCTGGAGGTCCGGCACTCGTCACTGCGCCGTTCCCGGTCCAGGGGCCGTTCCAGGGAACGCTCGCGGGGCCACAGTCATCGCTCCTCGGGCTCCAAGTCTTCACCCTCAGATTCGGGTAAGAGTCGACACAAAAAGAAGTCGAAGAAGCGTGTTCGCTCTCCGACTTCCCTGGTCGGTCCTCGGATGCGGACGAGGGGGACAGGGGCTTTGCCCCAGCGGCTCCTTCGGAGCTCGAGAGTCCCGCGGCCTACCCACCTTACCCGGGTCCGTCGGCGACTCCCGCACAGGTGCAAGAGTTTCTTGCTACCATGGACCGCCTTTTTAGGCCTCGGGCTCCCGCCGGCGTGCCTTCGGGCCCCGCGGTCCCGTGTCAGGATCCTGTTGGACCGTTGGCGCCGGATCCAGCTTCGGCCCCACAGGATCCTGCGCCGTCGGCTCCGGCCACGGCGCCACAAGGTCCATCGCTGCCAGCTCCGGCCCCAGCGCCACCCTCGGCTCCGCCTCCGACGCCGCAGTGGGTGCCGTTTGTCCCGCCCTTGCCCAGGTTCCAGGACCATTTTGCTCCTACCTGGCATCCGCATTGGGACATGGAGCCGGTCCGGCCCCGGCCGGCGCCGTTCTCAGTGCCGTTCCCGACGCCGTTTGCTCCTTCTCCGGCTCCTGCCCTGTCTCGCGGTCTGTGCCACATGCGGCGCAGGTGTAAGACGACTGGGAGGGGTCCGAGGACCCTCTTGCTAGGCAGTGTGACTCTGAGCAGGACTGGGCGGACGATTTGGAGGATGCCGGCGACCTCGACGTCTCCTCTGACCCGGGGTTTGCCTCTCCCCCGCCTACCATGGAGGAGGGCACCTCCTACACAATGGTGCTCCGTCGGGCAGCTGAGGTTCTCAACCTCGATCTCCCTACGGTGGCCCTCAAAACTAACCTCCTCACTGAGGTGCTCCAGACGGCGTCCACTTCGTCGGAGCCCCTGTTGCCATTTAATGACGCCCTCACTGACGTCTTGCTGGGCACTTGGTTGCGGCCAGCCACAGGGGCCCCTGTGGGTCGACTGTGGCTCTTCGTCGCCACGCCTGGTTGAGGTCTACCGGGTTCTCGCCAGATGTCCAGAGCTCACTCATGGACATGCCCTTTGATGGCACTCGCCTGTTTGACGATAAAGCCAACAGTGCGCTGGAGCGTTTTAAGGACTCACGGGCCACGGCCAAGTCCTTAGGTCTTTCCACGAAAAGCCCGACCACTCCTGGTTTTCGTTCCTTTCGTGGCCACGGACGGGGCGCTCAGGCGCGTTCCTTCAGCAAGCCTGTGCAGAACCAGCCTCAGCGCGGACGCGGTTTCCGCAGGGGCGGGTCTGGGAATCAGCGTGGGGGTCAGTCCACCTCCGCCCCGCTGCTTCTACCTCCAAATCTTCCTAATCCGAGCTTTGGGGGGCACCCCATGCCAGTGGGTGGCAGGGTCCGCCATCATCTCCCCCACTGGCACGCTATCACATCGGACGAGTGGGTGTTGCAGATCATCCGCAAGGGTTACTCCCTTCCCTTTCAGTCTACCCCTCCGGCCATGCCACCTCGGTACCACCGCATGTCGGGGGACCACTTGGCGCTTCTCCAGCGGGAAGTCACGGCCCTCTTGGCCAAGGGGGCCATCGAGTGTGTTCTTGGGCCAGAAGTAGGGAGTGGTTGTTATTCCCACTACTTTCTGGTCCCCAAGAAGGACAAGGGGGCTTGCGCCCCATCTTGGACCTCAGGAACGTCAATCGCTTCCTCCGGAAGGAGAAGTTCAAAATGTTGACTCTGGCTCAGGTCTTGGCTGCCCTCGACCCCGGAGACTGAATGGTAGCGCTGGACTTGCAGGACGCATATTTTCACATCCCCGTCCTGCCGGCCCACTGGCGTTACCTGCGGTTCACGGTAGGCCAGGAGCATTTTCAGTTTGCGGTGCTCCCCTTCGGCCTTACCAGTGCCCCTCAGGTGTTCACAAAAGTGATGGCGGTGGTCACAGCTCATCTGCGCAGGTCAGGGGTGTCAGTCTTCCCCTACCTCGACGACTGGTTGTTGAAGGCGGGCTCGCCCCCGGCAGTCGTCACCAACCTTCAGACTACGGCCGACCTGCAGTTGCTGGGGTTCTCCATCAACGTGCCGAAGTCGCACCTGAGTCCTTCTCAGACGCTCCCCTTCATCGGAGCAGTTCTGGATTCGACGCAGTTTCGGGTTTATCCTCCCGAGCAGCGAGTCCGGGATATTCAGGCTATGATTCCCATCTTTCAGCCTCTATCCCGGGTTTCAGTCAGGATGACCCTCCGGCTCCTGGGCCTGATGGCCTCCTGCATTCTGCAAGTGCAACATGCCAGGTGGCATATGTGGGCTCTGCAGTGGGACCTGAAGTTCCAGTGGGCACAGCATCAGGGCAACCTGTCCAATCTTGTCCAGATCTCGGAGGGCACTGCACGACAATTGCAGTGGTGGCTCACGAATCGCGATTGGGTCAATGGCAGATCCCTCTCCCTTCCCGAACTGGAGCACACAGTGGTGACGGATGCATCCCTCCTGGGATGGGGCGGCCATTTGGGAGAGGCGGAGATCAGAGGCCTCTGGTCTCCGGCGGAGTCCCGGCTCCATATCAATCTTTTGGAGCTGCGGGCGATCCGAATTGCACTGAAGGCATTCCTTCCCTCTGTCCGGGGAAGTGTAGTGCAGGTGTTCACGGACAACACCACCGCCATGTGGTATTGCAACAAACAGGGCGGGGTGGGGTCGTGGACCCTATGTCGGGAGGCTCTGCGCCTCTGGCCATGGCTGGAACATCAAGGCATTACCTTGGTGGTTCAACACCTGGCAGGTTCTCTGAACGCCAGGCGGACGAACTCAGCCGCCGGTGCTTGATGGATCACGAATGGCGTCTGAACTCGGACGTGGCGCAAGGTCTCTTTCTGCAGTGGGGAGAGCCTTGGTTAGATCTATTCACCACCGAAGAGAACGCGCAATGTCATCAGTTCTGCACGTTGGAATTTCCAAGGCGGCACTCGCTCGGCGACGCTTTTCATCGAGAGTGGAGTTGCGGTCTGTTGTACGCCTTTCCGCCTATACCACTTCTGCCCAGAATGCTGAAGAAGATTCGGCGCGACCGGGCCCAAGTCATTCTTGTGGCTCCGGATTGGGCACCAAGATACTGGTATCCCGAGCTACTCAACATGGCGCTCGCTCCCCCGATCCGACTGCCTCTTCGGGAGGATCTTCTGTCGCAGCAGCAGGGGACGGTCCTCCACCCGAACCTGTCCAGCCTCCACCTCCATGCGTGGAGATTGAGCGGCGACAGTTGACAGCTTTCGACCTTCCTCCCGAAGTCTGTGATGTCATTCTGGCAGCCAGGCGTCCCTCCACTAAATCGGTATACGCCTGCAGGTGGAACAACTTTGTGGCATGGTGCACAGCTAAGGCTGTGGATCCCCTTTCTGCCCCTCTTTCCGAAGTCCTTCTGTTACTTCTTTCTTTGGCCCAGCAGGGCTCTGCTCTGGGCACTATCAAAGGTTATCTTTCGGCCATCTCCGCCTTTCTCAGGCTTCCAGATCAGCCTTCCTTGTTTAAATCTCCGGTTGTTAACCGTTTCCTGAAAGGCATTACGCACACGTTTCCTCCCGTGCCGTTCATTATCCTCAATGGGATTTAAATCTTGTCTTGACCTATCTGATGTGCGCTCCCTTCGAGCCCCTTCATACCTGTCCTTTGCGTCTTCTCACTCTCAAGACGGCTTTCCTGGTAGCTCTCACCTCTGCCAGAAGAGTGAGTGAGCTCCAGGCTCTTTCTTCTAAACCTCCTTTCCTTTCTGTTCATCCGGACAAGGTGGTTTTAAGGACCCGTCCTTCTTTCTTGCCAAAGGTTGTCACGCCCTTCCACATCGGCTGGCCATCACTTTGCCCACCTTCTTTCCACCTCCGCATCCTTCAAAAGAGGAAGAGAGGCTCCACCGTCTGGACCCAAAACGTGCGCTTTCGTTCTATCTGAAGCGCACACAACAGTTCCGGGTGGATGACCAGCTCTTTGTTGGCTACGTGGGCGCCAAAAAAGGTCGGGCCGTGCACTAACTAACCATCTCTCGGTGGGTCGTTCGGTGCATCAAAGCGTGTTACTCGTTGGCTAAGAAGGAGCCTCCTGTGGGACTGCGTGCCCATTCTACCAGGGCGACGGCAGCCACTACTGCCTTGGGACGCGGCGTCCCCTTGCAGGATATTTGTCAGGCAGCTACGTGGGCCTCGCTGCACACGTTTATCAAGCATTACTGCCTTGACAGTCCGGTCCGGAGAGACGGCTTCTTTGGCCGTTCTGTTCTTCGTGTCTTTTTGGTGTAATCTATTCGCAGACCCACCACCGGGGTTGGTATTGCTGGGGTATCTATTCTAAGGTAAGGAATCTATCACTAACGTGTCTCTTTCAGATGCACAAGTTACTACTTGTGTAACAATATATCTGTAAGAGACATTAGTTGGTGATAGATTCCTTACCGCCCCACCCATCATCCCCGTTCTGCGAACTGATTTCTAGGGTTACGGTCATCCCTTTCAGGGCCCTAGTTTCATGGCACCAATGGTCAGTTTCTTGCATGGCTCTGCGTTCCTGGCGCGGAAATTCGTGTACAGAACTGACGTCAGCGCGCATGGGTGGCGCCTAAGTAGTCTCAGTGACGTCATCTCGGCACTTACGACGCCAGCGACGGATGCGGAGCCTCACGACGCCACCTACTGACGTGCAGGGGTACTGCTAGCGAAAAAACTTTCCGGATCCAGTCTGACGCCTGGGGATATTCTAAGGTAAGGAATCTATCACTAACTAATGTCTCTTACAGATATATCGTTACACAAGTACTAACTTGTGCGTTTAGTTAATTGTTCAACAGCAGGATCTTTAGTCTGCATTTGATATGCCCGCATACTGAACCTGTTCACGTTTGAAGCTCATGTCTTATGTTTGGTTGTTTTGCGGTTTTTATTAAGTTTTAGGGAATCTATCTAATAAAAACTCAGGGACAAGAAAAGTTACTTTCATGGACAACAGGTTCTTTCGACGTAGAATTTTGTGAGTTTTGTACCTCATTAAAATTAGGCTCTTGTCACATTTTCTGTTCTTTTCAAAGAAACTAACAACTTCATGTGTTGGCTGTGTATCTGCCCTGTCGTTTTTTACAAGTGGTATAGAGTTTAATATGCCATTTTCCAATGAAGGATTTCAGATCGTAGAAACTGGCCAACTGAGTTATAAAAACCTTCACTATCAATAACTCTTTAAAATATATGCTGTTTTTTTATTGTCTTTTAGCCTGTCCATCTTCTGTATCTGTGGAAATTAGTGCGGATGGTGTGAATATGCTACCTTTATCAGCTCCTATTATCACAAGTGGACTCACCTACATAAAAATCCAGCTCGTAAAAGCTGAAGTGGCCTCTGCTGTTTGTCTTCGGCTCCATCGTCCAAGAGATGCTAGCACCTTAGGACTTTCACAGATTAAGTTGTTGGGTCTCACGGCCTTTGGGAACACTTCCTCAGCAACTGTTAACAATCCATTTCTTCCGTCTGAAGATCAAGTTTCCAAAACCAGGTAGGCATGGCTTTTTAATATTTTCAAATGACCATATTTTGCTGAATTGCGTTTGCTCCAAAGTTATATTTATTATCCTGATGTAATAGTGTGTTTACATTTGAATACACTATAGTAGTATTACATGGTATACAATATCTAATGCAGCAGAGATGTTTAATTGTACCAAAGCACCAATCCTACTAGAATCCACCACAAAGCTTATACCTTCTCGGATGGCACCGATCACTGAGTCTGTGCCTCTCAGTGAATGAAAGCTGACTTTGGTTTGGTATTTAATGTTATTTGTCTCAGCCACATTTAGTAGGTGAGTTACTATGACACTGTCAACCAGGTTTAGTTGCTTCATACAGATTACAAATGAGGTGATAGTCTGTGGTCTTGTCTGAATCTGTGAGGCTTTAGGGAGATGTATAATACACTTCAGTTGCTCAAACACTAAGCCAGATACCAGAAAAAGGTTAATCAACTATCTGAGAGGGATTGAAACAATAGATTTAAAAATATTCATCATACAGGGATTTGCCACTCCTGTCATTGTACGTATAAATATGTTCTAGCTCACAAATCTGAAAGAGACACGTTAGTGACAGATTCCTTACCTTAGAATATCGGCAGGCATCAGGCTGGATCCGGAAAGTTTTTTGCGTAGCAGTACCCTTGCGCGTCGGTAGGCGGCGTCGTGCGGCTCCGCGTCCGTCGTCGGCGTCGTGATCGCCGGGATGACGTCGTGGGCAGTACTTAGGCGCCGCCCCTGCGCGCTGACGTCAGTTCTTCTTTTTCCGCGCCAGCAAGCGCAGATCCGGGAAGAGCAGTGCCCTGGTCATTTTTTGACCATACTTTTTGGTGAATTTTTTCACAGTTTTTCTCTTCAAGGTGTCGTAGGGATGCCCGGTTTCAAACGTTGCGGCGCCTGTGCTCGGATGATGTCCGTCACCGACCCGCATTGGGAGTGTCTCTTCTGCCTCGGCCGAGGCCACGACACGGAGTCTTGTACCGACTGCCAGGCCCTCAACCCGAAAGCTTTGCGAGAGCGGTCTCGAAAGCTCCTCGAGGCCCGGCATTCGGCTCCGCGGAAGCCCCGGTCGCGTGAGAGGTCCAGGGGTCGATCGCGGAGTCCACACCGGTCGTCGGCATCGAAGTCTTCTTCGTCCGGTAAGTCGAAACACAAAAAGTCCAAAAGCATCCTCGCTCTAGGACTTCGCCTCGCCGGTCTCGCGACTCGGCTGAGGCCCCTCCCGGCACCGTCCCCGCGGCCCCGGACATGCCTGTGGAGTCGCCCCCGCAATACCCGCCCTTCCCGGGTTCGGGGGCGGATCCGGCCCAAGTGCAGAAATTCCTGTCGGCCATGGCCCGCCTCTTCGGGCCTCCAGGTCCCTCCGGTGCGCCTTCGGGCCCCGCGGGCCCTGATGGGGTTGCTCCGGCGTCGCCGACGGCTCTGGCCCCGGCGTCGCACGTGCCTCCAGCCTCGATCCCGGCTCCGGCTTCGGCCTCGATCCCGGCTCCGCAACCCCCATCGACGCCGGTCGACCTAACGACACCTCCGCCGGCGCCGATGTCTCCGGTGCCGTTCTCGACGCCGCCTGGGGCTCCAGGCGGTGTCGTCCCCCAGTTCCTTCCGGCTCCAAACATGGACCCGGACCGACGTCGCTCGACGCCGGTTCCGGCGCCGATGAGACCTTGGGTCCCAAATGTCCCTCCTCCCCCTTATTTTGAACCTGAGGAGGACCAGGAGGACTGGGAGGGGTCTGATGACCCTCTGACACAACAGTGTCAGTACGATGAGGACTGGACAGAGGGTCTAGGGGATGCCAGTGGTCTAGATACTTCACCTGACACTGGCATGCTGTCTCCTCCCGTGGCTACGGAGGAGGGAGCCAATTTTGCAACGGTGTTGCGTAGGGCGGCTGGAGCCTTACATCTCCAACTCCCTGCTGTGGCGGTCAAGGTTAATCTCTTGACAGAGGTGCTTCAGCCGGCAGCCTCCTCTACGGAGACTGTGCTGCCGTTTAACGACGCCCTCACTGACGTTCTTTTGGGCGCCTGGTCCAAGCCCAACACAGGGGCTCCTGTGGATAGGAACGTGTCCCGACGCCATCGCCCGGCTCCGGGCGACCCCTGTTTCTCTCTGTCCACCCCACCCCTGAGAGCTTGGTTGTCCAAGCCTCCGCTTCCCAAACCGCCTTCCCTACCGCCCCTCCCGGATAGGGAATCCAAACGCCTGGATCAATTTGGGAAGAAGGGTTTTTCTTCCTCCAGTGCTGGCTTGCGGTCCATCAACACCGCTTGCCTTTTGGGCCGATATACCCACTCCTTGTGGGATTCGGTGGCGAATGTTTTGCCCCAGTGTTCTGAGGAGGTCCTGACACTGCTTTCCCGCGCCATTGCGGAAGGAAGGGATGCGGCCAAATTCACAATCCGATGTGGCCTTGATACCGCTGACTCGCTGGGCAGGTCTATTGCAACGACGGTGGCGCTACGACGCCACGCCTGGCTGAGAACCACTGGTTTTTCAGGGGATGTCCAGAATACTCTCATGGACATGCCCTTTGATGGAGTCGGTCTTTTTGGGTCCAAAGCAGACCATGCGTTGGAGCGCTTTAAGGACTCACGGGCTACTGCAAAGTCCCTGGGCCTTTCTGCTACACGCCCTCCGCTGACTTCTGCTTTTCGCCGCTATCGTGGCCACGGTAGGGGCGCCCCTTCACTTCAGCAGCCCAGCCACCGGCCCGCGCAGCAGGCGTCTTCGCGTGGCCGAGGACGTGGATTCCGCCATGGCGGATCGGGCAACCAGCGTGCGGGTCAGGCCACCACCTCCAACCCGTCCGCGGCCTCCAAACCCTCCTAGTCCCTCCTTTCAGGTGCACAGCACGCCAGTAGGGGCAGGGTCCGCCATCACCTTCCCCACTGGCGTACCATCACCTCGGACAGGTGGGTCTTGGACATTGTCCGAAGGGGCTACTCCCTCCCCTTCGAGACCACCCCCCAGCCATGCCACCTCAATTCCACCGCATGTCAGGGGATCACTTGGTACTTCTGCAGAAGGAAGTCACGGCCCTCTTGGCCAAGAGGGCCATCGAGCATGTTCCGACCCCAGAAGTAGGGCGTGGTTGCTACTCCCACTACTTCCTGGTGCCCAAAAGGACAAGGAGGACATGCGTCCTATCTTGGACCTCCGGAACGTCAATCGCTTCCTCCGGAAGGAGAAGTTCAAGATGCTCACCCTAGCTCAGGTCTTGACTGCCCTCAACCCTGGAGACTGGTTGGTAGCGTTGGACTTGCAGGACGCATATTTCCACATCCCCGTCCTGCCGGCCCACCGGCGTTACCTTCGGTTCACAGTAGGCCTCGAGCATTTTCAGTTCACCGTGCTCCCCTTTGGCCTTACCAGTGCCCCTCGGGTGTTCACGAAAGTGATGGCGGTGGTCGCAGCTCATCTGCGCCGGGCAGGGGTTTCAGTCTTCCCCTACCTCGACGACTGGCTGCTGAAGGCGGGCTCGTCCCAGGCAGTCGTCTCCCACCTCCAGACTACGGCCGAACTCCTGCACTCGCTGGGGTTCTCCATCAATGTGCCGAAGTCGCATCTGATTCCTTCTCCACAGCTCCTTTTCATCGGAGCAGTTCTGGACACGACGCAGTTTCGGGCCTATCCTCCCGAACGGCGAGTCCGGGATATTCAGGCTATGATTCCGATCTTTCAGCCTTTATCCTGGGTTTCGGCACGGATGACCCTGAGGCTGCTGGGCCTCATGGCCTCCTGCATCCTGCTGGTCAATCATGCCAGATGGCATATGCGGGCTCTGCAGTGGGACCTGAAGTTCCAGTGGGCGCAGCACCAGGGCAACCTGTCCGATCACGTCCAGATCTCGGAGGGGACTGCAAAACAGTTGCAGTGGTGGCTCTCGAACCGGCAATGGGTCATGTGCAGATTCCTCTCCCTTCCCCAGCCAGAGCACACAGTTGTGATGGACGCGTCCCTTCTGGGATGGGGCGGTCACATGGGAGAGGCGGAGATCAGAGGCCTCTGGTCTCCGGCGGAGTCCCGGCTCCATATCAACCTTCTGGAGCTCCGGGCGATCCGACTTGCACTCAAGGCATTCCTTCCCTCTGTCAAAGGGAAGGTAGTGCAGGTGTTCACAGACAACACCACCGCTATGTGGTACTGCAACAAACAAGGCGGGGTGGGGTCGTGGACCCTTTGTCAGGAGGCTCTGCGCCTCTGGACATGGCTGGAACATCAGGGCATGTTCCTGATGGTTCAACACCTGGCAGGTTCGCTGAACGCCAGGGCGGACGAACTCAGCCGCAGGTGCATGATGGATCACGAATGGCGTCTTCACTCGGAAGTGGCGCAAGGACTCTTTCTACAGTGGGGAGAGCCTTGGTTAGATCTATTCGCCACCGAAGAGAACGCGCAATGTCATCAGTTCTGCACGTTGGAATTTCCAAGGCGGCACTCGCTCGGCGACGCTTTCCGTCACGAGTGGAGTTGCGGTCTATTGTACGCCTTTCCGCCTATACCACTTCTACCCAGAGTGTTGAAGAAGATTCGGCGCGACCGGGCCCAAGTCATTCTTGTGGCTCCGGACTGGGCTCGAAGAGTTTGGTATCCCGAGCTACTCAATATGAGCGTAGATCCCCCGATCCGTCTGCCTCTTCGGGAGGATCTTCTGTCGCAGCAGCAGGGGACGGTCCTCCACCCGAACCTGTCCAGTCTACACCTGCTTGCGTGGAGATTGAGCGGCGGCAGTTGATTCCTTTCGACTTGCCTCCCGAAGTTTGTGATGTGATTCTGGCAGCCAGGCGTCCCTCCACTAAGGTGGTATATGCCTGCAGGTGGAACAAATTTGTGGCATGGTGCACAGCAAAGGCTGTGAATCCCCTTTCTGCCCCTCTTTCTGAGGTCCTTCTGTTCCTTCTCTCTCTGGCCCAACAGGGTTCTGCCCTGGGTACCATCAAGGGTTATCTTTGTGCTATCTCGGCCTTCCTCAGGCTCCCTGATCAGCCCTCCCTTTTCAAGTCCCCTGTTGTTAACAGGTTTCTAAAAGGCATTACACACCTCTTCCCTCCTGTTCCGTTTGTGATGCCTCAGTGGGACTTGAACTTAATTCTTACCTTTTTAATGTGCGCTCCCTTTGAGCCTCTACATAACTGTCCTCTTCGTCTTCTGACTCTGAAGACAGCCTTTCTGGTGGCCATCACCTCCGCTCGGCGGGTGAGTGAGCTCCAGGCTCTATCTTGCAAACCTCCCTTTCTGTCTGTTCATCCAGACAAGGTTGTTCTTCGGACGCGTCCGTCCTTCTTGCCAAAGGTGGTTTCTGCTTTCCACATTGGGCAGACCATCACTTTGCCCACCTTCTTTCCGCCTCCGCATCCTTCCAGAGAGGAAGAGAGGCTCCACCGTCTGGACCCAAAACGTGCGCTCTCCTTCTATATTGACCGCACAAAACACTTCCGGGTGGATGACCAGCTCTTTGTTGGCTACGTGGGCGCCAAAAAGGTCGGGCGGTGCACAAGAGGACCATCTCCCGCTGGGTTACCTTGTGCATCAAGACCTGCTATTCTTTGGCTAAGAAGGAGCCTCCTGTTGGGCTGCGTGCCCATTCCACCAGGGCAACGGCTGCTACCACGGCCTTGGGCCGCGGTGTTCCGCTGCCGGTTATCTGTCAGGCAGCTACGTGGGCCTCGCTGCACACGTTTACAAAGCATTACTGCCTTGACAGTCAGGTCCGGAGGGACGGCTTCTTTGGCCGTTCTGTCCTCCAGGACTTCCTTGTCTGATCTTTGTTCGCAGACCCACCACCGGGGTTGGTATTGCTGGGGTATCTATTCTAAGGTAAGGAATCTGTCACTAACGTGTCTCTTTCAGATGCACAAGTTACTAACTTGTGTAACGATATATCTGTAAGAGACAGTAGTTAGTGACAGATTCCCTACCGCCCCACCCATCCTCCCCGTTCTGCGAACTGATTTCTAGGGTTAAGGACATCCCTTTCAGGGCCCTAGTATTTTTCAGACACCTATGTCAGCTTCTTGCATGGCTCTGCGTTCCTGGCGCGGAAAGTCGTGTACAGAACTGACGCGCAGGGGCGGCGCCTAAGTACTGCCCGCGACGTCATCCCGGCGATCACGACGCCGACGACGGACGCGGAGCCGCACGACGCCGCCTACCGACGCGCAAGGGTACTGCTACGCAAAAAACTTTCCGGATCCAGCCTGACGCCTGGGGATATTCTAAGGTAAGGAATCTGTCACTAACTACTGTCTCTTACAGATATATCGTTACACAAGTTAGTAACTTGTGCTTTAGTCTCACTTGTCCAACTCGCCCTTGTGTTCAAGGTCTGACTTGTGTGCTGGGCAACATATGGTTAATAAGTATTTGACATAAGGATAACCTTGCACTAGTCTCTGTACTAAAATACAAAATAAGGACTGTACAGTGCAGTATTTTTTTTAAATGTTAAGGTTTCAGAAATGGGGCAAGTATGGTGTCCCTCACCTCTTGCACTAAGGGTAGATTTTGAAAATAAATTAGGTAGGAAATTCAATATTTCTGAGTAAGGTTTCCTGTAGAGGTTTTCCTACTAGATGCCCACACAGTGTCAATTTCATCAAGCAATTATCGTTAGGTATAGTTGTGCATAAGCTCAATTGTGGTCGGTAAAAGTTAAAACTGCACTTTTTAAATAAAACATTTCTCTTCTCGATTCTCTTCTTGAATTATTATATCAAAAAATCCACACTTTAAGTCTTATTTGGCCATCTTTGTTATATTTCTTTCAGCATTGGATGGTTGCGATTACTGCATCACTGCCTCACACACATCAGTGAGTTGGAATCCATGATGGCTAGTGCTGCTGCTCCTACTGCTAACCTTCTACAGACATGTGCAGCATTACTGATGTCACCTTATTGTGGAATGCATTCTCCAAACATTGAGGCTGTTCTTGTCAAAATAGGGCTTCAGTCTACCAGGATAGGCCTTAAACTGATAGATATCCTTCTTCGCAACTGTGCAGCATCTGGCATTGATCCTACAGGTAAAAATTGGTTCTTGCTGTAATACTTTATTTCGTAATGTATCTTTGTGATTGTACGATGGTGCCCACTGTAAATACCTTCCTGAATCTTTCATATTGTCTGAAATCTTCAATGTGGACTATCCTGAGAATTGCATTGGGAGCCAGGAAAGTGACTGAGCAAACTATGGTAGTCCGTTTGCTACTACTTAACAGTTTAAGCCTATGAAACATTATATTGTTTACTTACACGTTTGCTTCTCACTGAAATATATAGATGACTGACCACAGTTCAGAATGGTTCTGTGTAGATCATGAACGAGCTAGTGAACAAAAACTATTTCTTCTTATAACTAAAATTAAGTGTTTTGTAAAAGAGCTTCAAATACCTGATAAAAAGGAATAAAGGAGACGAATAGCTATAGAGGGAAAACATTCTTTGACACCAATTTTAAAGCTCTATAGCAGAATCGCATTGTCAAACAGTGTGCTTAATAAGATACACTTTTAGGAACTATTAGTGGCTAGTATCTTTGTTTCTGCAATATATTGATGAGACACTGGACTTCAAAGGTGATCCTGAAAGTCCAAAAGAATTTCCACTCCTGGATGATTCTGATGGTTCAATTAATCACATTCTCAATTTTAATGAAATTAGCGAAAAGAGCTGGTAGGCTGGTGGGGGGCGTGGCTTGGACGCCGATGGAGTAGGCGGCAGAGCTCGTGAGCTCCGTCCCGCCGGCCACTGTTCGGACCCATCCTGACAGCCCACGGGGTTCCCAACGACCACTACTTATAGCCCCAAGCCCCTGGATCGGGCAGGGGGCGGCGTGGACCCCCGGGCATTGCTGCTGCGCGGAGAACGGCGAAGGAGTAGACTCCGCAGCGGAGGCAGCGAGAAATCAAAATGACGGCGCCGGAAAGCCGGAGATCGTGAGGGATGAGCCTGCGGAGCCCCGCTGATGACCAGATATGATGCACGCGTAACGGACCGGACGAGCTGAAGGCAACTCACACCTAACAAGTGGGTAGGCGCGGCAGCAGAGCGGTGACACCTATGGGCAGCCGGCTGAGGAGCAGTGGCGCGCTGGGGGAGGCGCTGAAAGCGGCGCCTGCACAGCGGAAGGATAGGGGTGGACCCGACCCGCAGATCGTGACCCCTATCATACCAGACAAGGAGGCACCAATAGCACAGGGTCTATAGAAGAGACATCAGCCCGTAACAGACCCTGATAACGTTCAAGGATCTGTGCAGTGAGCAAGATGAATGCGCGAAGAGAAGATGTCGGTGCCGACCGGCGGTGAGAGTTCCCGCTAATTAAGGGCTGGCTCAGGCACAGATAGCTGTGGCAGAGACATGAACCGTGGAACTGAGAGCGCAGCATAGACTCTGCCCGGAAGAGCAATCCCGTGGAGACCTGTAATACACCGGATTGGTGGCTGCACAGGATCGAAAGGAGCGCTGGAGAGTGCCGCTGACGATGCCAGAAGGAGCTGAAACTATCCTGGCCGGAACGCCCAGACGGGGCATTGGGGAGGAGGGGCAGGACGAGGGGACGGGATCATGCCCGCAACAAGCTGAACCCGCCTGAACACCTGCTGACAAGATTGCGGATGAGGCCCGCCCCCCCCCCCCCCCCCTCTTTCCCCACAGCCTGACACTAGACCACACAGGTTGCTGACCTGTAACGAGGGCCTTGCCCCCGAGACTGCAACAGACGAGGATGTGGTGGGCATGACCAATATGCGGCGCCTCCCCATGCAATTTACAAGCGGGTGACAGACTGTGGCACACAGGAGAAGCCGGTTTGACAGGCGGCGCGGAGCGCCGAGGCCCACGCTGCGCCTACTGCACGTGGCCGGAGGCCCGATACAGAGAACAGAGGAGGACGGCGCGGCCCTGGGATCCCCTGTAGGAGCCAACAGGATTTTCCCCCATATCAGGAGAGCAGGGTGCTCACGGACATACCACGCAGAGAATGGGGAAGCAGATTAAGAGGAAGGAGAAGGAGGATGTACAGACAGCCATACCCTCGGAGGAGGGAGCGACGCAACCCGCAACGCCGAACGCGCCTGAGAGCCCGACTCTACAGGATATCCTGCAGGCCATTAATGCCTCGAGCGAGAGGCTAGAGACCAAAATTGACTCGATAGGGGCGGATCTGGGATTATTGCGAGATGATCACCGACGCCTCACGGAAAGAGTTACGGCCAATGAGCGGCAACTCTCTGACACGGGCCAGGCGCTCACGGAGCTGAAAGAGCAACTCACGGGGCTGGAATCAAAGGTGAGAGTGCTTGAACTCAGGGCGGAAGACGCGGAAAACCGCTCCAGAAGAAACAACGTGAGAATAACGGGTCTCCCCGAGAAAATAGTAGGAACGGACATGGTGAGGTACCTTGAGGGGTGGCTTCGCACAGAGGTAGCACCAGAGGGCCTCTCGCCATTCTATGCCTTAGAAAGAGCGAACTGCGTGCCGGCAAGGCCGCCTGCGCCGGGGGCACCACCAAGGCTGGTGATAGCGAGACTGCTACATTATCGTGACAGAGACCATATACTGGCGCAAGCCCGACGGAAAGGCGAAATAAAAGTCAATAATGTAGTGGTGTGCCTCTTCCCGGACTTCTCGAGGGATGTCCAACAACAAAGGAGCTCCTTCATGAGTGTCAAAGCCAAACTCCGCCAACTAGAATACAAATATGCAATGCAGTACCCTGCGAAACTACGAGTGTCCACCCTGGGCGGAACGGAATTCTTCACCTCTCCACAGGAGGCATGGGCATGGCTGGAGCAGCATCGAGGAATAGCGCCACCAAAAGACCTGGGACGCCGGGGGAACAGATGCAGGAGATAATGCTGTAAGGGCGCTAGGCGGGGCGCACTGGCACCGACGCAGGCGGAGACGCAGCTGGAAAGACTGAATGCTATGCAAGTGGTAGCTCTGATCAGTGGAAAGGAACTCTCCCGAGGCAATTTAGAAAGGGGCGGATCAGGTACGGACTAGAGTTCTGAGCGGGACTCTAACATCTCGGAGGCGCCGAGTGACGAGCTTCCCATCGTGACACCTGGTACGGCAGACAAGATCATCTGACGATGAAGGTAGGAGAGCTTCAATGAGGGGGAAGGCGAGAGAGAAACATTGGGGCACACAGATGAACAAATACAATATGTGTGCTGAACAGCGGGATGGCGGGCGGACGCGTCGGAAGCGCCCATAGACTCACCCACTAACTTTGTGGACGACAGTCCAGGAATTTGACTTTTTGGTCTGGATGGAAGGGTTTTGCCTACTTGTCCTGGGGAAGGGGCGTTGGGGTCTTAGTTGTAATGTTGTTGAATTGTTGAGAGGGGAAACACGAGTTGCACCATCTACTCCTTTCAGTGGTTGTGAGATGACACATCCGGCCTGTGCGAGAAGACTAGTGGAGTCGGAGGGATGGGCGCTGACGGAAGGAACTGGGAGATGGCAGTCGATACGAAGTATAAGTGCATAACCTGGAACATACAGGGCATGCACACAATGACCAAGTGATATAAAATCTTTTCTTACCTCAACAGACGGGGGATACATTTAGCGCTCCTCCAGGAGAGACACCTCACGACAAAAGAGGGCCAAGCTCTGCAGAAGAGATGGCGGGGACAAACATTCTACACTACATACTCTGCCTTTGCCAGGGGCGCCATGATCTGGGTGAGGGCGGGAGTTCCATTTCAGGTCACCAGCAAACTAATAGACTCAGAGGGCCGATATGTGGCGCTGAGAGGGAGATTGGTGGGTAGAGAATTGAGCATTGTTAATGTGTATGCGCCGAACGTGGACCAACCCCAATTTTTAGCACGACTATCCCGACAGTTGGCCCCATACCTGACGACCGCAGTGCTCATAGGCGGAGACTTTAATGCCATTGCTGATGTTGACTTGGACAGGTTGCACCCGCCTTTGCCGGGCTCCCCAACGGTCTGCCATGCGCGGGCCTTTCGAGACTGGCAGGGACATTGGGGACTGGTGGACTCATGGAGAACTCTACACCCCCAGGACAGAGACTACTCATTCTTTTCATCGACGCATGAGGTACACACACGGTTAGATACGTTCCTATGCACACCAGACACACATGGGCAGGTGAAAAGTACTGAGTATCTGACAAGGACGATATCCGATCATAACCCATTATTACTGGGCCTCAGCTGGGCGAGTCGGGCTCCAGCCATCCCTACTTGACGACTGCGCCCGAGACATTGGAAGACCAGGTCTTCAAAGAAGGTGCCAGAGAAAATATCACACAATATTTTCAAGACAATGAAGGGATGGCGTCCTCTCCGCTCTCGGAATGGGACGCCTTTAAGGCAACTATTAGAGGCCATTGTATAGCGGAGATAACAGGGGTCAGGCGTACACTGACAGCGGAAGTTAGAACTGCTGAAAAGGAGCTAAGACGGATAGAGAGGAAACGACCCGAGCGCCCAGACCTGAAGGATGTACTCATAGAAGCGCGCGAGACTGTGGTGCGACAGACAGAGAGACTACGAGCTTTTGACTATAAAAATACACAGACCGCACGCATGCGGAATGCGATAAATCAGGCTCATTGTTGGTGTGGCTCGCCAACCCACACAACAGGGGGTCAGTGACGGTAGAATTGGAGGATGTTAATGGGTACAGACAGTATACACAAGACGATATCAATGACATCTTCGCCAAATACTATACCAACTTATACAGCAGTGTCATGAGGAGCGGCGGAGAGGCACTAGGAGATTACCTTGACGAGCTGGAACTCCCTCAGCTAAAGCCTGGTGAAGCAGAGGAATTGGGGGCGGACATCTCCCTGCGGGAGGTAAGAGTAGCTATTAAGCATATGACGCGTAGCAAAACGCCGGGGACAGATGGTCTCCCGGCAGAATTCTACATGACATATGCTGAAGAGCTGGCCACAAAGCTGGTTGTATTATACCGAGCAGCGAGAGAGCAGCGCCACCTGCCCGATACTACAAGGGAAGCCCTAATAATCCCAGTACTCAAGCCCAGAAAACCGCCACATGATAAAACCGCGTACAGACCACTGTCCATGCTGAACATGGACTATAAAATATTAAGCAAAATTATAGCGAATAGACTGCTCCCCCACATGCCCCAGCTAGTGCACGCGGACCAAACGCGATTCACACCACAAAGGAATACTGCCATTAACATCAGGCGCCTCATGGCCATAATGAGAGCAGAGGACTAAGCCAAAGACGAAGCTGCAATATTTGCAGTAGATATTGAAAAAGCATTTGACAGCCTAGAATGGCAATACCTCTATAGAGTTTTGGAAGTGATGGGCCTAGGGGCGGGATTCATAGAATGGATGAAACTGCTATACGCGGATCCCAGGGCGAGGGTGTGGACGGGGAAAGTGGTCTCCCAGAGCATGAGGGTAGAGAGAGGGACTCGACAGGGATGCCCTCTCTCCCCTCTTATTCGCACTGGCCATCGAACCGCTGGTGTGTCGGGCCAGAACGGGACGGGACTATACGGGGCTGGCGATCAATGGCATATATCATCGCATAGCACTCTATGCGGATGACTTACTCCTTTTTTTTTTTTTACAAAGCACAGGTAGAGATTTGCAGGGGGCCAGAGGTATGTTAGAAGAATTTGGAGCACTTTCGGGATTGCGAGTAAGCTGGCAGAAATCTAAGGTATTCCCTGTGACACCTATTGGACGACCTCCAGAAGAGCTGGGGACCTTACGATGGGAGCCCACATGCCTAGAATACCTAGGAGTGACGGTATACCATGACACGGCGGACCTGATAGAGGGTAACGTGGGAAGGGGGATACGCGCTCTCGGCGCCTCCATTGACTTCTGGGGGTCCCTTCCGCTGTCCGTGGCAGGCAGGGTGGCCCTCTTGAAGATGGTGGCGCTGCCTCGTCTGCTATACATATTTGGGACTCTCCCGATCTGGATCCCATGTGCAACATTTCGCGAACTAAACTCACAGATCACAACGTTTTTGTGGGGGACGGGGCGCAGACAGGTGGCACTACGTACACTGCAGCGCTCTACAGCCACGGGAGGGCTAGCGGTAACTGACCTCGAAGCTTACTACCTGGCTGCGCAGGTGCAATGGTTCGTAAGATGGCTGGCGAGCAGCAGAGACCCAGAAAGGGTACAACCACCATTTGCACCAGAACCCCAAGTCCTAACGAAAATACTGTTAAGGCTGAGACAGAGGCCCCATAGGAAGACGGATAAAGAGACGGTGATTACGAGGTGCTGGGCGAGATGGCTACAAAGATCGGGCTGCAGGGTCCCCTACTCCCCAGACATACCCATCGATATGCTCCGCCAATTACCGCATGGAGGGAACTAGTCTGGGCTAGATGACTGGAAGGAAGCAGGGCTGAAAGTAGTCGAAGACCTCTTTAGAGACACCCAAATAATTCCATTTGAGGACCTACGAGAGGAGTTCAACCTCCCACAGGGGCATTTCCTACTACACAGAGCTGTTACGGCGGCATTTCGAAAACACTGGGCGATGGGGGCGACTGAACCCAGAGCGCTAGACTGCTGTAGATATGTAGTCCTATCTGCAGGTAGGATTAAAACAGTCTCTTACGTATACGGAGCCATCAGGCGGGATGTTCAGAGGCCCATGGAGTGACTGCGAGCACAGTGGGAGGAAGATTTAGGGGTACCAATTATAGAAAAAGACTAGGATGCTGTTGTGGAACACACCCTGAAGGTCTCTAGGAACGCGAGGTTCAAGCTCATAAACTACTATGTGCTTCATAGGGCGTACCTAACGCCAGCTAGAATCAGGCGCTACTTCCAAATGGAGGAAGCGGCATGCCCACGATGTGGGAATGAAGAGGCACACATCCTGCACATGTTGTGGGAATGCCCAGGCTTAAGGGAATTCTAAGAAGAGGTACTAGCGACTGTTGAGAGCGTCATAGATAGGGTAATTGAGCACACACCGCGCAGCTGCATACTTCACTGGTTCCCACACACGGCCAAGACGAAGACTACTGGAAGATTCCAAGACTTAGCGTTTGTACTTGCAAAAAGGGAAATCACAAAGAACTGGAAGTCCGCAAGAGGCCCCCAGATAGGGAGCTGGTGAAGGGAAATGGAGAAATGGGCAGCTGCAGAACTTAGAGTTTTACTGCGCGCAGCGAACAAAGGCTTAGATAGCCTTGAAACAGCGAGGGCCTGGGGGAACCTAGTGAATGACCTACAAACGTCAGACCTAGACGATACAGCAGACGACCAGCTGGACTCGCCACCACAGAACAGGGACACTGAAATAGGGACGCTGGAGATACGAGAGAGGTAAAGGTCCTACGCAGCGGCGAGAGCTGCGACAGCCCCCGCTTTCCCTCACCCCCATCCACCTATCAAGCATCGCCCACAGTAAGAGCAGCACGGATAGATGGAGTAGCACACACCGCTGACGGATACATCTGACACTAAGCAACTTGTTTGGGGGGGGGGGGGTGGGAGTTGAAAGTTAGAACTGGTTGAACCTGATGACCAATTTAATCTGAACGGATATTAACATGGCAGAATGAGAGAATAATGTAATGTATACTATGGAACAAATGTCTGATACTTGAGATGTAGAAAGATTCCGTGAATGTTATGTGCACTAAATGCCAATAAAATCTGTTTAAAAAAAAAAAAAAAAGAGCTGGTAGGCTGGTCCTGAATCATTTGTTGGGTGTCAGGTCTGGTTATAGAAATGTATGACCCAATGATGCTTGGTTTTTCTTTTTAGGTGTAGAGAGTGAGAGCTTTAGGTTACATACAGTGAGCGAAAGCAGGCCGCAACATATATAATTCTCAATGAGTGAACGTGACTAATGGGTTTTTTCACTGTTACGTTGGGGTGACATCTGATAGACAACTCAAGCTTTCTTCTCTCTCTCTCTCTCTGATGTAACTGAAAAATCCAAGGTAAAATCCACCCCTTTTATTCAATTCTTTGTAGCTACAATTTTGTGTTAGAAATGGTCCCCTAGCCTTACACTTTTTTTGTTAGCATTAGGAATTTTGGATCTGTATGGTTGTTTGTTGTGTAAAGTTTTTGAACATAAAACAAAATGAATGCGATAAAAGAAGGGTGTGAATATTTGGCACTACATGCAGGGTTTCCTACTGGTATGTTTCTGTTGTTAAAGTAGTTTGCCACTTCAAATTAAGAAGTGGTTTTGTTTTCCTTAAATCCCTTCTTGCTAAGCTGAGCTTGAAAGGTGGACATAGTTACATCACAGCAGTAAAAACAAAATGTCTTGTATTTTACTGGTCTGACGTAATTGCAGTGAATAATCAGATTTTGAAAAGCCTTTCATGATAGTGGATGTCTCTGAGCCCTGTACATAAATGTAGATGGCTAACTGTGAATAACAGATGTTTTTCACTAAAAAATTCTAAAATGACATCAAACATACGAGAGCGAGGCTTGTGTTGCCTATGATGTCACTCGAAACACCGAAGGTGAAAAAGTTTTTATTATTCACAGTTAACCATCTATAATTCTATGTTTTTTTGGCTCCTCTAATCTCCCCTTGTTGAAGTCATTTGGAAAGGATTAGAGGAGTCATGAAGGAGCCATACATGAAATACTATACTTCTTCTGCTCCCTCTGCCATCCCTCCCCACTACCACCCAAATTGTAAAAGAAAGGTATCTGTCATCTTGCCAGCCTTGCACACCGTTTCCCTTACTTACTCTCATAAATGTTTTTTAAAAAAAACAATATCTGACCTCCTGCCACCCACTCCCATCACCCTCTGATTTTATTATTCCCTTCGAGCCCAAATTGAAAAAAAACTTGGTGTTGTGCTACCCATCCACACCACCTTCTTTCCAACACCTGCACTTCCCCTGGCCAAACGTGAAAAATAACCTGGCCTCCTGCACTCGCCCCAACTTCCCTCTGCTTTTTTCTTTCCCACTCCCACCTAAATCGAAAAAGTGGTGTTCTATCACCCACCCACAGCACTTTCTCTTCAATACTCCCCACCTGTTCAACTTGAAAAAGTGGAATCCTACCACCCACTGCATTTACCCGCCGCCTCTGGCCCAAATTGAAAAATCCACCTTCTCTTCTGCCACCCACTCACACCACCATATCTTCATTTCTCACCCACCCATTGAAATATATGTAAAAAAAAAATGCTTCGCCTCCTGCCCCCCTGTGTTGCCTTCCCTCTCCCTCTTCACTGAAGCTGGGGTCTCCGCTGCCCATGGAGCATAGAGCAACACAGACACTGTGCCTTATAGTGCAAATCCGGAGTCTTTGTAGAAGGCCATTGTAGAAGGCAAGCAGTCCTCCTAGAATTATAGATGGATAACCGTGAATAATGGGAATGTTTCTCACTCGGACCCCGAGGTACAAACGTTCCCTGTTGTTCACTTTTTACCTAACTATTCTTTAATTTCTTAAAAAACCACTGTACCTCGGCACTGTTAAAATATCTTACAGTTGTCAAATAATATGACACAATTACAGTTCAGCAAATGATGTGATTACTCACAGGAAACCAATGCATACAATCAGTCTACTGCACAATACATTTAATATCAAGTGATGACATTTCATACAGATGTACACAACCAATAATCAGGGTGTGATCCAAGACACAGACATATATTCTTTAAAAGTCCACGTAGGTCAAGATCATACGGCCTCTTTGTTAGCAGTGATGGAAAAACAGCCGACACGTGTTTCGTTACAAAGTAACTTCTTCAAGGCTTTAAATATAGATGATTGTGGATTCAAGAAGATTCCGATTTTTTCAAAATGCTAGTATCCTATTGTTGGTGGCATTGAAAAAATTTGAAAAACCCATAGTTAGGAAATCGTGTGATTCTCTGGTCAGTTGTATGAAGTAACCCCAAATGGGGCAATATTTAAAGGAGGGATTCGTTCGGTATTTTGCTTACCCCCAATGACGCGAAGCGCTTGTGTTGAGTGATATGAAAGGCTATGATATGCCTCTCTGGAAACGGCGCGTCCGACGTCGTATACCAAAAGTAGTTTGAATACGGACGCGCTGACTTCTGCTTTTCGCCCCTATCGTGGCCACGGTAGGGGCGCCCCGTCACGTCAGCAGCCCAGCCACCGGCCCGCGCAGCAGGCGTCTTCACGTGGCCGAGGTCGTGGATTCCGCCGTGGCGGATCGGGCAACCAGCGTGCGGGTCAGGCCACCACCTCCACCCCGTAGGCGGCCTCCAAGCCCTCCTAGTCCCTCCTTTCAGGTGCACAGCACGCCAGTAGGGGGCAGGGTCCGCCATCACCTTCCCCACTGGCGTACCATCACCTCGGACAGGTGGGTCTTGGACATTGTCCGAAGGGGCTACTCCCTCCCCTTCGAGACCACCCCCCCAGCCATGCCACCTCAATTCCACCGCATGTCAGGGGATCACTTGGTACTTCTGCAGAAGGAAGTCACGGCCCTCTTGGCCAAGAGGGCCATCGAGCATGTTCCGACCCCAGAAGTAGGGCGTGGTTGCTACTCCCACTACTTCCTGGTGCCCAAAAAGGACAAGGAGGACATGCGTCCTATCTTGGACCTCCGGAACGTCAATCGCTTCCTCCGGAAGGAGAAGTTCAAGATGCTCACCCTAGCTCAGGTCTTGACTGCCCTCGACCCTGGAGACTGGTTGGTAGCGTTGGACTTGCAGGACGCATATTTCCACATCCCGGTCCTGCCGGCCCACCGGCGTTACCTTCGGTTCACGGTAGGCCCCGAGCATTTTCAGTTCACCGTGCTCCCTTTGGCCTTACCAGTGCCCCTCGGGTGTTCACGAAAGTGATGGCGGTGGTCGCAGCTCATCTGCGCCGGGCAGGGGTTTCAGTCTTCCCCTACCTCGACGACTGGCTGCTGAAGGCGGGCTCGTCCCAGGCAGTCGTCTCCCACCTCCAGACTACGGCCGAACTCCTGCACTCGCTGGGGTTCTCCATCAATGTGCCGAAGTCGCATCTGATTCCTTCTCCACAGCTCCTTTTCATCGGAGCAGTTCTGGACACGACGCAGTTTCGGGCCTATCCTCCCGAACGGCGAGTCCGGGATATTCAGGCTATGATTCCGATCTTTCAGCCTTTATCCTGGGTTTCGGTACGGATGACCCTGAGGCTGCTGGGCCTCATGGCCTCCTGCATCCTGCTGGTCAATCATGCCAGATGGCATATGCGGGCTCTGCAGTGGGACCTGAAGTTCCAGTGGGCGCAGCACCAGGGCAACCTGTCCGATCACGTCCAGATCTCGGAGGGGACTGCAAAACAGTTGCAGTGGTGGCTCTCGAACCGGCAATGGGTCATGGGCAGATCCCTCTCCCTTCCCCAGCCAGAGCATACAGTTGTGACGGACGCGTCCCTTCTGGGATGGGGCGGTCACATGGGAGAGGCGGAGATCAGAGGCCTCTGGTCTCCGGGCGGAGTCCCGGCTCCATATCAACCTTCTGGAGCTCCGGGCGATCCGACTTGCACTCAAGGCATTCCTTCCCTCTGTCAAGGGGAAGGTAGTGCAGGTGTTCACAGACAACACCACCGCCATGTGGTACTGCAACAAACAGGGCGGGGTGGGGTCTTGGACCCTTTGTCAGGAGGCTCTGCGCCTCTGGACATGGCTGGAACATCAGGGCATGTTCCTGATGGTTCAACACCTGGCAGGTTCCCTGAACGCCAGGGCGGACGAACCTCAGCCGCAGGTGCATGATGGATCACGAATGGCGTCTTCACTCGGAAGTGGCGCAAGGACTCTTTCTACAGTGGGGAGAGCCTTGGTTAGATCTATTCGCCACCGAAGAGAACGCGCAATGTCATCAGTTCTGCGCGTTGGAATTTCCAAGGCGGCACTCGCTCGGCGACGCTTTTCGTCGCGAGTGGAGTTGCGGTCTGTTGTACGCCTTTCCGCCTATACCACTTCTACCCAGAGTGTTGAAGAAGATTCGGCACGACCGGGCCCAAGTCATTCTTGTGGCTCCGGACTGGGCTCGAAGAGTTTGGTATCCTGAGCTACTCAATATGAGCGTAGATCCCACGATCCGTCTGCCTCTTCGGGAGGATCTTCTGTCGCAGCAGCAGGGGACGGTCCTCCACCCGAACCTGTCCAGTCTACACCTGCTTGCGTGGAGATTGAGCGGCGGCAGTTGATTCCTTTCGACTTGCCTCCCGAAGTTTGTGATGTGATTCTGGCAGCCAGGCGTCCCTCCACTAAGGTGGTATACGCCTGAAGGTGGAACAAATTTGTGGCATGGTGCACAGCAAAGGCTGTGAATCCCCTTTCTGCCCCTCTTTCCGAGGTCCTTCTGTTCCTTCTCTCTCTGGCCCAACAGGGTTCTGCCCTGGGTACCATCAAGGGTTATCTTTGTGCTATCTCGGCCTTCCTCAGGCTCCCTGATCAGCCCTCCCTTTTCAAGTCCCCTGTTGTTAACAGGTTCTTAAAAGGCATTACTCACCTCTTCCCTCCTGTTCCGTTTGTGATGCCTCAGTGGGACTTGAACTTGGTTCTTACCTTTTAATGGGCGCTCCCTTTGAGCCTCTACATAACTGTCCTCTTCGTCTTCTGACTCTGAAGACAGCCTTTCTGGTGGCCATCACCTCCGCTCGGCGGGTGAGTGAGCTCCAGGCTCTATCTTGCAAACCTCCCTTTCTGTCTGTTCATCCAGACAAGGTTGTTCTTCGGACGCGTCCGTCCTTCTTGCCAAAGGTGGTTACTGCTTTCCACATTGGGCAGACCATCACTTTGCCCACCTTCTTTCCGCATCCTTCCAGAGAGGAAGAGAGGCTCCACCGTCTGGACCCAAAACGTGCGCTCTCCTTCTATATTGACCGCACAAAACACTTCCGGGTGGATGACCAGCTCTTTGTTGGCTACGTGGGCGCCAAGAAAGGTCGGGCGGTGCACAAGAGGACCATCTCCCGCTGGGTTACCTTGTGCATCAAGACCTGCTATTCTTTGGCTAAGAAGGAGCCTCCTGTTGGGCTGCGTGCCCATTCCACCAGGGCAATGGCTGCTACCACGGCCTTGGGCCGCGGTGTTCCGCTGCCGGTTATCTGTCAGGCAGCTACGTGGGCCTCGCTGCACACGTTTACAAAGCATTACTGCCTTGACAGTCAGGTCCGGAGGGACTGCTTCTTTGGCCGTTCTGTCCTCCAGGGCTTCCTTGTCTGATCTTTGTTCGCAGACCCACCACCGGGGTTGGTATTGCTGGGGTATCTATTCTAAGGTAAGGAATCTGTCACTAACGTGTCTCTTTCAGATGCACAAGTTACTAACTTGTGTAACGATATATCTGTAAGAGACAGTAGTTAGTGACAGATTCCTTACCGCCCACCCATCCTCCCCGTTCTGCGAACTGATTTCTAGGGTTAAGGACATCCCTTTCAGGGCCCTAGTATTTTTCAGACACCTATGTCAGCTTCTTGCATGGCTCTGCGTTCCTGGCGCGGAAAGTCGTGTACAGAACTGACGTCAGCGCGCAGGGGCGGCGCCTAAGTACTGCCCGCGACGTCATCCCGGCGATCACGACGCCGACGACGGACGCGGAGCCGCACGACGCCGCCTACCGACGCGCAAGGGTACTGCTACGCAAAAACTTTCCGGATCCAGCCTGACGCCTGGGGATATTCTAAGGTAAGGAATCTGTCACTAACTACTGTCTCTTACAGATATATCGTTACACAAGTTAGTAACTTGTGCGTCATCACTTGATATTAAATGATATTTTGCAGTAGACTGATTGTATGGATTGGTTTCCTGTGAGTATCACATCATTTGCTGAACTGTAATTGTGTCATATTATTTGACAACTGTGAGATATTTTAAGAGTGCCGAGGAACAGTGGTTTTTTAAGTTCTGCACGGGAGCTCTTAGTAACTCCTGTGGGGTGACATCTGTGGTAGTGGGGTGTCTTTATTCGGTTACCTTGAGGGGCACCAATACTATTAGCATTTATTGAAAAATCGAAATAATTTACTGTCCATGATTGACGCGCAATCCTGTTGAACCATCACTACCTTTTCTTGTGTATTGTATTCTTTAATTTCTGATAGAGACTTCTAACTGCAGATTCCTCACCTTCTGAATACTCCCCAGGTGTCAGTCTGGATCAGGAAACCTTTCCAGCAGTACCTTAACACAACAATAGGTGGTGCCATGCAGCTCTGCACTGACGCCATTCTGCTCCGGAAATTACGTGCTGAGCACATAAAGATGCCCCTCCGCACGCGGTCAGTTTTTTCTGTACCTTACACAAGACGCTGTTCCGGAGCTACCTCTCGCCTCTTGAGACATCATTAGCACAATTCTTACAGAGTGCAGGGAAATGTCACTTCCCAAGTCGACAGGATTATAACCTTGGAAGGAATATTGCTAACAAATGTCTGTGACAGATTCTCATAAGGTTTGCCTATGTGCCTGGGTTCAGCCACAAGACTCTAAGCCCTGCAGTGATTGTGCGTCGATGAACCTGAAGGCCATACAAGACCGTGAGGCGATTCTCTAGGTCGCCAAGCACGGCAAAACTCCACGTCTGTACTGATCCAAGTTCAAGGGTTGGTCTCAGTACCCTTCCCAGGAGTCACAGAAGTCAATCCCAAGACTGCTCATTTGCATGCTCCAAATCTTTTAATAAATAGAAGAAAACACATAAAAAGTCTAAGTCGACTTGGCCCCTTCCTGTTCTCCTGAGTATGCACAAGAGGATCACCATGCCTCTAACAGCCACTTCGGAAGTTGTTTGCCGTCTGAGCCCACAGTTCTGCGAGGCCATGCTCCAACTTTCTGGATCACTACCGACTCCCTCTGGTGCCCCAGCAGGCCCCACAGAGCTGCCATGCCCTCTATGTGGGATACAGCAGGAGGGTTCACCCCATGCGTCAGTTGGAACCTACGACCCGTCAATGGCTTTCCTTAATACCCGCATTGACTCCATCTCCATGACACACTTTGGTTCTCGGAACGGAGATACAGAATCCATCGATTCCGGAGCAAGGGGCAGCCATCGTGCTGTCAGACTCGCCGCTGCTACGTCCTCGACTGAGGCTGTGTTCAGTTTCCAGCGAGCGACTGCCTCCTGCTTGGACTGATTCGAATAATGCCTATGATGCTGCTGATGAAATTGGCCAACCCTTCCATGAAGAGAATTGGTATGATGACCTCAGAATGCCAGTGGCCTTGACACCTCTCCTGACTCTGGCCTCATCTTTCTCTCGGGCCCTGCCACTGCAGAAAGTACTTCCTTTTCTAAAGGCATGCAAAGGGTGGTTGAAGTTCTTGACCTACAGCTGTCAACTATGGAGGTCACATCTAACGTTCTAATGGAAGACCTCCTTCCGGGGCAGACCAATACCAAATGCCTGCTGCCTTTCGATGAGGCAATGACTGACACCCTCTTGGGGCCTGGGCCAAACCTTGTTCTGGCCGGCAGTAAATTGCCAACTTGCATAGGGCCACTGCCCTACCGTTGGTGACCACACATTTCTACCTCTGACCGCTTCTTCTAAAAGTTTAGTGGTGCAAGCTTCCACTGGTCTAACAAACCCCAACACCTTTCTGACTGCTACTAAAAATGTTGAGACCTTGTGTAAGAGAGTATTTACCTCCATAAATCTTTGCCCTTTGGTCTTTTAATGTCAGCTGCATGCTGAGCCAATACTTCCATGCCCTCTGGGATTCGATAGCTCAGATTCTCCCTGGTATACCGGAGGATCTTCACCCCACCCAGGCCATTCAGGATGTGCATGACTGACGGATTTACAATCCGCTGTGTGCTGGAAACCACAGACAACATTATAGAGTAATTGGCACTAGTGTCGCGATCTGTCGTCATGTCTGACTGCGGTCGACAGGCTTTACGGGCGATGTTTAATCATCCCTTATGGACATGCCCTTTGACTAGACACGTATCTTTGGCATAAGGTAGACTCCTCGATGGAGCACATTAAAGAGAGCAGAGCCAAGGGCCCTCCTTGGACTTATCTGCCCTACCTCGGACTTATCTACCCCACCTCGGACTTATCTACTCCACCTCGGACTTATCTACTCCACCTCGGACTTATCTACTCCACCTCGGACTTATCTACTCCACCTCGGACTTATCTACTCCACCTCTCCAGCCACATCAGCCCAACCTTCCTATCGTGGTTTCAGCAGAGGTACCCCATACCTCAGCACAGTGCCCAGCAGTTTTGCGGCCGAGGCAATCACTGACCCCGTGGCCAAGGATAGCGCACCAGTCAGTCTGTTGTCCCCCCTCACAGCCCCACCTGCTAATCCCCTTTAACATGACCTTAGTGAAGCACAGCTTCCTGTTGGAGGGTGTGCTCCAACGATTTTTACTGGGTTGGTAAGCCATAACATCGGACAGGTGGGTCCTACAAATTGTCCGGAAGGTTTATACTTTACCCATCTGAAAGAGCAGTTATAGATTCCTTACCTTAGAATTACCCCCAGTCGTCAGATTTGATCCGGAGATTTTTTTTTTAGCAGTACCCCTGAGCGTCGGTGGATGGCGTCGGTCGACTCCGTGTCCGTCGTCGGCATCGCCGGGATGACGTCGTAGTGTTTACTTAGACGCCACCCCTGCGCGCTGACGTCAGTTCTTTCTTTTTGTGCGCCAGCCTAGCGCAGATTCGGCGAGAGCTACCCCTTAAGTCACTTTTTGACTAAACTTTTTCGACGTTTTGTCGACTGTTTTTTCGAGTCTTCGACTCCTGGTGCGCGAGGGATGTCCCACCGTCGGACCGGGATCAAGCCTTTTGAGGCCTGTCACAGGCTGATGTCTGTGACGGACCCGCACCTCGTGTGCCTTTGGTGTCTGGAGCGCTACCACGACCAAAAGTTGTGCTCCGACTGCCGGGCCGTGAATCCTAAGTCTTTGCGGGAGTGGTCCCAAAAGCTCTTGGAGGCCCAGCGGTTGGCTCCGCGTTGCTCCCAGTTTCGTTCGAGAGTAAGGTCTCAAGGCTGCTCACGGAGCCCTCGCACCTCTTTGCACTCAAAATCTTCAAAGTCTTCAGGTAAGTCGAAGCCCAAGAAGAAGGTGAAGAAGCACCGGCGCTCTTCATCTTCTCCCCGTCGGTCGGCTGACGTGACGCGGGACTCGGAGCGTTGTTGCTCTAAGTCTCCGACTCCGGTGCCTCCTTCAGGGACGACTTCGCGCTTCCACCATATCCTAGAGCTGGGGCGTCCCCTGCCCAACTTTATAAGTTCTATGAGGCCCTCCACCTCGTCTTTGGGCTTTCCGACTCCACCGGTGCGCCTACTGGCCTGGCAGAGCCGATCGGGGGTCCTGGGCCTTCAATGCCAGCGGCTCCGGCTCCAGCGCCTGGGGGCCAACGCTGATCCAGGCCTGGATCCGGACCGACGCCGGTCGTTCTTACCCAACCTTCCCCAGCGTCGATCCCGGCGACTACGCCCCCGGCGCCAACTGTGCCCCCAGTCGACGCTGTCCCCATCCTCACCCCCGAGATGGACCCTGAGCCGGACCGACGTCGAATCCGATGCCGGAGGGTACTTTTGTTCTCCTTTTTATCCATGGTGTTCCCTTTCACCCAGAAGGTGGTGTTGCGGACTGGGAGGGGTCGCTGGCCCCTTTAGCAGACCAGCTAGAAAAGCCGGACGGGAGTGAGGACCTGGGTGACGCCAGTGGTCTGGACACTTCTCCAGACCTTGGCATGCTTTCTCCCCCTAACGTGGCTACGGAGGAGGGAGCGTCCTACGCTGTGGTGGTGAGAAGGGCGGCCGAGGTCTTGGGCCTTGAGTGGCGGTCAGGACTAACCTCCTGACAGAGGTGCTTCAACCTGCGGCATCCTCTTCCCAACCCCTATTGCCCTTCAAAGAAGCCCACACTAACATCCTTCTAGGCACCTGGTCCAAGCCCAGCACAGGGGCTTCTGTGGAAAGGACGATCGCCCCCCGCCATAGCCCGGCCCGAGCGATCACGTTTTCCTCACCCAACACCCTTCCCCCGAGAGCTTGGTGGTCCAAGCCTCTTCCTCCAAGGGCGCATTCCCTTCTGCTCCCCCAGATAGGTAATCCAAGGAGCTGGATCACCTTGGGAAGCGCATGTTTTCTTCCTCCAGCTTAGCACTGAGGTCTGTGAATACCGCGTGCCTCTTGGGCCGATACTCCCATACCATCTGGGACTCGGTTGCGCAAGTGCTGCCTCAGTGCCCGGAGGAGGCCCAGGCCGTTCTCTCCCAGGCAGTGGTGGATGGGAGAGACGCAGCCAAATTCACAATAAGATGTGGACTGGATACCACTGACTCACTAGGCAGAACGATTGCCACGTCGGTAGCCCTTTGGCGCTAAGCCTGATTGAGGACATCTGGCTTTTCGGGGGATGTCCAGTCTTCCTTGATGGACATGCCTTTTGATGGCTGTCGCCTCTTTGGTGACAAAGCAGACTTGGCGCTGGAGCGCTTTAAGGATTCTCGGGCTACGGCCAGATCTTTGGGCCTTGCTGCGCCTTCCTGTCCACTCCAGTTTGCTTTTTGTCCCTTTCTTGGCTACTGAAGGGGCGCCCAGCCAACTCCGGCCCAGTCTAGCCACCGGTTCACGCAAGCTGCCCAGCCTCTGCGTGCCGCAGACGTTGGACCCAGTGATCTTGCGGGTCTGGGAGCCAGCAGGTGGGCCAGTCCACCCTCACCCCCCCCCCTGCAGCAGCCTCCACGCCTTCCTAGTCCGATCTTTCAGGGCCATCAAAGGCCAGTGGGCAGCAGGATTCGCCATGACCTCCCCCACAGGCAATCCATCACGTCCAACAAGTGGGTTTTGCAAATAGTCTAAAGGGGCTACTCCCTCCCCTTCCAGACTACCCCTCCCTCCATGCCACCGTCTTGCGACCGCATGTCGGAGGATCATTTGGCGCTTCTCCGCCAGGAAGTATCAGCTCTCTTGGCCAAGGGAGCCATCAAGAGGGTCCCTGTGCCAGAACTAGGTCATGGTTGCTATTCCCGCTACTTTCTGGTGCCCAAAAAGGACAAATGCATGCGCGCTATTCTAGACCTCCGGGCCCTCAAACGCTTCCTCTGGAAGGAGAAGTTCAAAACTCTCACGTTAGCTCAGGTCCTGTCTGCCCTCGACCCTAGAGACTGGATGGTTGAGTTGGACTTGCAGGATGCTTATTTCCATATTCCCGTCCTGCCGGCCCACAGACATTACCTTCGGTTTACGGTAGGACGGTAGGCCATGAGCATTTTCTGTTTACCATGCTCCCCTTTGGCCTTACCAGTGCCCCTCGGGTGTTCACGAAAGTGATGGCGGTGGTCGCAGCTCATCTGCGCAGATCAGGGGTTCCAGTCTTCCCCCATCTCGACGACTGGCTGTTGTAGGTGTCCTTGCCTCAGGCTGTCGTCTCCCACCTCCAGACTACAGCGGACCTCTTGCACTCGCTGGGGTTCACTATAAACGTGCCGAAGTCACACTTGACTCCCTCTCAGACGTTCCCTTTCATCAGAACTGTTCTGGACTCAGTGCAGTTTCTGGCCTATCCTCCCGAACAGCGAGTCCGGGATATTCGGGCTATGATACCGATGTTTCAGCCTCTATCCCAGATTTCAGTGAGAATGACTCTGAGGCTGCTAGGCCTCATGGCCTTCTGCATCCTGCTAGTGGATCGTGCCAGGTGGCATATGCGGGCTCTGCAGTGCGACCTGAAGTTCCAGTGGGCGCAGCATCAGGGGAATCTCTCCGACTACGTCCAGATTTCGGAGTGAACTGCAACAGAATTGCAGTGGTGGCTGAAAAACCAAGCTTGGGTCAGAGGCAGATCCCTCTCCCTTCCCCAGCCAGATCTAACAGTGGTGACGGATGCGTCCCTCCTGGTATGGGGTGGGCATCTGGGAGAGGTGGCGATCAGAGGCGCCTGATCTCCGGCGGAGTCGGGCTCCATATCAACCAGCTGGAACTCCGGGTGATCTGCATGCCGCTGAAAGCGTTCCTTCCCTCTGTCAAAGTGAAAGTGGTGCAGGTGTTCATCAACAACACCACTGCCATGTGGTACTGCAACAAGCAGGGCGGGGTAGGGTCGTGGACCCTGTGTCAGGAGGCTCTTCGCCTCTGGACGTGGCTGGAACATCAGGGCATAGCCCTGGTGGTTCAACATCTGGCTGGTACTCTGAACGCCAGGGCGGATGAACTCAGCCGTTGGTGCCTGGTGGATCACGAATAGCGCCTTCACTCGGAGGTGGTGCAAGGTCTCTTTCAGCGATGGGGAGAGCCTTGGTTAGATCTGTTCGCCACCGAAGAGAACGCGCAATGTCAGCAGTTATGCACATTGGAATTTCCAAGGCGGTACTCGCTCGGCAATGCTTTTCGTCGCAAATGGAGTTGTGGCCTCCTGTACGCCTTTCTACCTGTACCTCTTCTGCCCCGAGTGCTGAAGATCAAGCGTGACGGGCCGAAGTTAATCTGGTGGCTCCCGACTGGGTACGACAAGTATGGTCCCCCGAGCTCCTGAGCATGGCCATCGATCCTCCGATCAGACTGCCCTTTCGGTAGGATCTTCTGTTGCAGCAGCAGGGGACGGTTCTTCACCCGAACCTGTCCAGCCTCCATCGTCTTGCGTGGAGATTGAGCGACGACAGTTGACAGCTTTTGACCTTCCACCTGAAGTCTGTAATATCATCATGGCAGCCAGGCGTCCCTCCACGAAAACGGTATACGCCTGTTGATGGAACAAGTTTGTGGCATGGTGCACAGCAAAGGCTGTGGATCCCCTCTCTGCCCCTCTTTCAAAGGTCCTTCTGTATCTACTTTCTTTAGCCCAGCAGGGCTCTGCCCTGGGCACTTTTAAAGGCTACCTTGCAGCTATTTCTGCCTTCCTTTGGCTACCAGATCAGCCATCATCAGCCATCCTTTTTCAAGTCTCCTACTGTAAATAGATTCTTTAAGGGCATTATTCAACTCTTTCCTCCTTCTCCTTTCATAATGCCCCAGTGGGACTTGAACCTTGTATTAACTTATCTTATGTGTGCTCCCTTTGAGCCTCTTCACAACTGTCCTCGCAGGCGCCTCACTCTGAAAATTACCTTCCTTGTTGCTATCACCTCTGCTTGCAGAGTGAGTGAGCTTCAAGGTCTATCTTCTAAGCCCCCTTTCTTCTCTGTACATCCAGACAAAGTGGTGCTTAGGACGAGGCCTTCGTTCCTTCCTAGTAGTTTCACCATTTCACTTTGGACAAACGATCACTTTGCCCACTTTTTTCCCTTCTCAGTACCCTTCCAAGGAGGATGAGAGACTCCACCGTCTGGACCCTAAATGTGCTCTATCTTTCTACCTTGACCGCATGAAGGACTTTCGGGTGGATGATCAACTTTTCGTTGGGTATGTAGGTGCCAAAAAAGGTCATGCTGTTCAAAAGCGTACCATCTCTCGATGGGTTGTCCTTCGTTTCTGGCGAGGAAAGTCGTGTCAGAACTGACGTCAGCGCGCAGGGGTGGCCTCTAAGTAGACACCGTGACCTCATCCCAGCGACCACGACGACGGACACTGAGTCGACCAACGCCATCCACTGACGCGCAGGGGTACTGCTAAGAAAAAATATTCTCCAGATCCAGTCTGACGCCTGGGGTAATTCAAGGTAAGGAATCCGTAACTAACATATGTCTCTTACAGATACATCATTACCGAAGGTAAGTAACTTGTTCTTCCGGCACAAGCGACACCACACACAGTCGAACGACGCAACCTACCAGCGTGTAGGGGTACTGCTCACAAACAATTTCGGGATCCAGTCTTAGGACTGGTGATAAATCTAAGGTAAGGAATCCGCGGCTAGATAGTCTCTAACAGATAAGGCGTTACCGAAGGTCAGTAACTTGTTCTTTGATGAATTTCCTAAAAAGCCTGACTCGCATGTTGTAGGAAAGTGGGTTTCTGTTGCAGTACCCCCACACCTTTTGCTTGATTCTGACGCATCTTTGACTGAGTGTGCACTGGGTTCCTGCTAACCAGGTTCCCAGTACCCGTGTTCTTTCCCAAAACTGTACCATTGTTCCCATAATTGGCACACCTCTGGCTCAGATATAAGTCCCTCGCAAAAGGTACCAGTAGTACCAAAGGCTGTGTGACCAGAGAGGGTCTCTAAGTGCTGCAGCATGTTTGCGTCACCCTAAGAGACCCCTCACCAAACACAGGCATACTGCCACTGCAGTCTGTGTGTTTTGGTGCAGATAAAAGTGAAGAGTCAACATGGCACACATCCCCGTGTGCTTGGCCTGCCAGCACTGCAAGAGAAATAATTGTCACCCCTGCAGCAAGCCTTACAGCCCTAAGGCAGGGTGCACTATACCTCTTGTGAGGGCATAACTGCATGAGCAGATATGCCTCTATAATGTTTAAGTCCATTCTTAAACATTATAAGTGCACAGTGAAGCCATTCTGAGTACATGGGCTTGCAGCTTGTCACCACGAGCTCCATGATGGTTTCATTGAATTCCAAGATGTTTGGTGCCAAGCATCTCAGTTTAATAAACTCACACAGATGCCAGTGTTGAATTTATTAAGAAATGCTCCCAGACGGCACCTCAGAGGTTCCCCCTGAAATTCGACCAACTCGCTAGTATGTGCCTGACTAGTCCCCACCAGCCTGCTACCTCTAGACAAGTTTCTGACCCCCTGAGGTGGGAGCCTTTTGCTCTCATGGGTCAGAAATAAAGACTGTTCTAGGTCGAGGTGCTTCACACCTACCCCTAAGCAGGAACAGCATAGAAAGGCAGTGAGCCTCAAAGGCTTCCCATCCTTTGTTATGCTGACCAGGGCCACTCCAGCTTGTGGAGATGCCTGCCCCCCTGACCAAGCCCCATTTTGGCAGCAAGGTCAACGGGAAAATTAGTAAGCAAGAGAGATGAGCCCCCTCCCAGCCAGGACCACGCTAAGGTGCTCTGAGCTGAAGTGACCCCCCCCTCCTTTGAGATTCTTTAATATTGTTTTGGAGGACTCTAACCAATAGTGTTAGAGATATGCCCCCTCCCCAGAGAGAGTGGACATACAAAAGGTGTAGGCACCCTGAAGGTAAGTAGCCCATTGGCTACTACCCTCTGACCCCTGTAACACCCCTAAAATTAGTATTTAGGCGTACCCCTGAACCTTAATCCTCAGATTACCGACAACCTATGAAGAAGAGGACAAAGAAGAGCCGTGCAGCAGCGACGACTGAAGACATCAACTGACGTAGCCCCAGCCCTACTGGCCTGTTTGCAACCCTCAAAGACCCTGCTGATGATGATCGACTCGCCCCGCAATCCAGAGACCTCCAGAACCCTGGGGGACTGCCTGCCTTCCAAAAGGACTCCTAATCTCCCGTGGACAGCGGACCTGTCCAGAAGAAAACCAACTTTAAAGACAAAGTGCTCTGCCTGCGGAACCGCGAACCTCTGCACCCGACGCCCACAGGTTCCCCAGCAATTCTGGGCAAGAGTCCACACCATGGGCAGACCTCTGCCGGACTCCATGTCCACGCCTGCAGCCTCTGCACAGCCCCCCCCCACCCCCCACACACACACACAACCGATACCTGCACCTTGAAACTGTTTTCTAACACCAAAGGACACCCGTGTACCCAGAGCTCCTGGGCCTTGGGGAGATCAACTGACTGTGTCCTGATGCTCTGGCACTTCCCAACTTATATGTGCAGCTGTAGCTCTCCTTCGATCGGCCTTTCAGATTCCCCCAAATATGATGAAATGTCAAGGTAGAGCCTCTGGCCTTAGCTATCTGAAATTCTAATTCACATTCCTCCATTACTTCTTTCCACAAATCATCATGCTGTGACTGAGATACAGATTTCCAATTTCTTGCAATGTTAAGTTTAGCTATGGAAAGAATATGAAGAACCCAGTCAGTAGCCCTTATGCCAAGCAGGTTAATTTTTGGAGTAAGTATCCCTGCATGAGGTTGTACTAGAGATATCTGCTGTTGTATCAAAGACCAAATGGTGTCAGTTTAGGATATGTAGCAAACATATGGGCGTTATCAGCTGCTTCATCATTGTCTGCCCTTGATACCGGTACAACAAATGATTGCGAAATGGCCCTGACATAGGCTTTGAGCCTGTCCCATATCACGAAGGGATGGGCTGATCCTTGGTCAAAATAAATTACTGCTTATGAGTACACAGATATTCGATGTAATCAGTACGATCTAGCAGACACTTGGGGAAGTAAGACTGACGTAGATTAGTACTAAAACAATTACCTTCCCATTTTAGTTCATTTGCCGAGTGATTGGAATGTAGTAAATGTAAAATATCAGT
Source organism: Calotriton arnoldi (assembly GCA_963921515.1). Classification (NCBI taxonomy): domain Eukaryota; kingdom Metazoa; phylum Chordata; class Amphibia; order Caudata; family Salamandridae; genus Calotriton; species Calotriton arnoldi. The sequence goes on along the minus strand of CAWUFW010007045.1, from coordinate 902,466 downwards.
TCTACAGATCGAAACAATTGAAGCACTACTCAGGGAAACAATCTATACAGGAGTATTGTCTATGGGACCTAGAGAAAGAGGTATAATTCCGAAGGTCAGGATTTTGCTCCCTCCAAATATCGAGCAGATTCAGATTAACTATCATATCTACTATACTATTTCTAGCACTGCTCATGTGAGCTGTATGAGCAGTAGTGGTCGTATCCAGCACTGGATTCAGGGTACAATTAAAATCCCCAATTATGATAATAGGTAAATTAACATCGCTAAGCTCTAGCATCATCTTGGTGAAAAATCACGAGTTCTGAATCTTTGGCGCATTAATGCTTACCAAAACAAAAAAACTTTTACTTTGTTGGTCAGTAATTTCCACCCTTACCCACCTAACATCCAGGTCTGCTTCAGAACGTATAAGTCTAAGTGATTTATCAAAAAATGTAATAGAACCCCCCCCACCCCCTTGCTGGCCTGAGCAGAATGTAGCACTTACTACATCGTATATTTTAGGTGCAATATAGTCCCGGCAGCATTTAGATATAGAATGAATATCGTCCTCTTTTTTTAGTAAGATGTGTCTCTTGAAGAGCCAAAATATCAGGTTTCATAGAGCAGGCCTCCAAAAATATCTTGGCTTTTTTCCTCCCCCCTTTTAAACCATTTATATTCCAAGATATAATATTAACCAATTGGCTTTATTAACATTTTGTTACTCCAAGCCAATTCGCCAACCAAAAAGCATGCATAGACTTTTTTGGGAGTTAATTATAGCCCATATGTTCCTATTAACAGCACTTTTACCATTACAGCATGTCTGCACCCTCTTCACTTTTTCTCCCTTCCTGCCCCACCAGCCCTCTGCTCCCTTCCCCCCCACCCACTTGGGCTTCCAACATACCTCTAGCTTGGCACAGCTAGGGAGTGGAGCCCCCCCCCCCCAACCCTTGTGATGTCACAAAAGACACCCAGGCAATATTAGTGTCCCCTCACACCAACCACAAATTCACACAGTCCAGTGAACCAATATATCCCCCCTGTCACCCATCTTTCGCATAATTCACAACTATTAGCAAGGACATTACACTGCCCTTCAATGTCCCAATACAGTCATTCGGCGTGGAATGCCCTCAGAATCTGTCTTGTGGTTTGTTGCCTGCCTTGTTATGTTGGCCTAGGCCTAGCTGCCATGCTGCTTTTCTTTGCGCACGTTACATTGAGCCAGGGCTCCCTCGCCCTTTGCTCTTGCCAAGTTCTTTTGCGCTGTCTGCACTTTCTGTCTTTCACCTTTTCTCTTGTTCGATTTGGGCTCAGACTGCACAACATGTACAAGGTCGCATAACAATGTATTTCGGTTCTTCCTGATATGGCCAGTCTCGCGCACCCAGACATAACATTAGGCGCAAATGACATGAACCTTTGTGTGTCTTTAATACTGCGGTTTTACTGGCGCTTACGACACTTGGAGGAATCCTTTCCAGGGAGAAGAGCTGTGATTGTCTGCTGATGTAGTTCTGCATCTAGAGACCGAGGTATGAGGGTTCGCTAGTCAAAGCCCAGAGGTCTTCTATTTTTATAATAAACTATCTTACTGCACGGGGAGGGTGGTAATGTTATTTAGACATTTATCCACTGAGTTATGAAATGCTTTCCCCGTTTGTATTCTATGGAATTGTAACCATGCTGCTTATATTATTCATATGCATTATGCTATTAGTGCTGACACGTGTACTGTACCTTAGAGCACGTAAGTTGAAATAAATATTTTAATCTACCCTGTGTCTCTTCATACGCGCATTGTGGACAAGTACGAGTGAGTGACGAAAGAGTGTTCTTGCTTCTGCGAGTCCTGAGATAAAGATACCGTGTTCTGGGTTGTCCAATCATTGGTGCTTTGGTACTAATGGGATGCTAAGCTAGTTGGGTTGGGGTTTTGGGTGCTACGGGATATGGTAGGCAAACCACTGTATTCCGGGGTCCTATTATCAAAAAACATAGATGCCATCCAATCCATGAGATCAAAAGAGCAGGAATGCTCCTCAGCAGAGGGAGCATCCAAAAGCAATGCGGGACAACTTGCGTGATAAACGAAACAGCTTTGTTGTAGGAGATCCTGGGCAGCCGCCCAGATATCCCATTGCGCCAAAATCCCCAGTGCAGCCGCACGCGCCATACAGCCGGCAACGGAACAGTCCTGCTCATGGGCCTCTAAGGGACCCATCAACTGAACAAAATCCGGAACAGACAATGACGAATTGGAGAGGCAATAATCCAAAGTCCAGGTGAAAGGACAGCGGACACAAGTCATTACAGGTTGCACGCAAGTGAAATACGCAAAGCGAAAAGAAAGAGTATATGACACACTCAGTGTCGCCAATGGCAAGACACCAAAACCAGCCAAAAGGCGCTCACGGAGCAGCTGGAGGCGGTCCGGATCGAGCAGGTCCCATCGGGAGCAGCCATTGCGCAGAAAACAAATTAATAGCAGGATACCAGCCGCCAAAGCGATGATCAACGGGAAACCGCCAAAGACGCTGGAAAAAATAGAATGAATAAATGCCGGGATGACACCAAAAATAGTTTGGAAGGAGGACACCAAACCAGACCCCACGACCTTAAAAAAGTGTACCAGACCCTCAGTGTTAGATGCGTTAAAAATGCGATGAATTAACTCCCCAAAATGTTGGGGGAGATTAGTGTTCAAAAGGGCCTGTATTTCACTGTGGGTACTCGCCACCTGGAGAATGAATGTCTCCCGGGCGGACGTGAGCATAACTTCCTCGTTCAATAATAGTGCCTTTATCTGAAAGAGACACGTTAGTGATAGATTCCTTACCTTAGAATATCCCCAGGCGTCAGGCTGGATCCGGAAAGTTCTGCGCAGCAGTACCCCTGCGCGTCGGTAGGCGGCGTCGTGCGGCTCCGCGTCCGTCGTCGGCGCCGTGATCGCCGGGATGACGCCGCGGGCAGCACTCAGGCGCCGCCCCTGCGCGCCGACGTCAGTTCTTCTTTTTCCGCGCCAGCAAGCGCAGATCCGGGAAGAGCAGTGCCCTGGTCAATTTTTGACCATACTTTTTGGTGATTTTTTCACTGGTTTTTTCCAACTTTAAGGTGTCGTAGGGATGCCCGGCTTCAAGCGATGCGGCGCCTGTGCGCGGATGATGTCCGTCACCGACCCGCATTGGGAGTGTCTCTTCTGCCTCGGCCGAGGCCACGACACCGAGTCTTGTCCCGAATGCCAGGCCCTCAACCCGAAAGCTTTGCGAGAGCGGTCTCGAAAGCTCCTCGAGGCCCGGCATTCGGCTCCGCGGAAGCCCCGGTCGCGTGAGAGGTCCAGGGGTCGCTCGCGGAGTGCACACCGGTCGTCGACTTCTTCGTCCGGTAAGTCTAAGCACAAGAAGTCCAAGAAGCATCGTCGCTCTCGGACTTCGCCTCGCCGGTCTCGCGACTCGGCTGAGGCCCCTCCCGGCACCGTCCCCGCGGCCCCGGACTTGCCTGTGGAGTCGCCCCGTCATACCCGCCCTTCCCGGGTTCGGGGGCGGATCCGGCCAAGGTACAGGAGTTCCTGTCGGCCATGGCCCGCCTCTTCGGGCCTCTCAGGCCCCTCCGGTGCGCCTTCGGGCCCCGCGGGCCCTGATGGGGTTGCTCCGGCGTCGCCGGCGGCTCCGGCCCCGGCGTCGCCCGAGCCTCCAGCCTCGATCCCGGCTCCGGCTTCGGCCCCGGCCTCGATCCCGGCTCCACAACCCCCATCGACGCCGGTCGACCTCACGACACCTCCGCCGGCGCCGATGTCTCCGGTGCCGTTCTCGACGCCGCCCTGGGCTCCGGGCGGCGTCGTCCCCCAGTTCCTTCCGGCTCCGGACATGGACCCGGAGCGACGTCGCTCGACGCCGGCTCCGGCGCCGATGGGACCTTGGGTCCCAAATGTCCCTCCTCCTCCTTATTTTGAACCAGAGGAGGACCAGGAGGACTGGGAGGGGTCTGATGACCCTCTGACACGCAACTGTCAGTATGATGAGGACTGGACAGAGAGTCTAGGGGAGGCCAGTGGTCTGGATACTTCTCCTGACACTGGCATGCTGTCTCCTCCCGTGGCTACGGAGGAGGGGGCCAATTTTGGTACGGTGTTGCGTAGGGCTGCTGGGGCCTTACGTCTCCAGCTCCCTACTTTGACGGTCAAGACTAACATCTTGACAGAGGTGCTTCAGCCGGCAGCCTCCTCTGCGGAGACTGTGCTGCCGTTTAACGACGCCCTCACTGACGTTCTTTTGGGCGCCTGGTCCAAGCCCAACACAGGGGCTCCTGTGGATCGGAACGTGTCACGACGCCATCGCCCCGCTCCGGGCGACCCCTGTTTCTTTCTGTCCACCCCACTCCTGAGAGCTTGGTTGTCCAAGCCTCCGCTTCCCAAACCGCCTTCCCTACCGCTCCTCCGGATAGGGAATCCAAACGCCTGGATCAGTTTGGGAAGAAAGGTTTTTCTTCCTCCAGTGCTGGCTTGCGGTCCGTTAACACCGCTTGTCTTTTGGGCCGATATACCCACTCCCTGTGGGATTCGGTGGCGGATGTTTTGCCCCAGTGCCCTGAGGAGGTCCAGGCACTGCTTTCCCGCGCCATTGCGGAAGGAAGGGATGCGGCCAAATACACTATCCGTTGTGGCCTTGACACCGCCGACTCGCTGGGCAGGTCGATTGCAACGACGGTGGCGCTCCGGCGCCACGCCTGGCTGAGAACCACTGGTTTTTCAGGGGATGTCCAGAATACTCTCATGGACATGCCCTTTGATGGAGTCGGTCTTTTTGGGTCCAAAGCAGACCATGCGTTGGAGCGCTTTAAGGACTCACGGGCTACTGCAAAGTCCCTGGGCCTTTCTGCTACACGCCCTCCGCTGCCTTCTGCTTTTCGCCCCTATCGTGGCCACGGTAGGGGCGCCCCTTCACGTCAGCAGCCCAGCCACCGGCCCGCGCAGCAGGCGTCTTCGCGTGGCCGAGGACGTGGATTCCGCCGTGGCGGATCGGGCAACCAGCGTGCGGGTCAGGCCACCACCTCCAACCCGTCCGCGGCCTCCAAGCCCTCCTAGTCCCTCCTTTCAGGTGCACGGCACGCCAGTAGGGGGCAGGGTCCGCCATCACCTTCCCCACTGGCGCACCATCACCTCGGACAGGTGGGTCTTGGACATTGTCCGAAGGGGCTACTCCCTCCCCTTCGAGACCACCCCCCAGCCATGCCACCTCAATTCCACCGCATGTCAGGGGATCACTTGGTGCTTCTACGGAAGGAAGTCACGGCCCTCTTGACCAAGAGGGCCATCGAGCATGTTCCGACCCCAGAAGTAGGGCGTGGTTGCTACTCCCACTACTTTCTGGTGCCCAAAAAGGACAAGGAGGACATGCGTCCTATCTTGGACCTCCGGAACGTCAATCGCTTCCTCCGGAAGGAGAAGTTCAAGATGCTCACCCTAGCTCAGGTCTTGACTGCCCTCGACCCTGGAGACTGGTTGGTAGCGTTGGACTTGCAGGACGCGTATTTCCACATCCCCGTCCTGCCGGCCCACCGGCGTTACCTTCGGTTCACGGTAGGCCCCGAGCATTTTCAGTTCACCGTGCTCCCCTTTGGCCTTACCAGTGCCCCTCGGGTGTTCACGAAAGTGATGGCGGTGGTCGCAGCTCATCTGCGCCGGGCAGGGGTTTCAGTCTTCCCCTACCTCGACGACTGGCTGCTGAAGGCGGGCTCGTCCCAGGCAGTCGTCTCCCACCTCCAGACTACGGCCGAACTCCTGCACTCGCTGGGGTTCTCCATCAATGTGCCGAAGTCGCATCTAATTCCTTCTCCACAGCTCCTTTTCATCGGAGCAGTTCTGGACACGACGCAGTTTCGGGCCTATCCTCCCGAACGGCGAGTCCGGGATATTCAGGCTATGATTCCGATCTTTCGGCCTTTATCCTGGGTTTCGGTACGGATGACCCTGAGGCTGCTGGGCCTCATGGCGTCCTGCATCCTGCTGGTCAATCATGCCAGATGGCATATGCGGGCTCTGCAGTGGGACCTGAAGTTCCAGTGGGCGCAGCACCAGGGCAACCTGTCCGATCACGTCCAGATCTCGGAGGGGACTGCAAAACAGTTGCAGTGGTGGCTCTCGAACCGGCAATGGGTCATGGGCAGATCCCTCTCCCTTCCCCAGCCAGAGCATACAGTTGTGACGGACGCGTCCCTTCTGGGATGGGGCGGTCACATGGGAGAGGCGGAGATCAGAGGCCTCTGGTCTCCGGCGGAGTCCCGGCTCCATATCAACCTTCTGGAGCTCCGGGCGATCCGGCTTGCACTCAAGGCATTCCTTCCCTCTGTCAAAGGGAAGGTAGTGCAGGTGTTCACAGACAACACCACCGCCATGTGGTACTGCAACAAACAGGGCGGGGTGGGGTCTTGGACCCTTTGTCAGGAGGCTCTGCGCCTCTGGACATGGCTGGAACATCAGGGCATGTTCCTGATGGTTCAACACCTGGCAGGTTCTCTGAACGCCAGGGCGGACGAACTCAGCCGCAGGTGCATGATGGATCACGAATGGCGTCTTCACTCGGAAGTGGCGCAAGGACTCTTTCTACAGTGGGGAGAGCCTTGGTTAGATCTATTCGCCACCGAAGAGAACGCGCAATGTCATCAGTTCTGCGCGTTGGAATTTCCAAGGCGGCACTCGCTCGGCGACGCTTTTCGTCGCAAGTGGAGTTGCGGTCTGTTGTACGCCTTTCCGCCTATACCACTTCTACCCAGAGTGTTGAAGAAGATTCGGCACGACCGGGCCCAAGTCATTCTTGTGGCTCCGGACTGGGCTCGAAGAGTTTGGTATCCCGAGCTACTCAATATGAGCATAGATCCCCGATCCGTCTGCCTCTTCGGGAGGATCTTCTGTCGCAGCAGCAGGGGACGGTCCTCCACCCGAACCTGTCCAGTCTACACCTGCTTGCGTGGAGATTGAGCGGCGGCAGTTGATTCCTTTCGACTTGCCTCCCGAAGTTTGTGATGTGATTCTGGCAGCCAGGCGTCCCTCCACTAAGGTGGTATACGCCTGCAGGTGGAACAAATTTGTGGCATGGTGCACAGCAAAGGCTGTGGATCCCCTTTCTGCCCCTCTTTCTGAGGTCCTTCTGTTCCTTCTCTCTCTGGCCCAACAGGGTTCTGCCCTGGGTACCATCAAGGGTTATCTTTGTGCTATCTCGGCCTTCCTCAGGCTCCCTGATCAGCCCTCCTTTTTCAAGTCCCCTGTTGTTAACAGGTTCTTAAAAGGCATTACTCACCTCTTCCCTCCTGTTCCGTTTGTAATGCCTCAGTGGGACTTGAACTTGGTTCTTACCTTTTAATGTGCGCTCCCTTTGAGCCTTCTGCATAACTGTCCTCTTCGTCTTCTGACTCTGAAGACAGCCTTTCTGGTGGCCATCACCTCCGCTCGGCGGGTGAGTGAGCTCCAGGCTCTATCTTGCAAACCTCCCTTTCTGTCTGTTCATCCAGACAAGGTTGTTCTTCGGACGCGTCCGTCCTTCTTGCCAAAGGTGGTTACTGCTTTCCACATTGGGCAGACCATCACTTTGCCCACCTTCTTTCCGCCTCCGCATCCTTCCAGAGAGGAAGAGAGGCTCCACCGTCTGGACCCAAAACGTGCGCTCTCTTTCTATATTGACCGCACGAAACACTTCCGGGTGGATGACCAGCTCTTTGTTGGCTACGTGGGCGCCAAAAAGGTCGGGCGGTGCACAAGAGGACCATCTCCCGCTGGGTTACCTTGTGCATCAAGACCTGCTATTCTTTGGCTAAAAAGGAACCTCCTGTTGGGCTGCGTGCCCATTCCACCAGGGCAACGGCTGCTACCACGGCCTTGGGCCGCGGTGTTCCGCTGCCGGTTATCTGTCAGGCGGCTACGTGGGCCTCGCTGCACACGTTTACTAAACATTACTGCCTTGACAGTCAGGTCCGGAGGGACGGCTTCTTTGGCCGTTCTGTCCTCCAGGACTTCCTTGTCTGATCTTTGTTCGCAGACCCACCACCGGGGTTGGTATTGCTGGGGTATCTATTCTAAGGTAAGGAATCTATCACTAACGTGTCTCTTTCAGATGCACAAGTTACTAACTTGTGTAACGATATATCTGTAAGAGACAGTAGTTAGTGATAGATTCCTTACCGCCCCACCCATCCTCCCCGTTCTGCGAACTGATTTCTAGGGTCAAGGACATCCCTTTCAGGGCCCTAGTATTTTTCAGACACCTGTGTCAGCTTCTTGCATGGCTCTGCGTTCCTGGCGCGGAAAGTCGTGTACAGAACTGACGTCGGCGCGCAGGGGCGGCGCCTGAGTGCTGCCCGCGGCGTCATCCCGGCGATCACGGCGCCGACGACGGACGCGGAGCCGCACGACGCCGCCTACCGACGCGCAGGGGTACTGCTGCGCAGAACTTTCCGGATCCAGCCTGACGCCTGGGGATATTCTAAGGTAAGGAATCTATCACTAACTACTGTCTCTTACAGATATATCGTTACACAAGTTAGTAACTTGTGCATTCTGCTCAGTCTATTGAAATCTGCCTCCATGGTAGGGATGGAAGGCCAAATAGAGATATCAACCTTACCATGAGGGGGAGGAAAAAGCACATTTTTGCAGCAGACAACCCTGTGCGAAACTGTTAATAGGACCCCGGAATACAGTGGTTTGCCTACCATATCCCGTAGCACCCAAAACCCCAACCCAACTAGCTTAGCATCCCATTAGTACCAAAGCACCAATGATTGGACAACCCAGAACACGGTATCTTTATCTCTAGACTCGCAGAAGCAAGAACACTCTTTCGTCACTCACTCGTACTTGTCCACAATGCGCGTATGAAGAGACACAGGGTAGATTAAAATATTTATTTCAACTTACGTGCTCTAAGGTACAGTACACGTGTCAGCACTAATAGCATAATGCATATGAATAATATAAGCAGCATGGTTACAATTCCATAGAATACAAACGGGGAAAGCATTTCATAACTCAGTGGATAAATGTCTAAATAACATTACCACCCTCCCCGTGCAGTAAGATAGTTTATTATAAAAATAGAAGACCTCTGGGCTTTGACTAGCGAACCCTCATACCTCGGTCTCTAGATGCAGAACTACATCAGCAGACAATCACAGCTCTTCTCCCTGGAAAGGATTCCTCCAAGTGTCGTAAGCGCCAGTAAAACCGCAGTATTAAAGACACACAAAGGTTCATGTCATTTGCGCCTAATGTTATGTCTGGGTGCGCGAGACTGGCCATATCAGGAAGAACCGAAATACATTGTTATGCGACCTTGTACATGTTGTGCAGTCTGAGCCCAAATCGAACAAGAGAAAAGGTGAAAGACAGAAAGTGCAGACAGCGCAAAAGAACTTGGCAAGAGCAAAGGGCGAGGGAGCCCTGGCTCAATGTAACGTGTGCAAAGAAAAGCAGCATGGCAGCTAGGCCTAGGCCAACATAACAAGGCAGGCAACAAACCACAAGACAAATCCAAGAAATGTTTAGCCTGTTCTGGTTCTGAAAATGTTAAGAATGAACTCTTCCAATTTATTTTAAGAGATGAGCATCCTACAAATGAAACTGGAACGGATGCGGCTTTCAACTTGGGTATGAGGGACCGCATTTCCTGCATCCATGTTGCTGTCTCTCAGGCCAAATCCTGAAAGATAGAAAAGGAATAGCCATCTGAAGCAGTGAATCTTCGACATTCCCTGGCAATTGACAGAATTCTCTCCTTAACATTATAGTCTTGAAAGAAAACAATTATAGTGCAAGGCCTTTTTCTAGACTTCGGTGGCCCTGACGGAATCCTGTGTGCATGTGCAAAAGATCATCTGTGCCTCGGATATTACCCACACTTCCTGACTATACGTAGGTAAGAAGAAAGTTGGCAGTCCATTTAATCATCGCAGCAGCGGAGTGATTGGTATCCTTGGCAGTCTCTAAGGCTTCTGGGACCACCACTATGCGCAGATTAGATCTACAGGAGCGATTTTCTGGGTCTTCACATTTGGGCTTACAATCGATCATGTTAGCAGTCTTTTTCTCTCTGCCACATCCCTTGAATGAGGAAAGGCTTTATTGGTTTGACCTTAAAAGGCCATTGAGCTAATACATTAAACACGCATGAGAACTATATTTGGATGATCAGCTCATCATAGATTTTCCTGGATCCATTAGGAGTAACGCAGTGCAAAAGAGAACACTGTCATGGTGGATTATCCTCTGCATAAAAATATGCTACACCCTGGCTGAGAAGGATCCGGTTGAAGGGCTGCGTACCCATTCTACCCAGTCCAAGGCTGTTACAATGACACTTGCAAGATGAGAAGGGCCGGTTATGAACATCTACCATATTGTGACCTGGGTATAAGTGCATATGTTCATCAAGCAAAACTGCCTTGATAGCTAGGTCCACAGAGAGGGCCATTTTGTCTGCTTGCTACTGCAAGACTTACTGGTTTGAGTGCACTCCTCAGACCCTCCAACGTTTGAACATCTTATTTGGATGTCTACTGTAAAGGTAAGCAATCTGCTTGAAAAGTGAGGTATCTGCGGTTAGAGGTATTAATCAGAAGTCACTCTTGCCTCCTAGCGACACTCAGGAGTCATTGCTGAAAAATCTCTGGATCCCGTATGGTGCCTGGAGATATCCTGAAGATGGAGAATCAGCGGTTAAAGTATCACCCAGAAAGAGCGTTACTGAACATAAGTAGCTTGGTCAGTGGTGTTATTGTGACTAAGGGCAGATAGTAACATTAGTATTACGTGTTAAAAGTTATTGTCATTGTAGATATTTTTTAGAACTATTTGAGATAGAAATTAGAAGAACTTTTGAAATTGCTTTATTATCAAAAGGCAAGCAAACATATGTTTTATTTTTCTTTAACAAGCCCCCATGCTTTTCTGATGATCTCTTTCTTTATTTGCATATGCAAGATCTGAATAGCCCATTACTGTTTGGAAGACTAAATGGACTGTCTTCTGACTCTACAATAGATCTTCTTTATCAGCTTGGAACAACTCAAGACCCTGGTACTAAAGACAGGTAGGAAAATACTCCAAAAATACCTGTCCTCCTTGCTAGCATTGTGATTTAACTGCACAAATTGCAAGGATTTTCCTTGATCCTATAATTGTGCCTCCTATGTGAAAGTTGTAAATCCGTTATTTTCTTACCATGTAATGGAAGTGCACTGTTTTTTTTACTTTCTCTCATAAGAGACTCCTCATGTTATTCTAACCATCATAATTTGTTTTCGGAAATTATCATTGCTGTTTTAAATAAAGGCAGATTACTAAAGCCAAAAGTGTGTATCTTTGTCTTCTCAAATATAGAACTTAATGAGCTAGTATTGGTTAAATCTCACTTGTAAGCTGTTCTCTAAAGGTCTTTCAAACCTGTGTTTTTGTATCATATTTTCCTATGGTTAAAGTTTTTTCCACTTAACATGTTTTTAAATTCTTTTTTATGTGTTCTAACAGACCTCAGGTTTTTCACACTGTTGAGGCTGACAATCATAATAGAAAATCCCATTTGTGTCTGCACACCTGCACACAGAAAATTCTTCGTTCACTTGAGCTAATCTCCACCAGATTACCAGATTTCTATGTTGACTGTTAAAGTATTAAACTCCTGAATTCATCTTTCTCCATGAAACCAGTACATGCGGCACAACTACTATTCTTCCTAAATTATAAAATATAATTTGATTAAAGTTTTGTGTGGACTTATAATGAATACTTCTAACAAATTTCTCATCTTTGAATCTTCCCCAGCAATCTAAATAGATCCCAGGTGGTTCCCATTAGTTCCACCATGGCTCCAGCCATTTATCATTTTGCAGCCACGAATCTGCTGGCGGCCACAGAACTTTTCAGTATACCACTGTTACGAGAATGAAAAATTTCCTAGCTGTCGTAACGGAAAGTTTCAATTCTATTAAGGACACGGAGGCGAGGATTATGCTTTTCTTTCTCCTTTAATTCAAACAGCAGCCATTTTAAACAAAGAATAATCAAGATAAGGACTTCATATCCCATGAAGCCTTAGGAAAAACGATCAAGTTCACAATAACATCTCTTGTCCAATCAGGCGTCTCCTGGCTCCATAACTGCTGTTGACTCTTGCTGGACTCCCTCTTCCTTCCTGCGAACAAGCCGACTGTGGAAGTTTATCTCTCTTGCTTCGAGGATTCTGAACCTATGAACAGAAAACGGAGCCATAACACACCTAAACTACCTCGTGCAGCATTTGCAAGGCAATGAGTAGCTGTCTCTCACCGTGCGGGCGCACATCGGCCGTCAAGGCCTCGTAGGCCTTGATGCATCTCGCTGCACAGAGTTTGGGCACCTCTGGAAAAGCCGGGTATGAAATCACCCGCGACTGGCATTTGGTACGACGGTACACATGGAAGGTGACTCCATCAGGAGTGAAAGATCGTCCTGAGATATCCAGGGCCCTGACATCAGAGACTCATCTGCATGACACCTAGCACAACAACATGGCCAATCTGAAAGAGACACGTTAGTGATAGATTCCTTACCTTAGAATTACCCCCAGGCGTCAGACTGGATCCGGAAAGCTTTCGTCAGCAGTACCCCTGCGTGTCGGAAGGTGGCGTCGTGCGGCTCCGCGTCCGTCATAGGCGTCGTGATCTCCGGGATGACGTCGCGGCAGCTACTTAGACGCCGCCCTCGCGGTCTGACGTCAGTTCTTTCTTTTTCCGCGCCAGCAAGCGCAGATCCGGAGAGAGCGGTACCCCCAGTCAATTTTTGACTGAGTTTTTGGGACTTTTGTCTCTGTCTCTTTCGAGTCTTTGACTCCTGGTGTTATAGGGATGCCCGGTTTCAAGTCTTGCGAGGTTTGTCCCCGCATGATGTCGGTGACGGACGGACCCGCACCGTGAGTGTCTCTACTGCCTGGGGCGCGACCATGACCCCACGTCGTACCCCGACTGCCGGACCATGGCTCCGAAAACTTTGCGGGAGCGGTCCCGAAAGTTGCTTGAGGCCCGGGAGTCGGCTCCGCGCCGTTCAAGGACCCGGTCCCGTGGGAGGTCGAGGGACCGGTCGCGGAGCCACCATCGTTCAACGAAGTCTTAGCACTCGGGGTCAGGTAAGACGAAGCACAAGAAGTCGAAGAAGCGACGCCGCTCTTCGCCTTCCCCTAGCCTGTCGTGTGACACGGCTGAGGGTGCGGGCGGTGCCACCCATGCGGCTCCAGCGGAGCCTACGCAGTTGCCGACGGCCTACCCGCCTTTCCCGGGTCCGTCGGCGACTCCGGCCCAGCTGCAGGAATTTCTGTCAGCCATGGCCCGCCTCTTTGGCCTGTCGGGCCCCGCCGGCGCGCCTCCGGGCCCCAGGGGTCCGACTTGGGGTTCTCGCCCTTCTTCGTCGGCGGCTCCGGCCCCGACGTCGTCGACTGCTCCGGCCTCAGCGCCGCGAGACCCCCATGGATCCATGCATGGATCCCAGCCGATGTCGTACGACCTCCACCGACATCGACGTCTACGGCACCGCCACCGGCGTCGGCCGGCTCCCTGGCCGATGTCGTCCCCGGCTTCCACCCCGACATGGAGACGGTGCCGAGCCGGTGTCGATCGACGCCGATCCCGACGCCGATGGGGAATTTTTATCCCTTTCTCCATCCTCCTCCTTCTTTTTCACCAGCCCAGCAGGTTACGGAGGACGGGGAGGACTGGGAGGGGTCTGAAGACCCTCTCGCAGCCCAATGCGAGTTAGACCCGGACTGGGCAAAGGAATTGGAGGACGCAGGTGATCTGGTTTTCTCTCCAGAACCTGGCGCACTGTCTCCTTCTACCGTGGCTACGGAGGAGGGTGGTACTTATTCAGTGGTGTTGCATAGGGCAGCAGAGGCTCTCCACCTCGAGCTCCCTACAGTGGCCGTCAGGACTAACCTCCTGACAGAAGTGCTTCGGCCAGCAGCTTCCTCTGCGGAGCCGCTGCTGCCCTTTAATGATGCACTTTCCGACGTTCTTTTGGTCACCTGGTCCAGGCCCAACACAGGGGCTCCTATGGATAGGAACGTGGCCCGACGCCATCGCCCGGCCCCGGGCGACCCCATTTCCCTCTCCCAACACCCTACCCCTGAGAGCTTGGTTGTCCAAGCCTCTGCGTCTCTGAGCGCATTCCCTTCCGCACCCCTGGACAGGGAATCCAAGAAACTGGAGCAGTTTGGGAAGAAGATTTTCTCTTCCGCCAGTTCAGGGTTGCGGTCTGTGAACACCGCATACCTCTTGGGCCGTTATTCGTACTCTGTGTGGGATACGGTGGCGCAGGTGCTGCCTCAGTGTCCGGAGGAGGCCCGGACGGTGCTCTCCCAAGCTATTGCTGAGGGTAGAGATGCAGCCAAGTTCACGATTCGTTGTGGCCTTGACACCGCCGACTCGCTGGGCAGAGCAATTTCCACGACAGTGGCGCTACGCCGTCACGCCTGGCTGAGAACAACTGGCTTTTCTGGGGATGTCCAGAACACTCTGATGGACATGCCTTTTGATGGCACTCGCCTTTTTGGCGACAAGGCAGACAGTGCGTTGGAGCGTTTTAAGGACTCGCGGGCTACGACCAAGTCCTTGGGCCTTTCAGCCACGCACACTCCTTCAGCTTCTGCTTTACGCTCCTTTCGTGGCCAAGGAAGGGGCACCCAAACACGTTAGTTTCAAAGCCACAGGTCTGCGCAGCAACAGTCTCAGCGCGGACGTGGGACCCGCCGAGGTGGGTCACGGGGCCAGCGGGCGGGTCAGTCCACCACCTCCCCTGCCACCACTGCCTCCAAACCTTCCTAGTCCGGTATTTCAGGCCCACCAGACGCCGGTGGGCGGCAGGATTCGCCATCACATTCCCCACTGGCGCACTATCACTTCAGACAGGTGGGTTTTACAGATTGTCCGAAGGGGCTACTCCCTCCCTTTCGAGACCACCCCTCTGGCCATGCCACCTCAGTACCACTGTATGTCGGGGGATCACTTGGTTCTTCTCCAGCAGGAAGTTGCGGCCCTCTTGGCCAAGGGGGCCATCGAGCGCGTTCCGAAGCCAGAAGTAGGTCGTGGTTGTTACTCCCACTACTTCTTGGTTCCAAAGAAGGACAAGGGCCTGCGTCCTATTTTAGACCTTCGGAACATCAATCGCTTCCTCCGGAAGGGGAAGTTCAAGATGCTCACACTTACTCAGGTCTTGTCTGCCCTAGACCCGCAAGACTGGATGGTAGCGTTGGACTTGCAGGACTCTTATTTTCATATCCCCGTCCTGCCGGCCCAACGGCGTTACCTGCGGTTCACGGTAGGCCACGAGCACTTTCAGTTCACCGCTCTCACTTTTGGCCTTACCAGCGCCCCTCGGGTGTTCACAAAAGTGATGGCGGTGGTTGCAACTCATCTGCGCAGATCAGGGGTTTGTCTTCCCCTATCTCGACGACTGGCTGTTGAAGGCGGGCTCGCCCCAGGCAGTCGTCTCCCACCTCCAGACTACGGCCAACCTCCTGCATGTGCTGGGGTTCTCCATCAACGTGCCGAAGTCGCACCCGATTCCCTCTCAGAAGCTCCTCTTCATCGGAGTGGTCTGGACACGGCTCTGTTTCGGGTTTATCCTCCCGAACAGCGAGTCCGGGACATTCGGGCTATGATTCCGATCTTTCGGCCCTTGTCCTGGGTTTCGGTCAGGATGACTTTGAGGCTGCTGGGCCTCATGGCCTCCTGCATCCTGCTCACCAATCGTGCCAGATGGCACATGCAGGCTCTGCAGTGGGACCTGAAGTTCCAGTGGGCGCAGCATCAAGGGGACCTGTCCGAGTACATCCAGATCTCCGAGGGCACTGCACAACAGTTGCAGTGGTGGCTCACGAACCAGCATTGGGTCCGCGGCAGATCACTCTCTCTTCCCCAACCGGAGCACACAGTGGTGACGGATGCGTCCCTCCTGGGATGGGGCGGCCACATGGGAGAGGCAGAGATCAGAGGCCTCAGCTCTCCGGCGGAGTCCAGACTCCATATCAACCTTCTGGAGCTTTGGGCGATCCTACTTGCACTGAAGGCATTCCTTCCCTCTGTCAAGGGGAGAGTAGTGCAGGTGTTCACGGACAACACCACCGCCATGTGGTACTGCAAGAAGCAAGGCGGGGTGGGGTCGTGGACCCTATGTCAGGAGGCTCTGCGTCTCTGGACATGGCTGGAACGTCAAGGCATTTCCTTGGTGGTTCAACACTTGGCAGGTTCTTTGAACGCCAGGGCGGACGAACTCGGCCGCAGATGCATGATGGATCACGAATGGCGTCTTCACTCGGAGGTGGCGCACGGTCTCTTTCAGCAGTGGGGAGAGCCTTGGTTAGATCTATTCGCCACCGAAGAGAATGCGCAATGTCAGCAGTTCTGCGCGTTGGAATTTCCAAGGCGGCACTCGCTAGGCGACGCTTTTCGTCGCGTGTGGAGTTGCGGTCTTCTATACGCCTTTCCGCCTATACCACTTCTGCCCAGAGTGCTGAAGATCAGGCGCGACCGGGCCCAAGTCATTCTTGTGGCTCCGGATTGGGCACGAAGAGTCTGGTATCCCGAGCTGCTCCACATGGCCATCGATCCTCCGACCAGACTGCCTCTTCCGGAGGATCTTCTGGCGCAGCAGGGGACGGTCCTCCACCAGAACCTGTCCAGTCTCCACCTCCTTGCGTGGAGATTGAGCGGCGGCAGTTGACGTCTTTTGACTTGCCTCCCGAAGTTTGTGATGTAATCTTGGCAGCCAGGCGTCCCTCCACTAAGACGGTATACGCCTGCAGATGGAAGAAATTTGTGGCATGGTGCACAGCAATGGCTGTGGATCCCCTTTCTGCTTCTCTTTCTGAGGTCCTCTTGTTCCTCCTTTCTTTGGCCCGGCAGGGCTCTGCTCTGTGCACTAGCAAGGGCTACCTTTCAGCCAATTCTGCTTTTCTTCGGCTGCCTGATCAGCCTTCTTTCTTCAAGTCCCCGGTTGTTAATCGTTTCTTAAAGGGCATACCTCATCTCTTTCCTCCTGTTCCCTTTGTTATGCCTCAGTGGGACTTGAATCTGGACCTATTTGATGTGCGCTCCCTTTGAGCCGCTTCACAACTGTCCTTTAAGGCTTTTAACTCTTGCCATACAAGTGAGTGAGCTCCAGGCTCTTTCTTCCAAACCTCCTTTTCTGGCTGTACATCCAGACAAGGTTGTCCTTAGGACTCGTCCATCCTTCCTTCCCAAAGTGGTCACTTCCTTTCATATTGGCCAAACCATCACTTTGCCCACCTTCTTTCCGCCTCCGCATCCTTCAAAGGAGGAACAGAGGCTCCACCGTCTGGACCCAAAACGTGCGCTTTCCTTTTATCTGGATCGCACCAAACCGTTCCGGGTGGACGACCAGCTCTTTGTTGGCTACTTGGGCGCCAAGAAAGGTCGGGCCGTACACAAACGGACCATTTCTAGATTGGTCTTTTTGTATATCAAAGCCTGCTAATTCCTGGCTAAAAAGGAGCCTCCAGTGGGGCTACACGCCCATTCCACCAGGGCGACGGCAGCTGTACTGCTTTGGGACGGGGAGTCCCCCTCAATGACCTCTGTCAAGCAGCTACGTGGGCCTCGTTACACACCTTTACGAGACACTACTGCTTGGACAATCAAGTCCGGAGAGACGGCTTCTTTGGCCGTTCTGTTCTCCAGGACTTTCTGGTGTGAACTTAGTTCGCAGACCCTCCTCCGGGGTTGGTATTGCTGGGGTATCTATTCTAAGGTAAGGAATCTAGAACTAATGTGTTTCTTTCAGATGAACAAATTACTTACCTTCGGTAACGATATATCTGTAAGAAACATTAGTAGTGATAGATTCCTTACCGCCCCACCCATCCTCCAAGTTCAGCGAACTGATTTCTAGGGTTAAGGTTATCCTTTCAGGGCCCTAGTTTTGTGCACCATTGGTCAGTGTCTTGCATGGCTCTGCGTTCCTGGCGCGGAAAGTCGTGTACAGAACTGACGTCAGGCGCGAGGGCAGCGTCTAGGTATCTTCCGCGACGTCATCACGGCGACCCCGACGCCAGCGACGGACTCGGAGTCGACCGACGACGCCTACCGACGCGCAGGGGTACTGCTGACGAAAAAACTTTCCGGATCCAGTCTGACGCCTGGGGGTAATTCTAAGGTAAGGAATCTATAACTAACTAATGTTTCTTACAGATATATCGTTACCGAAGGTAAGTAACTTGTTCTTTAAGAGGTATGCCTGTGGGAAATCCACTGGTACGGTGTATTTCACCGCTCACTGCATCCACTTGTACAAAATTCACGATAACTATGATTTGTGATGTAATTTTATCTTACAGAAACAGCGTATGTGGTAAAAACCGTAAGTAACCGGTTTACCCCCTTTTGTAAAGTACACCTTTGCTTGTGTACTCAGATCTCAAACCATTTCCTGGTCCTGAAGAAAGCCAGTCAAATTATTTTATGAGGGCTGAAACATGTAGACCATCGTTAGGATATTTAAGATCAAATTTGTCTTAAAAATATCTGCTTTCTATTGTTTAACCTTGTCCCAGGACCCCAGTATTAAAATGTTGTTCTCCAGGCTTGGAGGGGGATCCTTGAGACAATTTTCATTCTCCACTTTTTTCCACTTCTGTCACCGAAACACCCACTCCGCTGTAATCTGGCGTTGAAGCACACCTAGGATGCACTCAGCACCCTAGGTGGGAACCCGATGATGAAGCATGCCACCAACTAGGTTGGTGGGTGAGGGTTCTTCTAAAAACCTAATGGGTTTTCCCTATACGATTGCCTGTTGATGCAGTGAAATCGTATTGTCCTTCCAGGGCCCGTCCTCATTGTTGTTTTGTATCTCCATATGCTATGACCTTAGATTCTTGAATGAAGGTAACCTTGTGTGAACCTACATCTCGGTTGGTTCATGTGGGCCAAGGTCGAGTTGTGAGGAAGTAGCATTGTATAGATATATCCAACTAGTATTTTGTTGTCGGAGTTTAATAGTGATAAAGATCTGTAATCACCACATGGCTTGTTTATCTATTTTGAATAGTAGCAGTATAACTGCCTCTCTGTTAGAGGTGGGAAGATATTTTATGGTCAAAGATTTATGCTACAGCAAGTGGTACTATTAAGACAGTGAATAGTTAATAGATATCCAAAGATCGCCCATCTAGGCAAAGGCCAGTTATAGTGGAGTTATCATTTGTAATAGTTTCAACCAGAGCTGCCCTGGCATTTACATCTTTAAACAGGTAATTATATTTCATTCAAGAGCTTGTCTGTATCATCTCGGTGAGAACCGTTTGTTTATTTATACAGTTTGGCACTGAAAGCCCAGAAAGTGGAGGTGATACTAGTTTCATCACTGACTGTTTGTTCCTCGTTACCTGTCAGATAGCTAGTCTTATTTTTGCCTCATTCTTTAGTTTCTTGCAAGGCCAGAGACCCGGTGGGTGTTTCACCTGACCATACTTCCTGGCTGACATCCCGTACCCAGATATGTAATGTCTGTATCTGTAGCTCATGAAAACGCTTGGAGTGCAGTGTGACTCCTTGCACAAGTGGCCAGGGGGTTCAAGATCATGCATAAACTGTAGTTGCTTAATCTCACATTCTTGTTGGTCCAAGGGAACCCTATGTGACCTCATTATACCCTTCACCTAGGCTATGCATTCTAGTAACCATGGTTCTCATTGGCATTAGCCATCAATTACGAATACTCAGCAGCAATTACTGAGAGCAATTAATGCAAACAACTTTAGAACAAGAAACCATCACTCAAAATCACAACTTTTGTAGGGATTTATGCAACAAGTGTCATACAGCAAGAGAACCCTACAGTGCATTACCGTGCACAAGAGCCCTAAAAAACAAACCACTCCCAGCTATAGAACAACATCTCCAGCCACAGAAAAGCTTAAGAAAGCAGTGCATCATGTCCCAAGTGAAACAGAACCACCCCAAAACAATAATCGAGTTACATCCAGGTGATAATAAACAAGAAGTGTGTTCCAGTAAAAAACAAGCAATCATTAATCTTTAGTCCTTAATCTTGATGTACCTCAGCCTCTTCCATAAGTAGGCGTATCAGGTTTGTTTGTACATATAATATTGACAATGTTTCGACCCTTATGACTAAATATAGGGTCTCACCAGGACAAGACAATAAAGAGACATCCTTAAAAACACATGGGAATATTATTAAAATCCAAAAGCGATGGCAAAGGGTATGTAAGGCAGATTTGGCTTATAAGTGACAAACCTACCTCTCATGACAGCAAAACAGTATAGCTGTCAAAAATAAAACAGTGGTATGGTAACAAAATCACCAAGTGCGTGACACCGAAAGGTTGTGTGGAATAATAGGATACTTACTCAGGGGGAACCTGTGGGGGTAGCGAAAACACAAAAATGTAGAATAGTGTACATAATCGATAAGAGGTCGCACCAGCATCAATGGGACTTACCTCTGACAGTACCAGCAAGGGAGAAGTAATGTCGCGTCCATTAGGAGCAGGATTGTAGATGGAGAATAGACTTGGCACACCTCTTATGTGTCCACCGTAATATCTTCCCACAAGTTCAAGCGACTATCACCAGAAGAAATATGGATGCCTGACAGTTCATTGATGGCTTTAATTAGCTCCTCACAGAAAGTAACATCCTGCATGGAGTCCAGATTTAACTGCCTCTGCCTATATTTGTCGGATAGAACGTTAAGGATCAGCAAATCGTAGAGTGGTCTGATAGCTTACAAGGCATCATATCACACCCAGATTATCAACTAGAAGCTATGGGGGAAAAAAAGCATTCACTCGGTTCTTGAGTTCTTGAAGCACTGTGGCGGACTGACGAGGGAAGGCTGAGCTCCTTCTTGTGATATGTAAAATGAGAGTGGCATCCACTAACTCCCCAGAAAGCCATACATTTTTTAAATTCTATTGACATGCTATCAGCATGCCTTAACCTGGAATTTAAGCTACACTAATGCCCCATGTAAATTAACTTTGGAATGAAAGTAATCCTTAAACCTCTTTGCAAGTTGTTAAAGAAAAAATACATGTCCTATCTCTGAAAAGATGCTAAACTCTAGAACACACTAGATTGAGCAGATTCTATTTCTTTGATTTATACTTAGTGTTGGGGTGAGCATGTGACCTTGAGATCTAATATCTTAGCAAATGAAAACATTGTGTTAAGATTAACTGTATATTTGCCAAGCACCCCGATCATAGTGGACCTACATCTGAACTAACCCACATACAACAATAAACATATAATCATAAGTAACTTGAATAAAATAAATACAATTTAATAAAAACAAATTGGGTAGTCTTTATATGGAAAAACCATTCTGTTGTGTTTGGCAAAGCCCAATTCATTTCTCAAATAAAATAGGCACAACTTGAGAATAAAATATGGAAGGGAAGTTTTTGAATCTACCTCCATAATGTTTTACTTCTCCTTTGAGACAAAAGCTGTTTGTCTTAAGGGATTGTTTACCAATATTTTTCACTGATAATATATTGATGAAATTGAGAATACTTTTAGAATTCTAAAAACGTATCAATGGATCATCACAGGACCAATCTTATACTAGGCATTTTTATGTGAATTCTTCCTGCAGTTTCTGATTTGCAAGGAAGTAGATATGCATTACTATTCAGAGGTACTTCTACCACCAGATTCCTCACTTTTCTTTTGAATTTCCCATGTGTCAGATTGGACCTAAAAAGCTCCAAATCAGTGACTCCCCAGCACCATCAGGTGGCACCACAGGGCCACACAGTTTCTAGAAATTGCATTATGGCCCTATTTCTAATGGTTACTTCTAACTGCTGATTCCTCACCTTACAATATCCCCCTGGTTCCAGACTGGGTCAGGACCTTTTTTTGTAGCAGTGATCTTACGCACTGCAAGGTGGCTTCGTTTGCTCCGTGCTGACGCCATACAGCCCAGAAGTGATGAAGCAGAGCAGCATATAAGCACCACCGAGTGTGCTGCTGATGTTGGTTACTTTATTTCCGTACCTTCCGATGTGGATCCTAAGGTCAGCTTTCAACTTAGTTGGTTTTCAGAAGCTCCAAAACTTTTCCACAATGTTTTAGAAATCAATACCCCCACTGAAAATCCCTGGATACATGCCTGTGCTGCAATTGCAGGAATCAGATTCATTCACTGAACCTCACAAGGGGTGCCTGTGGAACCTGGGCTCAGGGCACGACTCAGTTGTGTGATAAGTGCGCCCTCATGCTCCTGAAGGCAATTTATGGCCAGGAGACATAGCTGAATGTTGCAAAACAAAAGAATTTGCATCCTTGGCGTAAATCGAGCTCCATGTCTCAAGCCTAGTTTTAATCACAGACACGGGCCATTCCCGTGACTGCTTCACTACCTGCTCAAAATCCTCCAATAAGTTTAAGTCCAAATCCAAATGCAAGCATAAAAAGGTGTGGCCACTGGCTATGGAGCAGATCCCTCAGTTCATTCTGACACGCCCGAATTACCAGGGTGTCATTGATACCGCAGCAGATCGAGGCCTTCAGATAGGCCATGCTGCAAATTTTCAGTGCACTTCCAGCTCTCTTTTAAGTGCGCTTTGGGTCCCAAGGAAACTGCAGAGGCCCCTAGTCAGGTTACCACAGACGAGTCCCTCCCTGGTGCCATCTGTTTCGTTTGGACTGTTACTGGGCCCATGCCGAAGAGGTACAGACTTATACCCCGGCCCCAATATTCATATTGATTCCCGCTACCCTGACGCTGATAGATGACCTAGTACTGTCACCCATGTCAGATCCTGAACCGACGCCGGCGTGAGCTTGGCCAATATGTTGCTCTGAGACAAAACAGCACCCTGTTGTCGTGCACCCCGACTCTTACCATGTGTCTCTTCCGAGTTGCAGCTATCAGCAGAGGCTCCATTCTCTTTTTTGCTTCTGTTGTGACCCTGTGCGTGGCAGGGTACACCACAAGATGATGATGATGGGGAGGAGGATGGTGCCCTTTATGGAAATGCTTGGTTGAAGTTCACCTGGTTCTCCGACTATGTACAGGCTTCGCTAGTGGACATGCTCTCCCTTTATTCGGTCTTGCTCTTCGAGAAGAAGGCAGAATTCGCTTTAGAAAGCTTTAAGCATAGCAGAGCTACAGCGCTGCTTTTAGGGCTGTTAACCCCTGTTAAACAATTTCAGCACCAGTTTCAGACATTTAGGGCCTATTCCAGAGGGCTGGTGTTTAGGCGCAGGCATTCTTTTCCACCAGCGATGCTCAGACATGCCATTGCTTTTGGGGCCGCAAACATAGATCTGGCAGGCAAATTGCGAGCCATCAGGGACACCAATCTTCCAACCTCTCTTCCCCTGCTACAATGACCTACAAACTACTTCAGTTGGCCGTCAGCGGCACATGACTGGTAAGTGGGGGCAGGATTCAGTACTTCTGCTGGGTTGGCGATCCATCACATCTGACTGATCGGTCTTGCAAATTCTTTAAACAAGCTAAGCAGTACCTTTTCTTTCCTCCCCATCGAATATTCTTCCCACACTAGAACGTATTTCTTCATAGCATCTACCTGTCCTGCTACAGGACGTACACCTGTTGCTTGCCAAGGGTGTCATAGAGAGGGTAATGAACACTGAGAAAAACAGGGGTTGTTGCTCTTGCCATTTCCTCATCCCAGAGGACGACTGTGGCCTCAGGTGACATTGACTCATAGACTATCTGCTCTTGACCCAACACTTTTAACATTGTTGTGTTTCTCCTTAAACAAGCAGAAGTCCCACCTGGTTCCCACAGAGGTTTGAGTGGCAGCACTTGACTGGTTTCGATCCACCATCTGAGGCAGTGGATGTCATCCTCTCTGCCAGATAGATTCCCAGCCAGGAAACCATCTATGCTGAATACTGGGACAAGTTTGTAACCTGGTGTGGTGTCTGGGAATACTGACCCCTTACAAGCAAAACTGTTGGACATTCTTTTGTTTGTTTTATCATTAGCCCAGCAAGGCCTTGCAGTGGGCACTGTAAATGTTATTTGTCAGCCCTTTTGGTCTTTCCAAATTTGCTAGACCAGCCATTCTTGTTCAAGTCATCTGTTGGTATATGTGTTCTCTCCCAAATCATTTGTAATGCCACAGTAGGACCTTAACGTGTTATTGGCATTCCTCATGTATATGCCTTTTGAGTCTATGCCTAACTGCGTGCTGCGTCTTCTGACATAGAAGACTGTTTTCCGTGTTATTATATCAGCCTGTCGCATGATTGAACTGGAGGCACTGTGAGTGCAACGGCAATACTCTTTTTTTTTTTTTCTTTCTAAACAAATTGGTGCTGAGGACTCTGTTGGCCTTCTTACCAAAAGTCATGACTCCCTTCCACCTTGTGCAGTCTATCATTCTACCAGTGTTCTTTGCTCCCACTCGCCCCCAAAAGAAGAGTTGAGGCTCCATTGTTTGCACCATACGAGGGCTTTAAGCTTTTACATAGATCATACCAAGAATCATTAAGTGAACAATCAACTTTTTGTGGGTTCTCCAGAGCAAAGAAAGTGAAAGCTGTGGATTAGAGGACCTTGTTGAAGTGGATAGTCCTCTGTATTAAGATCTGACACGCTCTGGCCAAGAAACAGCTCCCAAAAGGTCTATTACAATGCCTTTGTTGGCAGGACTTCCTTTCAAGTAGATCCTGTCGAAACTAAAATGCTTGAAAATCCTGGTTAGCAGAGACTTTTGGCAGATGGTTGAAGGCATTGTTGAATTGCTATTTATTCAGATGCAAAGAGAATTCCTCAAGTGGAGGGGTCTTCAGCTTTTCATACTGTTAAGATGACTGTTACGCCACAATACAATGTGTGTGGCTTGCTCTCATTGCCCATCCCTCGTGCACCTTTATTCTCCATTGATCTACAAATCAAGGCCTATGTATGGGATGATATGAAACCCAAAATGGCAGTTCGCAAAACATATACTGCTTCAGGCGGCCTATGACTCCCAAAGTTGGAACATTGCTATGCAGCCCACTAACTATTGCAACTTGCATATCACTTTCAGGACAAACGGAAAATCTCCAGGCTGGGTACACATTGGAAGATCCCTCCAGAAATGGGCACAGGGCTCACAAGTCTTGTATAAACCTCTGAAGAGATCTATAGATCTCTCTAGCCCTGTATTACTAAGCTTAATAGAGATGTGGAAGACTCCGCATACAGTTAAAACCAAATGTTTTTTTCTATCTCTATGCCCCTATCTGGTATAATGCTGATATACCAAAAGATGGTTCCCCCCTTTATTGGAACGCTTGGGCTTCAAAAGAAATCCTTGCAGTCAGACACTTGTTTCGAATGGAAACAATGAAAGGATTTCAAGACCTGCAATTGGAATATGGCTGTGACTGCAACTAATACTGGAAATAGCTACAACTGAAAAGTTGTATATTTGGGAAGAGGGGATGAAGAATGACACTACCCACATCATCTGTTAATTATGACTATCTCAGTAGGTGGGACGCTTATAGGAAATTACTTTCTGATGGATACATCTGCCTGTGGATTCCTCACCTTTTGAATTACCCCTGTGCCAGCATTACACGGAAACATTTTTTCCTAGCTCTCCCACGTCGACGAGGATGACATAATGGCACGGCTCCGCTCGCGACTCCGTATGACGTCACCGGAGCCATAAGAAGACCTCGTCGGCGTGCTGACATCAGTTCCCTTTTTTCCGCGCCGTCGACGCGTAACGGTTTTTTGGGACTCTCGTTACTCTTTGAGTAGCAGTGCCATGGCTACTTTGAAGAAGTCTGGATTTAAGCCTTGTAGAGAGTGTGGGGGACATATGTCCATCACTGATCCCCACGATGACTGTCTCTGGTGACTCTCGTAGGACCACTACGTCGAAGGCAGTTCTAGTTGTCGGAAGATGAATCCGAAGGCTTTGAAGGAGCGTGAGGCTAAGCTTTTTATGGCGAAAGCAAGATAGGAGAAGAGGGGTCATAAGAGGTCAAAATCGAAGTCGTCGACCGCGCATACTTCGAAGTCGAAGAAGCACAAGAAGAAGAGAAGGCATGGTTCTCGATGCCGCTCTTCGAAGGGTAGGGCTTTGCGGTCACCTTCTCCGGCTCTGCGACGTCGCTCTAAAGATGTCATCTCGCCGTCGCCTTCTCCTCAAGCGACTCCGACTCACTCACCGACGCTGAGGGGTTCTCCAGCGCCAAGAGATTCTCCGGAGCCCAGGGAGTCTTCTCCCGTGCCTGTGGCCGCGCCTGTTCCGGATCCGACGTCCCCGGAGCCTCGACCTTCATCTCGGCTTCGAGTGGATTCTGACTCGGCTCCTTATCCACCCTTTCCTGGGCCTGGGTCGGATCCTTCGCATTTTCTTAATGCGATGTACGGCATGTTTGCCAGGGCAGCCTACCCTACCGGTACGCCGTCAGGCCCCGTGGGTCCGCTTGCTTTGAATTTGGGCGTCCCTCATCAATATACGCAGGCACCCTTTATGCCGTCGGCGCCATCCTGGCACTTTCCGCCTCCGAGGTTTTTGACGCCGGTTTCTCAATCTCCGGCACCCTTTGGTGGTCCTTCTTCCTCTTGGCTTCGATCGGCGCCGTTGCCCGCTTCAGAAGGTCTTCCTTCGACGCTGGCTCCTGTGTCTCCGGCGCCGCGTTTGGCGCCGCCAACGCCGATTCCGAAGTTGCGGT
The DNA here is from genome assembly GCA_963921515.1 of Calotriton arnoldi. Lineage (NCBI taxonomy): Eukaryota > Metazoa > Chordata > Amphibia > Caudata > Salamandridae > Calotriton > Calotriton arnoldi. Next base: position 875,751 of record CAWUFW010007045.1, on the reverse strand, counting down.
CAAAGAGGGAAGCCCAAAGACTGCTGGAGGAGGAAGAATATCAGCGGTATGAGGCTGAAGAAGGTGAGATCAACGACTCTGTTGATGAGTTTGAGGGCCTTCGAGAGGCAAGTGGTCTTGACACTTCCCCTGAGTGGGAGCTTACATCGCCAAAGTCCTTACCTTCTCAGGATGTTGCATCATACCATGCTTGTATCAGGAAAGCTGCTGAACTTTTAGACCTTCAGTTACCCACAGCTGACTTCAGGCCGAATATTCTCACAGAGGTGTTGCATGCTCCATCTTCTGTGGTTGAGCCTCTTTTGCCTTTTAATGAGGGCTTGACAGAGCCGATTCTGGAGGTGTGGCGGAAGCCCTTATCGGCTCCTGCTGTTTCAAGGACTGCAGCAAGGAGGTACAGGCCTGCTCCTAATGATCCTGCCTTTCTTTCTGCTCATCCTTCGCCGGAAAGTTTGGTAGTGCAGGCTTCCTGTTCTAAACAGTTGTCTGAGTCTTTCCCTCAAACTACTGGAGACGGAGCCTCTAAGAAATTGGAGCAATTTGCCAAGAAGGTGTTCTCTTCTTTGAGTATGGCGTTGAAATCTACCAATGCAACGTGCTTGTTGGGGAGGTATATACATGCCTTAATGGACTCGGCCAAGCAGTTGACTCCTAAGTTGCCGGACAATGATCGTGGTTCCTTTTTAGAGGTTTTGGCGGATACACAGGCTGCAGCCCGTCAAGTTATTCAGTCTGGCCTGGACACTGCGGATTCAGTGGCCAGGGTGATGGGTTCCTCTATCGCTACCAGGAGGCATGCCTGGCTCAGATCTTCGGGGTTCTCTCCAGATGTGCAGGCTACTCTTCTTGATCTCCCTTTCGATGGATCCAAGCTTTTTGGTGAAAAGGCTGATTCTGCACTGCAAAGGTTCAAAGACAGTAGAGCCACGGCAAAGTCCTTGGGTCTTCAGTCCCAATCTAGGGGCTTTGATTATAGGAGGTACCGTGGTTTTGGTAAGGCGGCGTCCTTTCGGGGCCGTCAGCAACCCCAGCAACAGCAGCAGCAGAACCCTCTGTACAGGTCGTACAGAGGGAAGGGCAGAGGTCGTCTGCGGGGTGCGTCCCGACAACTTTCCTCCTCTTCTTCTTCCTCCCCTGTCCCCAGCACAGGTACCACAAGAAAGCAGCTCTAGATCCCCCATCTTGGAGCATGTTGGTCCTGTAGGGGGTCGGGTGTCCCATTTTCTACAAGATTGGAAATCTGTCACATTAGACCTTTGGGTTTTGAATCTTGTGGAAAATGGGTACGCCCTTCCTTTCCGGGAGTTTCCTCCTCCTTTACCCTCCTCGTTAGGGCTGGTGTTCGGAGGACCATTTGCTGCTCCTGCAGCAGGAGGTTCTTGTTTTGCTTCAGAAAGGTGCGATAGAGGTGGTTCCAGAGCAGGAAAGGGGTCAGGGATGCTAATCCCGGTATTTCCTGATTCCCAAAAAGGACGGCAGGTTAAGACCGATCCTAGACCTCAGGGTCTTGAATTTTTACCTCAGGCAGGAGAAATTCAAGAAGTTGACCCTAGCTCAGGTTCTTCTGGCGCTGCAGCAAGAAGACTGGATGGTGTCGATCGACTTACAGGATGCGTATTTTCACATTCCCATCCTGAAGTCACATCGGAAGTATCTCCGGTTTACGGTAGGGCCTCAACACTACTTGTTTGCGGTCCTCCTGTTCGGTCTTACTTCCGCACCTCGGGTCTTCACAAAGGTGATGGCGGTGGTGGCAGCTCATCTCAGAAAGTCGGGGATTCCTGTTTTCCCCTATCTGAAAGAGACACGTTAGTGATAGATTCCTTACCTTAGAATATCCCCAGGCGTCAGGCTGGATCCGGAAAGTTTTGCGTAGCAGTACCCTTGCGCGTCGGTAGGCGGCGTCGTGCGGCTCCGCGTCCGTCGTCGGCGTCGTGATCGCCGGGATGACGTCGCGGGCAGTACTTAGGCGCCGCCCCTGCGCGCTGACGTCAGTTCTTCTTTTTCCGCGCCAGTAAGCGCAGATCCGGGAAGAGCAGTGCCCTGGTCAATTTTTGACCATACTTTTTGGTGATTTTTCACTGTGTTTTTCCAGCCTTCAGGTGTCGTAGGGATGCCCGGCTTCAAGCGATGCGGCGCCTGTGCGCGGATGATGTCCGTCACCGACCCGCATTGGGAGTGTCTCTTCTGCCTCGGCCGAGGCCACGACACCGAGTCTTGTCCCGAATGCCAGGCCCTCAACCCGAAGGCTTTGCGAGAGCGGTCTCGAAAGCTCCTCGAGGCCCGGCATTCGGCTCCGCGGAAGCCCCGGTCGCGTGAGAGGTCCAGGGGTCGCTCGCGGAGTGCACACCGGTCGCCGGCGTCGAAGTCTTCTTCGTCCGGTAAGTCTCGACACAAGAAGTCCAAGAAGCATCGTCGCTCTCGGACTTCGCCTCGCCGGTCTCGCGACTCGGCTGAGGCCCCTCCCGGCACCGTCCCCGCCCCCGCGGCCCCGGACTTGCCTGTGGAGTCGCCCCCGTCATACCCGCCCTTCCCGGGTTCGGGGCGGATCCGGCCAAGGTACAGGAGTTCCTGTCGGCCATGGCCCGCCTCTTCGGGCCTTCAGGCCCCTCCGGTGCGCCTTCGGGCCCCGCGGGCCCTGATGGGGTTGCTCCGGCGCCGCCGGCGGCTCCGGCCCCGGCGTCGCCCGAGCCTCCAGCCTCGATCCCGGCTCCGGCTTCGGCCCCGGCCTCGATCCCGGCTCCACAACCCCCATCGACGCCGGTCGACCTCACGACACCTCCGCCGGCGCCGATGTCTCCGGTGCCGTTCTCGACGCCGCCCTGGGCTCCGGGCGGCGTCGTTCCCCAGTTCCTTCCGGCTCCGGACATGGACCCGGAGCGACGTCGCTCGACGCCGGCTCCGGCGCCGATGGGACCTTGGGTCCCAAATGTCCCTCCTCCTCCTTATTTTGAACCAGAGGAGGACCAGGAGGACTGGGAGGGGTCTGATGACCCTCTGACACGAAACTGTCAGTATGATGAGGACTGGACAGAGAGTCTAGGGGAGGCCAGTGGTCTGGATACTTCTCCTGACACTGGCATGCTGTCTCCTCCCGTGGCTACGGAGGAGGGGGCCAATTTTGGTACGGTGTTGCGTAGGGCTGCTGGGGCCTTACGTCTCCAGCTCCCTACTTTGACGGTCAAGACTAACATCTTGACAGAGGTGCTTCAGCCGGCAGCCTCCTCTGCGGAGACTGTGCTGCCGTTTAACGACGCCCTCACTGACGTTCTTTTGGGCGCCTGGTCCAAGCCCAACACAGGGGCTCCTGTGGATCGGAACGTGTCACGACGCCATCGCCCCGCTCCGGGCGACCCCCTGTTTCTTTCTGTCCACCCCACTCCTGAGAGCTTGGTTGTCCAAGCCTCCGCTTCCCAAACCGCCTTCCCTACCGCTCCTCCGGATAGGGAATCCAAACGCCTGGATCAGTTTGGGAAGAAAGGTTTTTCTTCCTCCAGTGCTGGCTTGCGGTCCGTTAACACCGCTTGTCTTTTGGGCCGATATACCCACTCTCTGTGGGATTCGGTGGCGGATGTTTTGCCCCAGTGCCCTGAGGAGGTCCAGGCACTGCTTTCCCGCGCCATTGCGGAAGGAAGGGATGCGGCCAAATACACTATCCGTTGTGGCCTTGACACCGCCGACTCGCTGGGCAGGTCGATTGCAACGACGGTGGCGCTCCGACGCCACGCCTGGCTAAGAACCACTGGTTTTTCAGGGGATGTCCAGAATACTCTCATGGACATGCCCTTTGATGGAGTCGGTCTTTTGGGTCCAAAGCAGACCATGCGTTGGAGCGCTTTAAGGACTCACGGGCTACTGCCAAGTCCCTGGGCCTTTCTGCTACACGCCCTCCGCTGCCTTCTGCTTTTCGCCCCTATCGTGGCCACGGTAGGGGCGCCCCTTCACGTCAGCAGCCCAGCCACCGGCCCGCGCAGCAGGCGTCTTCGCGTGGCCGAGGACGTGGATTCCGCCGTGGCGGATCGGGCAACCAGCGTGCGGGTCAGGCCACCACCTCCAACCCGTCCGCGGCCTCCAAGCCCTCCTAGTCCCTCCTTTCAGGTGCACGGCACGCCAGTAGGGGGCAGGGTCCGCCATCACCTTCCCCACTGGCGCACCATCACCTCGGACAGGTGGGTCTTGGACATTGTCCGAAGGGGCTACTCCCTCCCCTTCGAGACCACCCCCCAGCCATGCCACCTCAATTCCACCGCATGTCAGGGGATCACTTGGTGCTTCTACAGAAGGAAGTCACGGCCCTCTTGACCAAGAGGGCCATCGAGCATGTTCCGACCCCAGAAGTAGGGCGTGGTTGCTACTCCCACTACTTTCTGGTGCCCAAAAGGACAAGGAGGACATGCGTCCTATCTTGGACCTCCGGAACGTAAATCGCTTCCTCCGGAAGGAGAAGTTCAAGATGCTCACCCTAGCTCAGGTCTTGACTGCCCTCGACCCTGGAGACTGGTTGGTAGCGTTGGACTTGCAGGACGCGTATTTCCACATCCCCGTCCTGCCGGCCCACCGGCGTTACCTTCGGTTCACGGTAGGCCCCGAGCATTTTCAGTTCACCGTGCTCCCCTTTGGCCTTACCAGTGCCCCTCGGGTGTTCACGAAAGTGATGGCGGTGGTCGCAGCTCATCTGCGCCGGGCAGGGGTTTCAGTCTTCCCCTACCTCGACGACTGGCTGCTGAAGGCGGGCTCGTCCCAGGCAGTCGTCTCCCACCTCCAGACTACGGCCGAACTCCTGCACTCGCTGGGGTTCTCCATCAATGTGCCAAAGTCGCATCTAATTCCTTCTCCACAGCTCCTTTTCATCGGAGCAGTTCTGGACACGACGCAGTTTCGGGCCTATCCTCCCGAACGGCGAGTCCGGGATATTCAGGCTATGATTCCGATCTTTCGGCCTTTATCCTGGGTTTCGGTACGGATGACCCTGAGGCTGCTGGGCCTCATGGCCTCCTGCATCCTGCTGGTCAATCATGCCAGATGGCATATGCGGGCTCTGCAGTGGGACCTGAAGTTCCAGTGGGCGCAGCACCAGGGCAACCTGTCCGATCACGTCCAGATCTCGGAGGGGACTGCAAAACAGTTGCAGTGGTGGCTCTCGAACCGGCAATGGGTCATGGGCAGATCCCTCTCCCTTCCCCAGCCAGAGCATACAGTTGTGACGGACGCGTCCCTTCTGGGATGGGGCGGTCACATGGGAGAGGCGGAGATCAGAGGCCTCTGGTCTCCGGCGGAGTCCCGGCTCCATATCAACCTTCTGGAGCTCCGGGCGATCCGGCTTGCACTCAAGGCATTCCTTCCCTCTGTCAAAGGGAAGGTAGTGCAGGTGTTCACAGACAACACCACCGCCATGTGGTACTGCAACAAACAGGGCGGGGTGGGGTCTTGGACCCTTTGTCAGGAGGCTCTGCGCCTCTGGACATGGCTGGAACATCAGGGCATGTTCCTGATGGTTCAACACCTGGCAGGTTCTCTGAACGCCAGGGCGGACGAACTCAGCCGCAGGTGCATGATGGATCACGAATGGCGTCTTCACTCGGAAGTGGCGCAAGGACTCTTTCTACAGTGGGGAGAGCCTTGGTTAGATCTATTCGCCACCGAAGAGAACGCGCAATGTCATCAGTTCTGCGCGTTGGAATTTCCAAGGCGGCACTCGCTCGGCGACGCTTTTCGTCGCGAGTGGAGTTGCGGTCTGTTGTACGCCTTTCCGCCTATACCACTTCTACCCAGAGTGTTGAAGAAGATTCGGCACGACCGGGCCCAAGTCATTCTTGTGGCTCCGGACTGGGCTCGAAGAGTTTGGTATCCCGAGCTACTCAATATGAGCATAGATCCCCCGATCCGTCTGCCTCTTCGGGAGGATCTTCTGTCGCAGCAGCAGGGGACGGTCCTCCACCCGAACCTGTCCAGTCTACACCTGCTTGCGTGGAGATTGAGCGGCGGCAGTTGATTCCTTTCGACTTGCCTCCCGAAGTTTGTGATGTGATTCTGGCAGCCAGGCGTCCCTCCACTAAGGTGGTATACGCCTGCAGGTGGAACAAATTTGTGGCATGGTGCACAGCAAAGGCTGTGGATCCCCTTTCTGCCCCTCTTTCTGAGGTCCTTCTGTTCCTTCTCTCTCTGGCCCAACAGGGTTCTGCCCTGGGTACCATCAAGGGTTATCTTTGTGCTATCTCGGCCTTCCTCAGGCTCCCTGATCAGCCCTCCCTTTTCAAGTCCCCTGTTGTTAACAGGTTCTTAAAAGGCATTACTCACCTCTTCCCTCCTGTTCCGTTTGTAATGCCTCAGTGGGACTTGAACTTGGTTCTTACCTTTTTAATGTGCGCTCCCTTTGAGCCTCTGCATAACTGTCCTCTTCGTCTTCTGACTCTAAAGGCAGCCTTTCTGGTGGCCATCACCTCCGCTCGGCGGGTGAGTGAGCTCCAGGCTCTTTCTTGCAAACCTCCCTTTCTGTCTGTTCATCCAGACAAGGTTGTTCTTCGGACGCGTCCGTCCTTCTTGCCAAAGGTGGTTACTGCTTTCCACATTGGGCAGACCATCACTTTGCCCACCTTCTTTCCGCCTCCGCATCCTTCCAGAGAGGAAGAGAGGCTCCACCGTCTGGACCCAAAACGTGCGCTCTCCTTCTATATCGACCGCACGAAACACTTCCGGGTGGATGACCAGCTCTTTGTTGGCTACGTGGGCGCCAAAAAGGTCGGGCGGTGCACAAGAGGACCATCTCCCGCTGGGTTACCTTGTGCATCAAGACCTGCTATTCTTTGGCTAAGAAGGAGCCTCCTGTTGGGCTGCGTGCCCATTCCACCAGGGCAACGGCTGCTACCACGGCCTTGGGCCGCGGTGTTCCGCTGCCGGTTATCTGTCAGGCAGCTACGTGGGCCTCGCTGCACACGTTTACTAAGCATTACTGCCTTGACAGTCAGGTCCGGAGGGACGGCTTCTTTGGCCGTTCTGTCCTCCAGGACTTCCTTGTCTGATCTTTGTTCGCAGACCCACCACCGGGGTTGGTATTGCTGGGGTATCTATTCTAAGGTAAGGAATCTATCACTAACGTGTCTCTTTCAGATGCACAAGTTACTAACTTGTGTAACGATATATCTGTAAGAGACAGTAGTTAGTGATAGATTCCTACCGCCCCACCCATCCTCCCCGTTCTGCGAACTGATTTCTAGGGTTAAGGACATCCCTTTCAGGGCCCTAGTATTTTTCAGACACCTGTGTCAGCTTCTTGCATGGCTCTGCGTTCCTGGCGCGGAAAGTCGTGTACAGAACTGACGTCAGCGCGCAGGGGCGGCGCCTAAGTACTGCCCGCGACGTCATCCCGGCGATCACGACGCCGACGACGGACGCGGAGCCGCACGACGCCGCCTACCGACGCGCAAAGGGTACTGCTACGCAAAACTTTCCGGATCCAGCCTGACGCCTGGGGATATTCTAAGGTAAGGAATCTATCACTAACTACTGTCTCTTACAGATATATCGTTACACAAGTTAGTAACTTGTGCATTTAGACGACTGGCTGCTCAAAGCAAAGTCTCCAGAGATGGCGCTGCGTCATCTGCAAGTAACAGCACGACTGTTGTTTGACTTGGGTTTCTCAATAAATGTACCCAAATCTCACCTGGTGCCCTCACAGCGCAACCTGTTCATAGGGGCAGTACTGGACACTACTGTGTGTCGAGCTTTCCCGCCTCACCAGAGGATTCTCGACATTCAGGAGATGATTCCTTTGTTTCACGATGGAGCGGTTGTTCCAGTCCTGAAGGTCCTACACCTGCTTGGTGTGTTCGCTTCCTGGATACTGTTGGTCAATCATGCACGCTGGCACATGAGGGCACTCCAGTGGTGCCTCCGCAGGCAGTGGTTTCAGCACAACGGAGATCTCAGGGAGATGGTCAGGATCTCTAGAGACACTACAGCGGATCTGTCTTGGTGGAGTGTGGAGGGCAACCTGTCGCAAGGAAAACCCTTTCAACTTACTCCACCGGTGGCCACAGTGATCACGGATGCCTCTACTCTAGGGTTAGGTGCTCATCTGGTGGATCTGGAGATCAAGGGTCTTTGGTCTCCGGAGGAAAGGTTGCTTCACATCAACCTTCCGGAATTGCGGGCGATAAGTTTGTCTCTCAAGGCCTTTCTTCCCCCTCCCCCCTGCCCCCCCCTCGCGGTCAGTCGGTGCAGGTCCTGACGGACAACACTACCGCGATGTGTTACATAAACAAACAGGGAGGTGTAGGGTCGTATCGTCTCTGCAGAGAGGCTCTGAGACTCTGGTTTTGGGCTCAGGACTATCAGATTTGTGTGTTTGCAAATCATCTGGCCGGAGTGCTAAATGTGCGTGCGGACAGTCTCAGTCGGCATTTCTCGGCCGACCTCGAGTGGAGGCTTCATCCAGATGTAGTCCATCATATCTTCCTCCATCATATCTTCCTGAAGTGGGGATTCCCTCGGTTGGACCTTTTCGCCACTCAAGAGAATGCGCACTGCCCGTCATTCTTCAGTCTCCAGTTTCCGATGCTGGGAGCGTTGGGGGACACGTTTCAGTTGGAATGGGGTTCACAGCTCCTTTACGCGTTTCCTCCCATACCCTTTATTCCTCTGGTTCTGAGGAAGATTCGCCAAGACCGGACCCAAGTTATATTGATCGCCCCGGATTGGCCAAGAAGGGTGTGGTACACAGATCTGCTTCACCTTTCATCGCACCCTCCGCTTCGTCTCCTTCTCAGGGCAGATCTCCTCTCGCAGTCACAGGGGAAGGTTCTACACCCCCCACCTCCAGAGCCTGCACCTTCATGCCTGGAGAATGAACGGGGCAATATGAGTTCTTTCTCTCTTCCACCGGATGTGGTGGATGTTATTTTATCATCCAGGAGACACTCCACCAAATCTATTTATTATTCCTCTAGGTGGTCCAAATTTGTGAAATGGTGTGGAGAGAGGTCCATTGATCCTTTGAAGGCCCATTTGTCTGATGTGCTTGGTTTCTCTCTTTCCTTGGCTCAGCAGGGTTGTGCTGTGGTAAAGGGTTATTTGTCGGCCTTGTCGGCTTTCCTTTGTTTGCCGGATCAGCCATCTTTATTTAAGTCCCCCATTGTTATGAGGTTCATTAAAGGCCTCACCAATAGGTTTCCTCCCACTCCCTTCATTATGCCTCAGTGGGATTTAAATCTTGTACTTACTTTCCTGATGGGGTCTCCTTTTGAGCCTCTTCATAGTTGTCCGTTGAGGCTTCTTTCTTTCAAGACGGTCTTTCTGATCGCTATTACCTCAGCCAGGAGGGTAAGTGAGCTTCAGGCTCTTAGTTCTAAACCTCCGTTTTTAACCATTCATGCAGAAAAGTTGGTTCTCAGGACCAGGGCTGCTTTCCTGCCTAAGGTGGTCACTCCTTTCCATCTAGGGCAGTCTATTACTTTGCCTACCTTCTATCCCCCCCTCACCCTTCCAAGGAGGAGGAGAGACTTCACCGTCTGAATCCTAAGAAGGCTGTCAGTTTCTATCTGGAGAGAACCAGGGACCTACGACTGGATGACCAGCTCTTCGTGGGCTACATTGGACGAATGAAAGGCAAGGCTGTCCACAAACGAACACTCTCCAGGTGGATCATCTTGTGTATCAAGATCTGCTATGCCTTTGCCAAGAAGGAGCCGCCTGAAGGTATAAGAGCTCGTTCCACCAGAGCTAACTCATCTTCTTCTGCTTTGGCTAGAGGTGTTCCTGTTGCAGACATCTGCAAGGCGGCAACTTGGGCCTCCCTCCACACCTTTGCAAAGCATTGCTGCTTGGATTCGGAGGTTAGGAGGGATGGCCATTTTGCATGTTCTGTGCTGCAGGACTTTTTGGTATGAGTAGGTGGACACCCTCCTCCGGGAGTGGGACTGCTGTTGGATTCAATTCAAAAGGTGAGGAATCCACAGGCAGATGTATCCATCGAAAGAACAAGTTACTTACCTTGGGTAACGCTTTTTCTGGTGGATACAGTATCTGCATGTGGATTCCTCACTGACCCACCCGCCTCCCCGCTTTTCAACCTTCGTATACCGAAAAGGTTTTTCTTTATTTGACAGGGTTGTTTCCCTATGACTTTTGGTTGCCTTGCTGTTGGGGTTTAGGAAATGCTTTGTCTCTTTAGCTTTTCCTATTTTTCCATATACTGTGTGTATTTGTGTATATATCGTATACTGTGTATACTCCAAATATGTTGTCAATCCTCCCGTTCGCCTCGAAGGCTTGGAAAAAATGGGTGGAACTGACGTCAGCATGCCGACGAGGTCTTCTTATGGCTCCGGTGACGTCATACGGAGTCGCGAGCGGAGCCGTGCCATTGTGACGTCCCCGTCGACATGGGAGAGCTAGGAAAAAAAGTTTCAGTGGAATGCTGGCGCACGGGTAATTCCAAAAGTGAGGAACCTACAGGCAGATACTGTATCCACCAGAAAAAGCGTTACCGAAGGTAAGTAACTTGTTCGTCTGGCCTACACACCACAAACATGTGTTCTATTCCAAGCCAACCAAGACGCACTTAAAATCCGTATGGACTAAGAAATGCAAAAATAAATTGATGCAAAAATATGGACAGAGATACTCTCAAACTATATCAAACATCTCAGAGAAGCCTGCATTTAATTTCGTTATTTCAAGATAATCCATGACAGTCATTGGTCTCCTTATAAACTACATCAAGAAAAACGTCCGCCCACATCATACTGCTGGCAATGTGATCAACCCAATGATCATTATTCATGTCCTATAGTCATGCCCAGTTCTAGAGGCCTTCTGGGCAAAGGTATGGAGTACAATAAGTCAGGTTCATACAGTAAACGTTCAGCCGTCTCTTGACCTGGTGATACTGCAGTCTTATGAAGATATGGGTGATCTGAACTCCCAGAAAGGGAGAGGAATCGCTTCTTCATTGGTGACAGCCAATATTTATATCTGAAAGAGACACGTTAGTGACCGATTCCTTACCTTAGAATATCCCCAGGCGTCAGGCTGGATCCGGAAAGTTTTTTGCGTAGCAGTACCCTTGCGCGTCGGTAGGCGGCGTCGTGCGGCTCCGCGTCCGTCGCCGGCGTCGTGGTCGCCGGGATGACGTCGCGGGCAGTACTTAGCCGCCCCTGCGCGCTGACGTCAGTTCTTCTTTTTCCGCGCCAGTAAGCGCAGATCCGGGAAGAGCAGTGCCCTAGTCACTTTTTGACTATCCTTTTTTGTGAATTTTTTCACTGTTTCTTCAACGAGTCTTCACGACTCCTAAGGTGTCGTAGGGATGCCCGGCTTTAAGCCCTGCGAGGCCTGTGCTCGCATGATGTCGATCACGGACCCGCATCTCGAGTGTCTCTTCTGTCTCGGCCGAGACCACGACACGAAGTCGTGCCAGGACTGCCGGAAACTTCATCCGAAGGCTTTGCGAGAGCGGTCTCGAAAGCTGCTCGAGGTCCGGCAGTCGGCTCCACGCTGCACCAAGCCCCGGTCCCGGGAGAGGTCGAGGGGCCGGTCGCGGAGTCCCCACCGCTCGTCGGAATCCAAGTCTTCGCGCTCCTCCGGTAAGTCGAAGCACAAGAAGTCTAAGCGGCGTAATCGCTCTAAGACTTCGCCTCGCCGGTCTCGCGACTCGGCTGAGGCCCCAGTCGGCACCGTCCCCGCGGCCCCGGACATGCCTGTAGAGCCGCCCCTGAATTACCCGTTCTTTCCGGGGTCGGGGGCGACTCAGGCCAAAATACAGGAATTCCTGTCGGCTATGGCCCGCCTCTTCGGGCCTTCAGGTCCCTCCGGTGCGCCTTCGGGCCCCGCGGGCCCTGATGGGGTTGCCCCGGCGCCGCCGTCGACTCCGGTCCCGGCGCCGCCTGTCCCACCAGCCTTCATCCCGGCCTCGGCTCCGGCCCCGGCCTCGATCCCGGCTCCGGTGGTGCCGCAACCCACATCAGCGCCGGTTGACCTAACCACGCCTCCGCCGATGTCCCCGGTGCCGTTCCTGACGCCGTCCGGGGCTCCGGACGGCGTCGTTCCCCGGTTCTCTCCGGCTCCGGACATGGAGCCGGACCGACGCCGCCCGACGCCGGTTCCGGCGCCGATGAGACCTTGGGTCCCAAATGTCCCTCCTCCTCCATATTTTGAACAAGAGGAGGACCAGGAGAGCTGGGAGGGGTCTGAGGACCCTCTCACACAACAGTGTGAGTTTGACCCGGACTGGGTTGAGGAACTTGGGGATGCCAGTGGTCTAGACACCTCCCCTGACACTGGCATGCTGTCTCCTCCCGTGGCTACGGAGGAGGGGGCTAATTTTGCAACGGTGTTGCGTAGAGCTGCTGGAGCCTTACATCTCCAGTTGCCTACTGTGGCCGTCAGGACTAACCTCCTGACAGAAGTGCTTCAGCCGGCGGCTTCCTCTTCGGAGACTGTGCTGCCGTTTAATGATGCACTCACTGACGTTCTTTTGGGTACCTGGTCCAAACCCACCACAGGGGCTCCTGTGGATTGGAACGTGGCCCGACGCCATCGCCCTGCTCCGGGCGACCCCCTGTTTCTCTCCCAACATCCCACCCCTGAGAGCTTGGTTGTCCAAGCCTCTGCCTCCCAAACCGCCTTCCCTACCGCCCCTCCGGATAGGGAATCCAAACGCCTGGACCAATTTGGGAAGAAGGCTTTTCTTCCTCCAGTGCTGGCTTGCGGTCCGTCAACACCGCTTGCCTTTTGGGCCGATATACCCACTCCCTGTGGGATTCGGTGGCGGCTGTTTTGCCGCAGTGTTCTGAGGAGGTCCAGACACTGCTTACCCGCGCCATTGCGGAAGGGCGAGATGCGGCTAAATACACCATCCGTTGTGGCCTTGATACCGCCGACTCGCTGGGCAGATCGCTTGCTACGACGGTGGCGCTACGTCGCCACGCCTGGCTGAGGACAACTGGTTTCTCGGGTGATGTCCAGAATACACTCATGGACATGCCCTTTGATGGAGTCGGTCTTTTTGGTTCAAAGGCAGACCATGCGCTGGAGCGGTTTAAGGACTCACGGGCTACGGCCAAGTCCCTGGGCCTTTCTGTTGTACGCCCTCCGCTCAGCTCTGCTTTTCGCCCCTTTCGTGGCCACGGAAGGGGCGCCCAGTCACGTCAGCTGCCCAGCCACCGGCCCGCACAGCAAGCGTCTACGCGTGGCCGAGGACGTGGATACCGCCGTGGCGGTTCGGGCAACCAGCGTGCGGGTCAGGCCACCACCTCCAACCCGTCCGCGGCCTCCAAGCCCTCCTAGTCCCTCCTTTCCGGTGCACGGCACGCCAGTAGGGGGCAGGGTCCGCCATCACCTTCACCACTGGCGTCCCATCACCTCGGACAGGTGGGTCTTGGACATTGTCCGAAGGGGCTACTCCCTCCCCTTAGAGACCACCCCCCAGCCATGCCACCTCAATTCCACCGCATGTCAGGGGATCACTTGGTACTTCTGCAGAAGGAAGTCACGGCCCTCTTGGCCAAGAGGGCCATCGAGCATGTTCCGACCCCAGAAGTAGGACGTGGTTGCTACTCCCACTACTTCCTGGTGCCCAAAAAGGACAAGGAGGACATGCGTCCTATCTTGGACCTCCGGAACGTCAATCGCTTCCTCCGGAAGGAGAAGTTCAAGATGCTCACCCTAGCTCAGGTCTTGACTGCCCTCGACCCTGGAGACTGGTTGGTAGCGTTGGACTTGCAGGACGCTTATTTTCACATCCCCGTCCTGCCGGCCCACCGGCGTTACCTGCGGTTCACGGTAGGCCTCGAGCATTTTCAGTTCACCGTGCTCCCCTTTGGCCTTACAAGTGCCCCTCGGGTGTTCACGAAAGTGATGGCGGTGGTCGCAGCTCATCTGCGCCGGGCAGGGGTTCCAGTCTTCCCCTACCTCGACGACTGGTTGCTGAAGGCGGGCTCGTCCCAGGCAGTCGTCTCCCACCTCCAGACTACGGCCGAACTCCTGCACTCGCTGGGGTTCTCCATCAATGTGCCGAAGTCGCATCCGATTCCTTCTCCACAGCTCCTTTTCATCGGAGCAGTTCTGGACACGACGCAGTTTCGGGCCTATCCTCCCGAACGGCGAGTCCGGGATATTCGGGCTATGATTCTGATCTTTCAGCCTTTATCCTGGGTTTCGGTACGGATGACCCTGAGGCTGCTGGGCCTCATGGCCTCCTGCATCCTGCTGGTCAATCATGCCAGATGGCATATGCGGGCTCTGCAGTGGGACCTGAAGTTCCAGTGGGCGCAGCACCAGGGCAACCTGTCCGATCACGTCCAGATCTCGGAGGGGACTCCAAAACAATTGCAGTGGTGGCTCTCGAACCGGCAATGGGTCATGGGCAGATCCCTCTCCCTTCCCCAGCCAGAGCACACAGTTGTGACGGACGCGTCCCTTCTGGGATGGGGCGGTCACATGGGAGAGGCGGAGATCAGAGGCCTCTGGTCTCCGGGCGGAGTCCCGGCTCCATATCAACCTTCTGGAGCTCCGGGCGATCCGACTTGCACTCAAGGCATTCCTTCCCTCTGTCAAAGGGACGGTAGTGCAGGTGTTCACAGACAACACCACCGCCATGTGGTACTGCAACAAACAAGGCGGGGTGGGGTCGTGGACCCTTTGTCAGGAGGCTCTGCGCCTCTGGACATGGCTGGAACATCAGGGCATGTTCCTGATGGTTCAACACCTGGCAGGTTCCCTGAACGCCAGGGCGGACGAACTCAGCCGCAGGTGCATGATGGATCACGAATGGCGTCTTCACTCGGAAGTGGCGCAAGGACTCTTTCTACAGTGGGGAGAGCCTTGGTTAGATCTATTCGCCACCGAAGAGAACGCGCAATGTCAGCAGTTCTGCGCGTTGGAATTTCCAAGGCGGCACTCGTTCGTCGACGCTTTTCGTCACGAGTGGAGTTGCGGTCTATTGTACGCCTTTCCGCCTATACCACTTCTACCCAGAGTGTTGAAGAAGATTCGGCACGACTGGGCCCAAGTCATTCTTGTGGCTCCGGACTGGGCTCGAAGAGTTTGGTATCGCGAGCTACTCAGTATGAGCGTAGATCCCCCGATCCGTCTGCCTCTTCGGGAGGATCTTCTGTCACAGCAGCAGGGGACGGTCCTCCACCCGAACCTGTCCAGCCTCCACCTGCTTGCGTGGAGATTGAGCGGCGGCAGTTGATTCCTTTCGACTTGCCTCCCGAAGTTTGTGATGTGATTCTGGCAGCCAGGCGTCCCTCCACTAAGGTGGTATACGCCTGCAGGTGGAACAAGTTTGTGGCATGGTGCACAGCAAAGGCTGTGAATCCCCTTTCTGCCCCTCTCTCTGAGGTTCTCCTGTTCCTTCTTTCCCTGGCCCAACAGGGTTCTGCCCTGGGTACCATCAAGGGCTAACTTTGTGCCATCTCGGCCTTCCTCAGGCTTCCTGATCAGCCCTCCTTTTCAAGTCCCCTGTTGTTAACAGGTTTCTAAAAGGCATTACACACCTCTTCCCTCCTGTTCCGTTTGTGATGCCTCAGTGGGACTTGAACTTGGTTCTTACCTTTCTTATGTGCGCTCCCTTTGAACCTCTACATAACTGTCCTCTTCGTCTTCTGACTCTGAAGACTGCCTTTCTGGTGGCCGTCACCTCCGCTCGGCGGGTGAGTGAGCTCCAGGCTCTATCATGTAAACCTCCCTTTCTGTCTGTCCATCCAGACAAGGTTGTTCTTAGGACGCGTCCGTCCTTCTTGCCAAAGGTGGTTACTGCCTTCCACATTGGGCAGACCATCACTTTGCCCACCTTCTTTCCGCCTCCGCAACCTTCCAGAGAGGAAGAGAGGCTCCACCGTCTGGACCCAAAACGTGCGCTTTCCTTTTACATCGACCGCACACGCCATTTCCGGGTGGATGACCAGCTCTTTGTTGGCTACGTGGGCGCCAAAAAGGTCGGGCGGTGCACAAGAGAACCATCTCCCGCTGGGTAACCTTGTGTATCAAAGCCTGCTATTCTTTGGCTAAGAAGGAGCCTCCTGTTGGGCTGCGTGCCCATTCCACCAGGGCAACGGCTGCTACCACGGCTTTGGGCCGCGGTGTTCCGCTGCAGGATATCTGTCAGGCAGCTACGTGGGCCTCGCTGCACACGTTTACAAAGCATTACTGCCTTGACAGTCAGGTCCGGAGGGACGGCTTCTTTGGCCTTTCTGTCCTCCAGGACTTCCTTGTCTGATCTTTGTTCGCAGACCCACCACCGGGGTTGGTATTGCTGGGGTATCTATTCTAAGGTAAGGAATCTGTCACTAACGTGTCTCTTTCAGATGCACAAGTTACTAACTTGTGTAACGATATATCTGTAAGAGACAGTAGTTAGTGACAGATTCCTTACCGCCCCACCCATCCTCCCCGTTCTGCGAACTGATTTCTAGGGTTAAGGACATCCCTTTCAGGGCCCTAGTATTTTTCAGACACCTATGTCAGCTTCTTGCATGGCTCTGCGTTCCTGGCGCGGAAAGTCGTGTACAGAACTGACGTCAGCGCGCAGGGGCGGCGTCTAAGTACTGCCCGCGACGTCATCCCGGCGACCACAACGCCGACGACGGACGCGGAGCCGCACAACGCCGCCTACCGACGCGCAAGGGTACTGCTACGCAAAAACTTTCCGGATCCAGCCTGACGCCTGGGGATATTCTAAGGTAAGGAATCTGTCACTAACTACTGTCTCTTACAGATATATCGTTACACAAGTTAGTAACTTGTGCCTCTGGTCGGCAGCAACCATTTTGTGCTGTCCGGGACTAGAAGGCTGGTACCGGTAACATTGAGAGCCTAATGGAGGGCTCTCCCGGTGCTTGGAATCATTCCTCCCACACCGTTTACGGTGTGGAAGTATGATTCCAACATGTTTGATACCAAACATGATAGGATTCGTTGCAGCCTTTTTCGAGATGGTCATCGTGCGGTCATGCGATGCCCCTCTATATAGTATATGGCTGCTTCACTGACAACCCGGGAGAATGGACTCCGTAGGCTGCCGGAGTGACCTGCTCATGCAGGGGCACCCTCTCACTTAGAACCAAGCACCCTGCCCTCAGGATTGTAAAGGCCTGCTATAGGGGTGTCTTATAGGTTTTAAGTGCAGTGACCCTTAGATATAGTAAACCTATATCTTTAGTAAGTGGTGCATGCACCAACTTACACAGGCTGCAATGGCAGGCCTGTAGTTCCATTTTGAATGGTCTCTCATGGGTGGCATAATGCATGCTTCAGCCCATGGGAGACCTCTGGGGTACCTATGCCCTATGAACATGGGTACCATATACTAGGGACTGACAGGGGTACCCCAGTATCCAATCTGGGCTGTACCTAGGTACTGAACACAACAGTTTAGGGAGAAAGCAGATAGACTGGGGTCCTGATTAGCAGGATCCCAGTCAGACTAGTCAAAAACAGCATCACATCAAGCAAAAAGTGGGGGTAACCATAAGAAGGAGATCTTCTTTCCTACACACTCGCATACACAAACAAAACAAGGTAATATATACCGCTAGCCAACTGCAACGCTTCAAACCGCCTTAACTGACTCTTGCTCCCACTCTATCGACCTTTGTCGCTCAACATTAGTCTGCAAAAGCTGCGGACTGTGTCCCCATCTTGGATTGAGTCAGCCTAGCATGAATCCTAAACCAATAGCTTTGTGTATGTTTTTGGTCAGTTGTCACTCCCTGCCTTCTTAGTTGAGTTGGCACCATATGTGCTATTCCTCACCGAAACTTTGCTCCATGAGGACTCCTCCCCTGATGTTTTCCAAGCATTGCCACCAGGCTACCTCATTAATAGGTTAGACTGGTCGGGCAAGGGAGGTGGTGGAATATCCATCATAAACGGGGAAACACTCAAGTGTTCGTTTTTACCTCCTAATACCCAGAATTGTGAGCGTTTACTATTTTTCATGACACTAAATCCCACTTTTACTTTCTCCTTAGTCCTTCTGCATAGGCCTCCGGGCCTGTGTGCTCATTTTCTACAGAACTAATCGCTGGTCTGGCCATAAATAGGGCTAATTTAATCTTGCTTGGTGACTTTAATATACATGTGGATGATATCAACAATGGCGCCTCTAAGAATCTTTTACAAGACCTTGCCTCCTTACAGCTTATGTAGTTGGTTAAGGGCCCCATCCACGAGAAAGGTCACACTATTGACCTAGTGTTTAGCAACATAACCAATTTACAGGTGCAAAGCCCTCTACCTTTAACCTAGTCAGACCACTTTTTACTCCCCATTATTCTAGCTTCCCCCCCCCCCCAACACCCCCACCCATTCCCCCTTTACCGGCCAGGCAGTGGCGTAGCAAGGTCAGGTGGTTCCCGGTGCGGAAAATTTCTTGTTACCCCCGGCTTGACAAAATGGCAAAAATATGTGTTTAAAACACATATTTTTGCCATTTTGTCACCCCCCTCCGTGATGACACCGGGGGCGGCCCGCACCCCCCTTCCTACGCCACTGTGGCCAGGCGAATGAAATGACGCTGGCCTAAACTGAACCGCAAGGATTAGTCAGCTGCCTTGGATTCAACTAGACCCGATTCCTCTGACCAAATTACCTTGTCCACCTGCAGGTTCAATGAGTGGATTACTAGTTCGGTAGATGCTGTGTTACCGACAAGGTGGCACAAGAGTGCCCAGCGAGGCGACAAATCTCCCTGGTTTAATGCTCATTTAATGACCTTAAAAAAGGAGTGCAAGCAATTAGAGAGAAGTTGGATAAAGTCCTATGATGAGACTAGCAAACTTGAATACAGGAAAGCTATTGGGCATTACCATGCGGAAATAAACCCTTCTCAAGTATCCTGCTATTCTGTAAAGACTGAAAATTTGTTCAATTCTCTGAAGATCTTTCAGATCTTTAAAGAGATCACGGAGCCTAAGCTAGCCAGCTCTGCTCCAGAAGCCCCTGTAGAGCATAGCAATAACCTGGCACTCTTCTTCCAGAAGAAGATAATGGGCATATACTCCTCCTTCTCTGACAGGCCAAATCTGGTTGACTCTCCATCCAGAAACCATCCTTTAGAGCAACTAGAAGGTAGTTTCATGGTCTTCCCCAATCTCACTTTGAGCCTTCTTACGGACCTTTTAAGTGCACTAAAATCAGGTTCCCCCATAGATCTGCCACCCTCTCCACATCCTCTGCCAAGGGTCTGGAAGTATTGCTTCTGTCCTGACAGATCTGTAAAATGTATTCCTTATCAGGGTACAGGTCCCCTCTCAATGGAAGCATGCTGTAGTCAAACCACTATTAAAAATGCCCAGCCTTTACCTCCTTTGTTTGGGCAACTACAGGCCGATCTCCCTGTTACCCGGAGCATGCAAGCTCCTGGAAATGCATGTCAATAAACATTTCTCTGCCGTCCTTGAATCCAATGAAGTCTTCCACCCCAATCAAATTGGGTTCAGACCACAGCACAGCACAGAAACAGTTTTTCTGGCAGTGGTTGAAGAACTAAGACAACAAATGGATCAAGGAGGTTCTGCAGCCATTATTCTTTTAGATCGTAGAGCAGTCTTCGATATGGTAGATCACGCCACACTCATTCGGAGAATATCAAATGTGAGTATCAATGGCAGAGCACTGAAATGGCTTACCTCTTTGGAGAACAAAACCTTTCAGGTATTAGATCAGTCCTGTTACTCTGATAGCCATCATCTTAGCTGTGAGGTGCCCCCGGGGCCCTCCCTGAGCCTCACTCTATTTAACCTTTATATGTACCCCCTGGCTGAAATTGTGCACTCACATTGGTTGTCATTGGTCTCTTATGCCGATGACAACCAGCTGGTTATATCAATTTCCCCTGACCCCAGCTCAAGTCACCTCCAGTTGTCCCCGTGTCTTCGGGAAGTGGCCAGATGGATGGCTAGCTGCCAACTAAAACTTAATGAAGATACGACTGAGGTCATGCTACTGGGTAATAATTTCAGTAATAAGACCCTGACTCCCCTGACTCCCCTGCCGGATTGTTTGGGTAGTCTTCCTAGTCCAAAAAGCTCAATAAAGAGCCTTGGGATGTGGTTGGACAGCAGCCTCATGAGGGACCACCAAGTAAAAAAGCTTGCTGCCAGTCGTTTTGGCATTATGAGACTGTTGAGGAAGGTCCCAAATCTTCTTCCCCCTCCCAGCTAGAAGATTGTTCAGGCCCTTGTAATATCACGCCTGGATTACAGCAATGCCTTATATCGCAGTTCACCCAGATGTGGTAGAAAGGTTGCAGGTTGTCCAGAATGCCGCTGCTCATCTCCTCATCAACGTCCCGAGACACCATTACACCAAAAAGGCTTTGGTAGAATTACACTGGCTCCCAGTCGAGCAGTGAGTGCAATTCAAGGCCTTGTGTATCATGCACATGGCACTTCACAACAAACGCCCCTCATTGCTAAAGATTTTTTAGCCACCCCATATATTCCTGGTAAACTTCTTAGATCCTCTTTGGCACACCTGCTGAACGTTCCCAAGATTCTCAGGTCTCATTGGGGAGACCGCTTAATGACCTATATGGCCCCCAAACTGTGTAACACCTTAGCACTAGAGTTACGCCAACTATATTATTAACTCCCTTTCTGTAAGGCTTTGAAAACTTGGTTATTTGGGAATTAACTCCCCCTTCTGTTGTGGTCTGCTGGCATGCGATGTCTGTTCTAGAGCTAGGAGGCCTTCAGGTAGCCATGCGCTACAGAAGAACTATAGAACAGAGTAGCTAATTACAGACTGTCTAGCATCTGTGAAAATATATTCATTGACTCAAAAAGGAGCAGCAATTCAAATTAAACACAAAGTCTATATAGGAAACAATTCCTTAACCAGAAAAGGAACAAAACAGGATATCCAGAATTCAAGAGAGGGCGTCAGCCCTTCAGCAGGTCAAGCAAGTCGCGAAATCGTAACCAATGTCCAGCATACAAATGTCTAGCATTAACCGTTTTCTTGTGTCCAGTACAGTGAATTTTCCATGCAAAACATCTTAGTCTTTAAAAAGGGGGCATGTGAAAACTAATTACACAAATGAACACACCTGTGCCCCTCATAATTTTTCTTTGGTTGCATAGATTCTCAAGAATAGGTTTTATTTATTTGTATTTTATTTTAGTTATTTGCTACAGCACAAATCCAACTTCAAGGTGCAGCTGAACATTTTAGACAGAAACCATGATGTGATGACAAGGTGAGGTATGGTGACATGGAAGAGAGCACTGCTGTTTTTGACTTACACATTAGATGTTTTCCATTATGTTTTGCATATTTCACAATTTGAGTAATCATGAATGACAATAGTTCTTAGGGAAACTGCATTTAAGTATAGCAATTGTTTTGATGATTCAAAATTGAAGAGAATGTGTTTGGTAACCTGTTTGGCTCTGAGTCATCTTATTCTGGTGTATGCCTTCTGCTTTAACTATGGTCAATTTTTTGTTAGTCAAGGATTTTGAAGGATGATATAAGCTATTACAAACATTCTTGTTTCTAAGGCTTTGATTAAGCATCTGCTTTTTGTCCTCTAAAATATGTTCCTATTATATTATGATTGATGTTTCAATATTTTGCTTGTTTATTTTCTAGAATTCAGACCTTGTTGAAATGGGTTAGTGATTCTGCAAGAGTTGCAGCAATGAAGCAAAGTGGCCGAATCAACAACAGTTGCCTGAATAGTTCAAACAGGGAGTATGGCCTTTTAATGCCATCACCATCTCATTTGCACTGCGTGTCAGCAATTTTGTGGCATAGCTACGAGCTGCCTGTTGAGTATGATTTGCCTGCATTACTGAACAGAGACCTTTTTGAGTAAGTAATGTTTATATACTTCATAGATCAGTCTGTGCCTGATTGTATTCTGTGAGTGCTACTGTACATGGTGCATCTCTAGTTCAATAATTTAACTATAGCCAGTCTACAGATTCTCAACATCTTACACCTAGACTATGCTTAAACATCCAAAAGTGAGACCCTGTGAAGCCAGCATTGAAGACACTTGACTAGGTGTCAGTAGAAGAGAGAATCAAGTTTAAAGGCTCTATAGGGTACATAAAGAAAAATTTACCCCATTTCATACCAACCAGGATTTCTCTGGTCAGCTACATTTCATCAGATCGCTTAACAGACTTCCAAGAGTTTAATACAATAAGACAAATCTCTAAGAGTGCTCTGAACTCAATGCTAAGGTCACAAACTAGCTGTTTGTGCTTCAGGCTGCAACCCCTCAAACAGAACTTTTCAGAATAACATTCGACTAAACCAAGGAATTGATGGCTTTGAATGAGAAATATCGGATAGGACTCATGCCCTATAGTCAATTGGACTTCTGCTGTTCCAGAGTGCTGGACCTTAAATACGGACCGTACAGTGCTCTGAAATATCTGTTAGATGACACTAGTGCTTTATAATTCATTCTTATAATTCATTTTAGAGGATCCTCTTTTGGAGAGGATAGATATAATTTTGACTTAAAGAAATCCCAGTGATAGTTCACTCACTCACCTGTGCCAGAAACAGAAGCACACCTCTGTTTCTCTTTAAAACATATGATAACCTTTAATTGTACTTTGCACCCTTCCCTGTAAATTGATCTTGGCAATAGATTATTTCAAGAAATATGTCTTCTTTTTAGTTCTCTCTCCCCTCTTTAACTCATTATTCATGATTTGTGTCTTTTCTAGCCAGTTTTTATTTTCTATTTATGTAGATTTTTTAAAAATATCCTATCACATGTCTACAATTACTAGAAAGCCTGCAAAAGAGAGGAGAGTGGAAGGCCCAAAGGAGGAGCAGAAAAAATTAGTAAAAGTTGGAGAAGCAATTTTAGAGTTGTCTTAGAGAATATTATGTAATCTTTGGGATTAAAAGTTAGAGCATATTTTGTATGTATTTTTGTGTAATGTTTGGATCAGGACTAACTTATTTCCAGGGCTCAGATCCTTTGAAACAAATGTTCCCCTTATCTTTTTGCTGTCTAAGATGTTTACCTGCAAATAATTACAGGGTCTTAAACTGTTAATCGATCCATAGTGGATTAATTTGTAATGGACAGTACATTATGTGGGAGTCCTGTTTATCCGAAAGTGTGATTCAGAGTGCAGAAAACTTTATTTGATTTTATTTGTAGTAATTCCTAAAATCTTAAATTATACCTTGTAGCCAGATAGCGACTTTAACATTTCTACAGTGCTAGTCGGTATCACAGAATATGTGCCTGCTCTATGGGCTACTGCACTCCTACTTGTGATAGTGTCAAAAGTGTACCTGACGTCACATAAGGAGCAATTTTGTCAGCTTGTTCTTGAAAATATGAAAAAAACTGAAGACAGCATTTTTTGCTTCCTTTTAAGCTTTTTTCTCATAACACATCCTAAACTTAATATTTTAAGTACTCTAGCTTTTATGGGTAATACACTTGTCAAAGATTCCCATGAGTAGTGTATATGTTTTTTTGAAGCATTTATAACTATAATAACATGTAACGACCTATAAATAGAAAGTATTACTATAACAAAAATTCAGCGTTCTCAATCTACAAGGAATGAGTCAACCATGCCAGGATGCAGATCACTGACCTACAGGTCGCACATAGGTCTCAGTAATTAACACTTCATTCACTCTTTTAGCTTTTCCTACTGCTAAGTCACTGTAATATACCCCCATAGCAGGTATAGTGGCACTTTTCTCAGTGATAGTGTGTATACCTACATCATTTACTTGTGCCTTGATCCTCCGGTGACATCCCTTCCAGGTGTGCTTTAAAGGGCTGTGTTGCATGCAGATTGTTTTCTAGAATATTGTTTTCTGCCTGAAAGAGTAGATTATTTTATCACTTTTCAAAAACCCCATAATTGACCTTCACTGGTATCTGTTTGTAATATGAAGAAACCAGATGGTATACTGAGGTTGTTTTTCAAAGTTGTAGCAAGTTTTTCTGCTGGAGCTAGAATATGGAGGAAGATGACTGCTTTCCCTCTCTTCTTCACAGACCTAAGGCAAGTGATGAAGTACTGGATCTGAAAGAGACACGTTAGTGACAGATTCCTTACCTTAGAATATCCCCAGGCGTCAGGCTGGATCCGGAAAGTTTTTTGCGTAGCAGTACCCTTGCGCGTCGGTAGGCGGCGTCGTGCGGCTCCGCGTCCGTCGTCGGCGTCGTGATCGCCGGGATGACGTCGCGGGCAGTACTTAGGTGCCGCCCTGCGCGCTGACGTCAGTTCTTCTTTTTCCGCGCCAGTAAGCGCAGATCCGGGAAGAGCAGTGCCCTAGTCACTTTTTGACTATCTTTTTTGGTGAATTTTTTCACTGTTTCTTCAACGAGTCTTCACGACTCCTAAGGTGTCGTAGGGATGCCCGGCTTTAAGCCCTGCGAGGAATGTGGTTGCATGATGTCGATCACGGACCCGCACCTCGAGTGTCTCTTTTGTCTCGGCCGAGACCACGACACGAAGTCGTGTCCTGACTGCCGGAAACTTCATCCTAAGGCTTTGCGAGAGCGGTCTCGAAAGCTCCTTGAAGTCCGGCATTCAGCTCCGCGCTGCACCAAGCCCCGGTCCCGGGAGAGGTCGAGGGGCCGGACGCGGAGTCCCCGCCGTTCGTCGGATTCAAAGTCTTCGCGCTCCTCCGGTAAGTCGAAGCACAAGAAGTCTAAGCGGCGTCATCGCTCTAAGACTTCGCCTCGCCGGTCTCGCGACTCGGCTGAGGTCCCTGTCGGCACCGTCCCCGCGGCCCCGGACGTGCCTGTCGAGTTACCCCCGCAGTACCCGCCCTACCCGGGCTCGGGGGCGACTCAGGCCGATATACAGGAATTCCTGTCGGCCATGGCCCGCCTCTTCGGGCCTCAAGGTCCCTCCGGTGCGCCTCCGGGCCCCGCGGGCCCTGATTGGGTTGCTCCGGCGTCGCCGTCGACTCCGGTCCCGGCGTCGCCTGTCCCACCAGCCTTCGTCCCGGCCTCGGCTCCGGTCCCGGCCTCGACCCCGGCTCCGGTGGGGCCGCAACCCCCATCGACGCCGGTTGACCTAACCACGCCTCCGCCGACGCCGATGTCCCCGGTGCCGTTTCCGACGCCGTCCGGGGCTCCGGGCGGCGTCGTTCCCGGTTCTCTCCGGGTCCGGACATGGTGCCGGAACGGCGTCGCCCGACGCCGTATCCGGCGCCGATGAGACCTTGGGTCCCTGATGTCCCTCCTCCTCCATATTTTCAACCTGAGGAGGACCAGGAGAGCTGGGAGGGGTCTGACGACCCTCTCACACAACAGTGCGAGTTTGACCCGGACTGGGTTGAGGAACTTGGGGATGCCAGTGGTCTGGATACCTCCCCTGACTCTGGCATGCTGTCTCCTCCCGTGGCAACGGAGGAGGGGGCTAATTTTGCAACGGTGTTGCGTAGAGCTGCTGGAGCCTTGAATCTCCAGTTGCCTACAGTGGTCGTCAGGTCTAACATCCTGACTGAAGTGCTTCAGCCGGCGGCCTCCTCTTCGGAGACTGTGCTACCGTTCAACGACGCACTGACTGACGTTCTTTTGGGTGCCTGGTCCAAACCCACCACAGGGGCTCCTGTGGATAGGAACGTGGCTCGACGCCATCGCCCTGCTCCGGGCGACCCCCTGTTTCTCTCCCAACACCCCACCCCTGAGAGCTTGGTTGTCCAAGCCTCTGCCTCCCAAACCGCCTTCCCTACCGCCCCTCCGGATAGGGAATCCAAGCGCCTGGATCACTTTGGGAAGAAGGCTTTCTCTTCCTCCAGTGCTGGCTTGCGGTCTGTTAATACCGCTTGCCTCTTGGGCCGATACACCCACTCCCTGTGGGATTCGGTGGCAACTGTTTTGCCGCAGTGTTCTGAGGAGGTCCAGACACTGCTTACCCGCGCCATTGCGGAAGGGCGTGATGCGGCTAAATATACCATCCGCTGTGGCCTTGATACCGCCGACTCGCTGGGCAGATCGCTTGCAACGACGGTGGCGCTGCGTCGCCACGCCTGGCTGAGAACCACTGGTTTTTCGGGAGATGTCCAGAATACTCTCATGGACATGCCCTTTGATGGTGTCGGTCTTTTTGGTTCAAAGGCAGACCATGCGCTGGAGCGTTTCAAGGACTCTCGGGCTACTGCTAAGTCCCTGGGCCTTGCTGTTGTACGCCCTCCGCTCACGTCTGCTTTTCGCCCCTTTCGTGGCCACGGAAGGGGCGCCCAGTCACGTCCGCAGCCCGGCCAACGGCCCGCGCAGCAAGCGCCTTCGCGTGGCCGAGGACGTGGATACCGCCGTGGCGGTTCGGGCAACCAGCGTGCGGGTCAGGCCACCACCTCCAACCCGTCCGCGGCCTCCAAGCCCTCCTAGTCCCTCCTTTCAGGTGCACAGTACGCCAGTCGGGGGCAGGGTCCGCCATCACCTTCACCTCTGGCGTCCCATCACCTCGGACAGGTGGGTCTTGGACATTGTCCGAAGGGGCTACTCCCTCCCCTTCGAGACCACCCCCCAGCCATGCCACCTCAATTCCACCGCATGTCAGGGGATCACTTGGCGCTTCTACAGAAGGAAGTCACGGCCCTCTTGGCCAAGAGGGCCATCGAGCATGTTCCGACCCCAGAAGTAGGGCGTGGTTGCTACTCCCACTACTTTCTGGTGCCCAAAAAGGACAAGGAGGACATGCGTCCTATCTTGGACCTCCGGAACGTCAATCGCTTCCTCCGGAAGGAGAAGTTCAAGATGCTCACCCTAGCTCAGGTCTTGACTGCCCTCGACCCCGGAGACTGGTTGGTAGCGTTGGACTTGCAGGACGCCTATTTCCACATCCCCGTCCTGCCGGCCCACCGGCGTTACCTTCGGTTCACGGTAGGCCTCGAGCATTTTCAGTTCACCGTGCTCCCCTTTGGCCTTACCAGTGCCCCTCGGGTGTTCACGAAAGTGATGGCGGTGGTCGCAGCTCATCTGCGCCGGGCAGGGGTTTCAGTCTTCCCCTACCTCGACGACTGGCTGCTGAAGGCGGGCTCGTCCCAGGCAGTCGTCTCCCACCTCCAGACTACGGCCGAACTCCTGCACTCGCTGGGGTTCTCCATCAATGTGCCAAAGTCGCATCTGATTCCTTCTCCACAGCTCCTTTTCATCGGAGCAGTTCTGGACACGACGCAGTTTCGGGCCTATCCTCCCGAACGGCGAGTCCGGGATATTCAGGCTATGATTCCGATCTTTCAGCCTTTATCCTGGGTTTCGGTACGGATGACCCTGAGGCTGCTGGGCCTCATGGCCTCCTGCATCCTGCTGGTCACTCATGCCAGATGGCATATGCGGGCTCTGCAGTGGGACCTGAAGTTCCAGTGGGCGCAGCACCAGGGCGACCTGTCCGATCACGTCCAGATCTCGGAGGGGACTGCAAAACAGTTGCAGTGGTGGCTCTCGAACCGGCAATGGGTCATGGGCAGATCCCTCTCCCTTCCCCAGCCAGAGCACACAGTTGTGACGGACGCGTCCCTTCTGGGATGGGGCGGTCACATGGGAGAGGCGGAGATCAGAGGCCTCTGGTCTCCGGCGGAGTCCCGGCTCCATATCAACCTTCTGGAGCTCCGGGCGATCCGACTTGCACTCAAGGCATTCCTTCCCTCTGTCAAAGGGAAGGTAGTGCAGGTGTTCACAGACAACACCACCGCCATGTGGTACTGCAACAAACAAGGCGGGGTGGGGTCGTGGACCCTTTGTCAGGAGGCTCTGCGCCTCTGGACATGGCTGGAACATCAGGGCATGTTCCTGGTGGTTCAACACCTGGCAGGTTCCCTGAACGCCAGGGCGGACGAACTCAGCCGCAGGTGCATGATGGATCACGAATAGCGTCTTCACTCGGAAGTGGCGCAAGGACTCTTTCTACAGTGGGGAGAGCCTTGGTTAGATCTATTCGCCACCGAAGAGAACGCGCAATGTCATCAGTTCTGCGCGTTGGAATTTCCAAGGCTGCACTCGCTCGGCGGCGCTTTTCGTCACGAGTGGAGTTGCGGTCTATTGTACGCCTTTCCGCCTATACCACTTCTACCCAGAGTGTTGAAGAAGATTCGGCACGACCGGGCCCAAGTCATTCTTGTGGCTCCGGACTGGGCTCGAAGAGTTTGGTATCCCGAGCTACTCTATATGAGCGTAGATCCCCGATCCGTCTGCCTCTTCGGGAGGATCTTCTGTCGCAGCAGCAGGGGACGGTCCTCCACCCGAACCTGTCCAGTCTACACCTGCTTGCGTGGAGATTGAGCGGCGGCAGTTGATTCCTTTCGACTTGCCTCCCGAAGTTTGTGATGTGATTCTGGCAGCCAGGCGCCCCTCCACTAAGGTGGTATACGCCTGCAGGTGGAACAAATTTGTGGCATGGTGCACAGCAAAGGCTGTGAATCCCCTTTCTGCCCCTCTTTCTGAGGTCCTTCTGTTCCTTCTCTCTCTGGCCCAACAGGGTTCTGCCCTGGGTACCATCAAGGGTTATCTTTGTGCTATCTCGGCCTTCCTCAGGCTCCCTGATCAGCCCTCCCTTTTCAAGTCCCCTGTTGTTAACAGGTTCTTAAAAGGCATCACTCACCTCTTCCCTCCTGTTCCGTTTGTGAATCCTCAGTGGGACTTGAACTTGGTTCTTACCTTTTTAATGTGCGCTCCCTTTGAGCCTCTGCATAACTGTCCTCTTCGTCTTCTGACTCTGAAGACAGCCTTTCTGGTGGCCATCACCTCCGCTCGGCGGGTGAGTGAGCTCCAGGCTCTATCTTGCAAACCTCCCTTTCTGTCTGTTCATCCAGACAAGGTTGTTCTTCGGACGCGTCCGTCCTTCTTGCCAAAGGTGGTTACTGCTTTCCACATTGGGCAGACCATCACTTTGCCCACCTTCTTTCCGCCTCCGCATCCTTCCAGAGAGGAAGAGAGGCTCCACCGTCTGGACCCAAAACGTGCGCTCTCTTTCTATATTGACCGCACAAAACACTTCCGGGTGGATGACCAGCTCTTTGTTGGCTACGTGGGCGCCAAAAAGGTCGGGCGGTGCACAAGAGGACCATCTCCCGCTGGGTTACCTTGTGCATCAAGACCTGCTATTCTTTGGCTAAAAAGGAGCCTCCTGTTGGGCTGCGTGCCCATTCCACCAGGGCAACGGCTGCTACCACGGCCTTGGGCCGCGGTGTTCCGCTGCCGGTTATCTGTCAGGCAGCTACGTGGGCCTCGCTGCACACGTTTACAAAGCATTACTGCCTTGACAGTCAGGTCCGGAGGGACGGCTTCTTTGGCCGTTCTGTCCTCCAGGACTTCCTTGTCTGATCTTTGTTCGCAGACCCACCACCGGGGTTGGTATTGCTGGGGTATCTATTCTAAGGTAAGGAATCTGTCACTAACGTGTCTCTTTCAGATGCACAAGTTACTAACTTGTGTAACGATATATCTGTAAGAGACAGTAGTTAGTGACAGATTCCTACCGCCCACCCATCCTCCCGTTCTGCGAACTGATTTCTAGGGTTAAGGACATCCCTTTCAGGGCCCTAGTATTTTTCAGACACCTATGTCAGCTTCTTGCATGGCTCTGCGTTCCTGGCGCGGAAAGTCGTGTACAGAACTGACGTCAGCGCGCAGGGCGGCGCCTAAGTACTGCCCGCGACGTCATCCCGGCGATCACGACGCCGACGACGGACGCGGAGCCGCACGACGCCGCCTACCGACGCGCAAGGGTACTGCTACGCAAAAAACTTTCCGGATCCAGCCTGACGCCTGGGGATATTCTAAGGTAAGGAATCTGTCACTAACTACTGTCTCTTACAGATATATCGTTACACAAGTTAGTAACTTGTGCGTTATGTACTGCTGTCTCTATCCACCTTCTGCCTTGCCTCCTTTGGGTCTGTAGAGACGACCAGGCAGCAAATGATCTTTGCTTTGCTCAGCAGTGGCTTAAGGCAGCAGCCCTCAAAATTGGCAGGGTGAGAGGGGTAATGAAGTCAAGAGGGAGGTAAGGTGGGAGGCAGGATGTAAGGAACATTTTTAAATATATGGGGAGAGGGAGGGCACCAGAAGGAGGTGAAGAAACATGGTAGGACAACAGCTTTTTGTTTTTAGAGTCAAGCTGCTGGGAAGGGTGCACTAAGGCCATGTGTGTCAGGGCTTTTGCGTGCTGATGATACAAGAAACATGCAAGACAGGCCTGACTTCATGTAAACGTGACTGTGTTTAACATTAGGGAATGTCTGTTTAGGCATTGGGCCTAGAAAAATGCATTAATGTTTGAATGGTAAGGGTAACAAATATGTGCTCAATCACCATGTTTTCAGTTTAGACATGCCAAGTTTTCTGTCACGGTTCAATGTAACAAGACAGAAGAATAACTTTCCATTTCTCTAGTGTGTTTGTGTGTTGTAATCCCAGCTGCAAGGCAAGATGACCTTCCAGAAATCCGTCTTGGAAGGAATACGAAAAAGTAACATTACTTCCACATGTTTCTATAAGGGTGCATTGTTTGCACATTTTTGTAGCAAAACAGGAGCTCAGCACGAGTGACCTCTCCTCATTCTCTAATACAACATTACTTATAAAGGTTTATAAGATACTATTGAAGGGGCAGGCAGACACTTGTTGGTTGATCAGGAGGGATGCTGAAGGGCTGAATTCCACCTGCTGACCCATAGAATAATAAGGCATCCGAAAAACCTTATTAATTGGTTAGTATAATACAGCTTAGTGAATTGTTACAACCGTTTAGGTAGGATGGGATGGCTTAAACCATTATAGACACATTGGGTAGAAAATTGATTAGTAGGAAAGGGATGTGATAGCGGCTTCCTTAACCTTCCCTGCAATTTGCATGCTAACTGGTGAGTTGTTTATCCTAATTGTGATCATATTCATACACTTGTAATGTAGACAACACTATAAATGTGAAATACCAATCATAAATGCTTATTGATTAGGAATACCAGAGTGGTGCCCCATTTCATCTGCAGATGATAGATGACAGGTTTGTCCTTACAGTTCTGAATTGTGCACAACTAGCCAGAGGAGGGGGTGAGAGAAACCTGCCAGTTCTTCTTTTCTATGGAAAGAATGTTTCCTTTTGATACTAATGGGATCTACCTGGTTATGGCCCCGTAATATTGGATTGAACACAACACAAAGGCAACATGTATTAATTGGCATATACTATGTGGGTCTTTTTCTCCAACAATCCCCACAGCTCCAGTCAGAGCTATTCTGTAGGATCACCTTAGGAAAGAGAGGCATACATAACAAAATTGAACATACGTAAATATTAAAATAGGGTGTTTTTCAACCTCGGGTTTGCAAATAACACAAGACTACTCCAGCTTGATTGTCATTGTCTAAAATGTCACTGAATAAACATCCTGATGTTGCTACCTACCCAACAGTTCCGTATATGTATTACAAAGTCAGTGATTACTATTTATGGTTTTCCACTGAAAATACATTTTTACATTGCTAATAAATTTGGCACTGTTTGACAAGTCTGCTGAAAAGTTTGGTCACCCCTAACGAAATAGGCTAAGATATGACATGCCATTGTTCATGCTGATACATATAGGAGGAGGGAATTTACTGTTTGAAGAGAAGGGGGTATGGGGGCAGTGGTTGGGTGAAAAAGATGCATTTACTATTTTAGCTGCCGCAGATAATCTTGCTCTTCCATTCAGCAAAAACTGCTGAATGGATTTACACTAAATTTGGCATGAAACTCAACTTCCCTCAGAAAGCATGCATTTTCTGATTTGGTATAATTTTGTTCTGTAGTTTTTGAGAAATAACGTTATGAAAAGATGTTGGATGGGCCTTGAAGGGTTAAATTGTAAAGATATAGTGATAGATATTTTCACAGTTCCCCTAAATAAAATAAAAAAGTGAAGTCTATTCAACATGGGAATCTTTTCTTATTGTGTCCATTTCGGGACCACGGACTTGAACTCTCTGATTGGCTGTTTATGACTAGAAAACATCTGTAGCGATCGCCATTACAGGACCCATGGCATGATCCCTATATTCAATTTTGTTATAACGTAGTTTAGCTGTGTTTTGTAGTGTTATGTTGTGTATTTGCTGTGCTGTTGTGATTTTGTGTTGAGGTGTGCTAGTTTGTTGTGTTTTTATTTTTCTCTCAATGTGGTGTTACGGTACGTATTTGTGCTTGTGGTGTTTTATTTTTTGTGTGCTGTTATAATGTGTTGCACTGTTTGAGTTATGATTGGTTTCCTGTATTACTGCGTTTGTGCTGGTGTTTTTGTGTTGGGTTAGGAAGGTGTTCAGCTGTGTGGTGTTCTCTTGTCTAAAATGGAGTTGTGTTGTTTTTATGTAGTGTTGTATTGTACTTTTAAATTGGTTTGGTGTTTGTTTGGGACTGTGTGAATGTTTTTTTTTTTGCATTACTCATGTTTCCAAAAGCTATCTGTGTCCTTGGGTATATATTCCGGAACTATAAACTGACATATTACCATGAATAGACCAATCTGAAACCAAGGGGGATTAAAAAAAAATAAAATATATATATATATATATATATATATATACAGAGTGTAATATGCTATGTATTATCATTGTTGAGTGTGGGAAGGGGCTGTGTCTCACGAGGTGCAAAGCTTTGAGTGGGTAATGATACCCCTCCCCATCCTGGATTCCTGGCCCTCCCACACATCAGTGATAATAAATATCATTATACACTGCATATTTACTTACTGTGTGCATGTATGTATATATATAATGTGTGTGTGCGCGCGTGTATATGTATATATATGTGTAGTTATAGATATAGCTGAGTTTTGTGGAAGGTTGTAATTTCTGCCTAAAAGTAAAAGGAGCCCAAAAATGGCCCAATATAAATGCATTTGTTACAATGAATGAAATTGTTCTGTTAGTTTAAACTGTTTTTATGCAAACTAGTTTATTTGTAGCAGTTAATGAGGCCACTCTTTCAAAACAAAGGCAAACATGTATTCAATATCTGTGTCTATTTTGTGTTTTTTCCTATTGAAAAGTTGTTGGTTAATATTAAAATAAGTTAAAATGATGTTTTCTATTTCTAGGTCCCTGTACAAATGGTCTATGTCGCTCCCCTACAACTTGGTTTTGAAGAAAGCTGTTGACAGCCTGCTGTGTTCCATGTGCCACATTCATCCTAACTATTTTTCTTTATTAATGGGCTGGATGGGTATTACGCCTCCTCCCATGCAGAGTCAGCATGGACTGTCCATGACAGATGACAGTAAAAAGCAGGATCTCAATGCATCCCTGACTGATGACTCTAAAAATGCACAAGCCCCTCTTGCACTAAATGAGTCTCAGTTGGCCACTTTGGCTGCCTCATCTCAATCCCCAGAAGCAATCAAGCAGCTACTGGACTCTAGTATACCCTCCTTGCTTGTGAGGAGTTTGGTTAGTTACTGTTTTAACCACATTTCTAGTTCGGACTGCACTGCACTCTCTACCGATAACAACCAAGAAAAACTCAAGAGACATCATGTCCCTCAGCACTTTAATAAAATGCCCGTCACAGCAGACCTTGTTGCACCTGTCCTTAGATTTTTAACAGAAGTTGGAAGTAGCCATACCATGAAGGATTGGTTAGGCAGCTCTGAAGTTACTCCGCTCTGGACAGCACTCCTGTTTCTATTATGCCATTCGGGTGCTTGCTCCGGGGCATATGCTGCTGGAGCACAGCAGGCCACTGGAAGGTCCACGTTGCTTTCTGCCTCTGTGGGAACAGGACTGACTACTCAGCAAAGAACTGCAGTTGAAAATGCATCAGTGGCATTCTTCCTGCAATGCATATCTTGTCACCCTGGTAACCAGAGACTCATGGCGCAGGTATGATACAACAATTTAATAGTGTATTTTCTAATTTTATGTGCATATAATATCAATGTGGATTTTATGTTTTAGCTGAAAAAGATTAAGGCTACTGTGGGGCGTCAGCACTCTGGGAAATAAAGTGACATTTTAAGCTAATTGAACCAATTTGGATATAGTTGGTTTTTTTCTTTAATGGCACAGGTTAACTGAATTATAGTTAATGTATTTCTATATATTTTAATTTTTGTTGTCACCAATGTTGCTGTGGTCTCCCATTTAATGTAGGTTGCTTCACGTTCTAGATCTCCCTTTCAGTGATGCAGTACTTTCCACCATTGGTAGCTGGAGAAGGGTTATGGCAGAGAGTTAGAGATGGTGAATGAATAACTCCTTTTTTTTTTTTTTTTTATTAAAGGAAAAGGGCACACTCAGATAGACATTGTCATGAGGCATTGTCAGCAAGTGCCACAGTGAAGCAAAGTTTCTTTACCCACTTCCTGGTATTATGTGCCTGAGAGCATACATTTCCTCTAAAAATATTGCTTTGTGAACTTACTTTTTCCAAGGCTTCCACCTCTGTAAGTAGCTATGTTTAAAGTAGGATCTGAAGATGACAGAACCCCCATTATTATCACACTTGATGGTAATGATACTAGCAGCTTTGGGAAGATAGTTGGAATTTCTCTACTTGTATGATTATTGTGTCCCTGATCATATGCCACATCTCCAAACACATCCTGCAGAGCTGCTTCTTCCCTATTGTACCAGCATCAATAGCAGCCACCTTAGAGGTAAGAAGTAAGGAATACGAGCTTCAGTGGTAAGCAAGAGCCGTCCACTGTGGCTGTTGGAAAGAGCAGTACATTTCTTCCACCACAGGAAAAATATTCTTGGCACAGTGTCTAAGTGTAGAATGGAAGATCTGCTTCCTCATATTTGCTCTAAGATATTGAAAGGCAGCATGTCACTCATGACACTCCCATCTCGTTAACTATTGACTTTTGCAAAGCCAATTAGAAATGGTTTCAAAAATCAAAAAAATGCCATTAGATCTAAAGGCTTATAACCTAATAGAATTGGTAGATTCTCAAGGCCTGCTCCAGATCTTCTGTTCTTAAAGACGGAGTGAAACTTATATTTTATATAGAAGTGTATTCATTTGATAAAATTATATTACTAAGCCATGGCTGGTGGCTCACTGGACTACTGTATCCATTGTCGGGAGCTGTTTGACCCCGTGGTTGCAACGTAATACTTCGGCTCGTCCACTCAGCTTTTAATCTTCCCAAGGTACATAAAATGAGCACCATTAAATTGGGCATCAGGAGACTTCCATTATCTGTTGCTAGCAACATGAAAGCTCTAAAGGTGAATGTGTAAACTAGAAAGGCAAGGCCCATGACTTGGTTTTTTATGTATTGCAAATTCAGCTAGATATATGATGAAACCAGAAATGTAAAATAACTTGCATTAATTATGTTGGCTTTCAAGTTGTATGACTTATTGTAGACTGAGTCTCCTCCAGCATAGGGGACATTTAAAAGTGATCCTGAAACCTAAGTGACTGTGGCCAGCACTAGTGCAAGTTCAGCCACTGGTCTGAGATGTAACTGAAACTGAACAAGCTATCATCCTTTCCTAGGAAAATCTAACATTCATATCACACTTACTCAGCCCTGCAGACATTTTAAAGATAATCCTAACATCTTATTGACATTTGCTCATTCTTACTAGCCTGTCATTGATAATGCTCTTCTCCAAGTCTGCACGTCTTTCATAAATGATCCTAACGGATGACTGCAGTGCTGCCATTTTGCCCAATGCTATGTGACACACTGGCATTTTAGCTAGCACTGCTTTGCTTTCTGGGGCATTTAATATTACTTTTTACATTATAAGACTGCACTCCTAAGTCTCTGCAAATGAATTGTTTTTTCCTGTTAACACATAACATGAATGTGGTATCACAATTGACATAAGAACTCTTTGTATATATGTTTGCTTGCCCTGCTAATCTTTCACAGGCAGTTTAGAGAGAGACAATAATATATGCATTAAAATACAGATTGTTGGCAAGACAAATAAGGCAGGTATTGTCTTAATATGTACTTTTCTGGTGGATACTTTTAATCAAAGATTCGTCAATTTTTTGGATCTGCACAGGTACTAGACTGGTGGCACTTTCAGACTCTGCGATGACCTTGCGCTACCATGGAAGTGAATGTGCAAAGCCGCATGTAGGCCCCACCCATGTACACTGACGTCAGTTCCTTTCTTTTCATGTCCTTAGACGTGGATTCAGAGCTCTTCTGCCAACCGTCCGCTTTACCGATACTTGAATTTCAATGAATTCAAGCATGTGCCAGTGGAAATGCCTCCACAGCGCCCTCCCCCAAAGACCACAGGATTTAAACTGTGCTATGACTGCAGGAAGCAGATGTCTGTCACAAATCCACACAATATTTATCTATGGTGCCTAGGATCTGGGCATGACTCAAAATCACATAAAGATTTGCGTTTCTTTAAAATTGGGACCCTTATTCTGTTAACATTCAATATGTTTAGCTTCTTTACTTTTGTGTAGATTTTTGAATTGGTCAGCATATTGCTTACTTTATTTCCTTCTGGAACCGTTTAGGTCATGCCTACCAGGTAGTGCAAGCTGTCTGGTTGCAAAAGACCTTTTATGGGCTTATCAAAAGCTTACTGTGGGCTTCGACCATCTAGGCTTACCATTGGTTGGAGTTGTTATCCCTTTCATTTACTTACTGCTTATTTAATGGCTTACCCTCACTTCTATTTCCCTCCCCTGGAGCATAGCCTCTTTACCATCCTGTTGATTGGCAGACTTGCAACCTTCCACTGCTGCTCAATCCTACGTGTTTCTGCCCCCACACTCCATGTTAGTCTCTCTCTTGCGTACTTCTCCTTTGTCCTCCGTTTTGCTCTGTTCGTCTCTGCTGCTTTTCCCGTCC
Source organism: Calotriton arnoldi (assembly GCA_963921515.1). Taxonomy (NCBI): domain Eukaryota; kingdom Metazoa; phylum Chordata; class Amphibia; order Caudata; family Salamandridae; genus Calotriton; species Calotriton arnoldi. Next base: position 838,977 of record CAWUFW010007045.1, on the reverse strand, counting down.
TCTCCTATCCTCTTACGTTGCTTCCTCCCCATGTGCTCCTCTGTTGCCCCCTAAACCCTTGAGGACGTTTTAACATATTTTTTTCATTTTTTGTTTTTGAGGGCCCGCGAGCTGCCATTTGCTGCCAGGCCGCTCAGTAGAGCATTTTTACTTACCGATCCAAGTGGTGTCCATCATCTTGGATCGGTAAATAAAAAAGCAAAGCAAGTGGCTCCCTCATGATTCCTCTGGCGCACGCATACATGGTAACGGATGTGTATTAACGCTGTGCACACACGTCATCATTTTTTGCCACTACTACACAGCATCAGAAAATCATTTAGCTTTTTTCTGATGCTGCACAGCATTGGCGAAAAGCATTGGCAAAAACAATCGGTCAGCAAGGAAAGACCTATTAGCTTTGCCAATGCGTCTTTTAGTAGTGGTGTTGTTTTAACTGTGCCTACCACTCTGCTCTGATTTGTTATCTTGTGCATGGCTTGCTACCATATCAAAGCATGTATGAATTTAGAAAGTCATTGTTCCATCTTCTACTAAACATTGATTTTGACAAAGGTTCTCCCATGTCCACATTAATTCGACTTCCTTCTAACTAATGGCTAAGAAAAATAATCACGCTATCCGTCCCCAAAGATGCTTTTGAGTTAAAAAAGCTTATTAGTCATCCAAATGGTTTCATAATCTGTATCTTCAGAGTCCACTTTAATGTGGTGTCTTCAATAAATGCCATCCTGAGAATACCTCCCCATCTCGATGTAACTCCTAACATAGCTAGGTATGGACTTGATGCCCAACTTTGGATTTCAGCAGCTTGAATGAGTAAAATTTTCTACAATGCGCACACTATAACCCCCTTACGATTAAGGACCTAGTGTGGCGTTTGCCACTTTTATTCTGTTATTGTACCAATGTTTCTGTTATTTAACTTGTTTTCCCTTTACAGATTGTTTAATCACCTTCCCCTGCATACTCTGCTTCATAAGACCTTTTCATTCATACAATTTCAAATTAAAGTGTGGTCATTTATTTATATGGTTATTTTAGAATACAGAATTGCGTCTTGTCCCCATGTAACCAGTACTATAGTACTGTTTTTTTTTTATAGGTAGCAACATTTTCTGTACCTAATCATATAGGCCCATATGCAAGTCATAACTTTGTATCCAAATATAAAATGTGATGTAGCTCAAAAGCCACTACTGTATAAATGTGCATCTGAAAGAGACCCGTTAGTGACCGATTCCTTACCTTAGAATATCCCCAGGCGTCAGGCTGGATCCGGAAAGTTTTTGTGTAGCAGTACCCTTGCGCGTCGGTAGGCGGCGTCATGCGGGTCCGTCGGGACCGCCGGGATGACGTCGCGGGCAGTACTTAGACACCGCCCCTGCGCGCTGACGTCAGTTCTTCTTTTTTCCGCGCCAGTAAGCGCAGATCCGGGAAGAGCAGTGCCCTAGTCATTTTTTGACTAACTTTTTGGTGATTTTTCACTGTTTTCTTCGAGTCATCTCGGCTCCACAGTGTCGGTAGGGATGCCCGGCTTCAAGCCATGCGACGCCTGTGGTCGAATGATGTCGATCACAGACCCGCACTTAGAGTGTCTCTACTGTCTCGGCCGCGACCACGACACGAAGTCGTGCTCCGACTGCCGGGCCTTGCACCTGAAGGCTTTGCGAGAGCGGTCTCGAAAGCTCCTCGAGGTCCGGCAGTCGGCTCCGCGCCGCACCAAGCCCCGGTCACGCGAGAGGTCGAGGGGCCGGTCGCGGAGTCCTCGCCCGTCATCGGAGTCCAAGTCTTCGCACTCCTCGGGTAAGTCGAAGCACAAAAAGTCTAAGAAGCACCATCACTCTAAGACTTCGCCTCGCCGGTCTCGCAACTCGGCTGAGGCCCCTGTCGGCACCGTCCCCGCGGCTCCGGATGTGCCTGTGGCGCCGCCCCCGCATTACCCGTCCTTCCCGGGTTCGGGGGCGACTCCGGCCAAGATACAGGAATTCCTGTCGGCCATGGCCCGCCTCTTCGGGCCTCAAAGCCCCTCCGGTGCGCCTTCGGGCCCGCGGGCCCTAATGGGATTGCCCCGGCGCCGCCGCCGACTCCGGTCCCGGCACCGCCTGTCCCACCAGCCTCGCTCCCGGCCCCGGCCTCGATCCCGGCTCCGGTGGTACCGCAACCCCCATCGACGCCGGTTGACCTAACCACGCCGACGCCGATGTCCCCGGTGCCGTTCCTGACGCCGCCCGGGGCTCCGGGCGGCGTCCCCCAGTTCTCTCCGGATCCGGACGCGGCGTCGGACCGACGTCGCCCGACGCCGGCTCCGGCGCCCATGAGACCTTGGGTCCCGGACGTCCCTCCTCCTCCTTATTTTCAACCGGAGGAGGACCAGGAGAGCTGGGAGGGGTCGGATGACCCTCTCACACAGCAGTGTGACTATGATCAGGACTGGGCAGAGGAACTTGGGGATGCCAGTGGTCTGGACACTTCCCCTGACACTGGCAAGCTGTCTCCTCCTTTCGTGGCTACGGAGGAGGGAGCAAATTTCGCAACGGTGTTGCGTAGAGCAGCTGGAGCCTTACACCTCCAATTGCCTACAGTGGCTGTCAGGACTAACCTCCTGACGGAAGTGCTTCAGCTGGCAGCTACCTCCTCGGAGCCATTGCTGCCGTTTAATGATGCACTTTCTGACGTTCTTTTGGGCACCTGGTCCAAGCCAGCCACAGGGGCTCCTGTGGATAGGAACGTGGCCCGACGCCATCGCCCTGCTCCGGGCGACCCCTTGTTTATCTCTCAACATCCCACCACCGAGAGCTTGGTTGTCCAAGCCTCTGCCTCCCAAACCGCCTAACCTACCGCCCCTCCGGATAGGGAATCCAAACGCCTGTTTCAATTTTGGAAGAAGGCCTTTTCTTCCTCCAGTGCTGGCTTGCGGTCCGTCAACACCGCTTGCCTTTTGGGCCGATACTCCCACTCTCTGTGGGATTCGGTGGCGCTCGTTTTGCCCCAGTGTCCTGAGGAGGTCCAGACACTGCTTTCCCGCGCCATTGCGGAAGGAAGGGATGCGGCGAAGTACACCATCCGTTGTGGCCTTGATACCGCCGACTCGCTGGGCAGATCGCTTGCAACGACAGTGGCGCTGCGTCGCCACGCCTGGCTGAGGACAACTGGTTTCTCGGGTGATGTCCAAAACACACTCATGGACATGCCCTTTGATGGAGTCGGTCTTTTTGGTACCAAAGCAGACCATGCGCTGGAGCGTTTTAAGGACTCACGGGCTACTGCCAAGTCCCTGGGCCTTTCTGCTGTGCGCCCTCCGCTAACCTCTGCTTTTCGCCCCTTTCGTGGCCACGGAAGGGGCGCCCAGTCACGTCCGCTGCCCAACCACCGGCCCGCGCAGCAAGCGTCTTCGCGTGGCCGAGGACGTGGCTCCCGCCGTGGCGGGTCAGGCAACCAGCGTGCGGGTCAGGCCACCAACCCCGCCCCGTCCGCGGCCTCCAAGCCCTCCTAGTCCTTCCTTTCAGGTGCACAGCACGCCAGTAGGGGGCAGGGTCCGCCATCACCTTCACCACTGGCGTGCCATCACCTCGGACAGGTGGGTTTTGGACATTGTCCGAAGGGGCTACTCCCTCCCCTTCGAGACCACCCCCCCAGCCATGCCACCTCAATTCCACCGCATGTCAGGGGATCACTTGGTGCTTCTGCAGAAGGAAGTCACGGCACTCTTGGCCAAGAGGGCCATCGAGCATGTTCCGACCCCAGAAGTAGGACGTGGTTGCTACTCCCACTACTTTCTGGTGCCCAAGAAGGACAAGGAGGACATGCGTCCTATCTTGTGCCTCCGGAACGTCAATCGCTTCCTCCGGAAGGAGAAGTTCAAGATGCTCACCCTAGCTCAGGTCTTGACTGCCCTCGACCCTGGAGACTGGTTGGTAGCGTTGGACTTGCAGGACGCTTATTTCCACATCCTCGTCCTGCCGGCCCACCGGCGTTACCTGCGGTTCACGGTAGGCCTCGAGCATTTTCAGTTCACCGTGCTCCCCTTTGGCCTTACAAGTGCCCCTCGGGTGTTCACGAAAGTGATGGCGGTGGTCGCAGCTCATCTGCGCCGGGCAGGGGTTCCAGTCTTCCCCTACCTCGACGACTGGCTGCTGAAGGCGGGCTCGTCCCAGGCAGTCGTCTCCCACCTCTAGACTACGGCCGAACTCCTGCACTCGCTGGGGTTCTCCATCAATGTGCTGAAGTCGCATCTGATTCTTTCTCCACAGCTCCTTTTCATCGGGGCAGTTCTGGACACGACGCAGTTTCGGGCCTATCCTCCCGAACGGCGAGTGCGGGATATTCAGGCTATGATTCCGATCTTTCAGCCTCTATCCTGGGTTTCGGTACGGATGACCCTGAGGCTGCTGGGCCTCATGGCCTCCTGCATCCTCCTGGTCGATCATGCCAGATGGCATATGCAGGCTCTGCAGTGGGACCTGAAGTTCCAGTGGGCGCAGCACCAGGGCAACCTGTCCGATCACGAACAGATCTCGGAGGGGACTGCAAAACAGTTGCAGTGGTGGCTCTCGAACCGGCAATGGGTCATGGGCAGATCCCTCTCCCTTCCCCAGCCAGAGCACACAGTTGTGACGGACGCGTCCCTTCTGGGATGGGGCGGTCACATGGGAGAGGCGGAGATCAGAGGCCTCTGGTCTCCGGCGGAGTCCCGGCTCCATATCAACATTCTGGAGCTCCGGGCGATCCGACTTGCACTCAGGGCATTCCTTCCCTCTGTCAAAGGGACGGTAGTGCAGGTGTTCACAGACAACACCACCGCCATGTGGTATTGCAACAAACAGGGCGGGGTGGGGTCTTGGACCCTATGTCAGGAGGCTCTGCGCCTCTGGACATGGCTGGAACATCAGGGCATATTCCTGATGGTTCAACACCTGGCAGGTTCACTGAACGCCAGGGCGGACGAACTCAGCCGCATGTGCATGATGGATCACGAATGGCGTCTTCACTCGCAGGTGGCGCAAGGTCTCTTTCAGCAGTGGGGAGAGCCTTGGTTAGATCTGTTCGCCACCGAAGAGAACGCGCAATGTCAGCAGTTCTGCGCGTTGGCATTTCCAAAGGCGGCACTCGCTCGGCGACGCTTTTCGTCGCGAGTGGAGTTGCGGTCTGTTGTACGCCTTTCCGCCTATACCACTTCTACCCAGAGTGTTGAAGAAGATTCGGCGCGACCGGGCCCAAGTCATCCTTGTGGCTCCGGACTGGGCTCGAAGAGTTTGGTATCCCGAGCTACTCAGTATGAGCGTCGATCCCCGATCCGTCTGCCTCTTCGGGAGGATCTTCTGCCGCAGCAGCAGGGGACGGTCCTCCACCCGAACCTGTCCAGTCTCCACCTGCTTGCGTGGAGATTGAGCGGCGGCAGTTGATTCCTTTCGACTTGCCTCCCGAAGTTTGTGATGTGATTCTGGCAGCCAGGCGTCCCTCCACTAAGGTGGTATACGCCTGCAGGTGGAACAAGTTTGTGGCATGGTGCACAGCAAAGGCTGTGAATCCCCTCTCTGCCCCTCTTTCTGAGGTTCTTCTGTTCCTTCTTTCTCTGGCCCAACAGGGTTCTGCCCTGGGTACCATCAAGGGCTATCTTTGTGCTATCTCGGCCTTCCTCAGGCTTCCTGATCATCCCTCCCTTTTCAAGTCCCCTGTTGTTAACAGGTTCCTAAAAGGCATTACACACCTCTTCCCTCCTGTTCCGTTTGGGATGCCTCAGTGGGACTTGAACTTGGTTCTTACCTTTCTCATGTGCGCTCCCTTTAAGCCTCTACATAACTGTCCTCTTCGTCTTCTGACTCTGAAGACATCCTTTCTGGTGGCCATCACCTCCGCTCGGCGGGTGAGTGAGCTCCAGGCTCTATCATGCAAACCTCCCTTTCTGTCTGTCCATCCAGACAAGGTTGTTCTTCGGACGCGTCCGTCCTTCTTGCCAAAGGTGGTTACTGCCTTCCACATTGGGCAGACCATCACTTTGCCCACCTTCTTTCCGCCTCCGCATCCTTCCAGAGAGGAAGAGAGGCTCCACCGTCTGGACCCAAAACGTGCGCTTTCCTTTTATATCAACCGCACAAAACACTTCTGGGTGGATGACCAGCTCTTTGTTGGCTACGTGGGCGCCAAAAAAGGTTGTGCGGTGCACAAGAGAACCATTTCCCACTGGGTAACCTTGTGTATCAAAGCCTGCTATTCTTTGGCTAAAAAGGAGCCTCCTGTTGGGCTGCGTGCCCATTCCACCAGGGCAACGGCTGCTACCACGGCCTTAGGCCGCGGTGTTCCGCTGCAGGATATCTGTCAGGCAGCTACGTGGGCCTCGCTGCACACGTTTACCAAGCATTACTGCCTTAACAGTCAGGTCCGGAGGGACGGCTTCTTTGGCCGTTCTGTCCTCCGGGTCTTCCTTGTCTGATCTTTGTTCGCAGACCCACCACCGGGGTTGGTATTGCTGGGGTATCTATTCTAAGGTAAGGAATCTGTCACTAACGTGTCTCTTTCAGATGCACAAGTTACTAACTTGTGTAACGATATATCTGTAAGGGACAGTAGTCAGTGACAGATTCCTTACCGCCCCACCCATCCTCCCCGTTCTGCGAACTGATTTCTAGGGTTAAGGACATCCCTTTCAGGGCCCTAGTATTTTTCAGACACCTATGTCAGCTTCTTGCATGGCTCTGCGTTCCTGGCGCGGAAAGTCGTGTACAGAACTGACGTCAGTGCGCAGGGGCGGCATCTAAGTACTGCCCGCGGCGTCATCCCGGCGGTGCCGACGACGGACGCGGAGCCGCATGACGCCGCCTACCGACGCGCAAGGGTACTGCTACGCAAAAACTTTCCGGATCCAGCCTGACGCCTGGGGATATTCTAAGGTAAGGAATCTGTCACTAACTACTGTCTCTTACAGATATATCGTTACACAAGTTAGTAACTTGTGCTTCTGATCCTGGGGGACCACTTGGTACCTTTTTGAAAGTATACAGTTGGTATGAGATAGAGAAAAATGCCCACACCTTCCAGGAATTTTCATAAGAAAATATAGGGATGCCATTAGTCAAGCAGGCACAAGGAACTTAAGTGTTTAGGGGTAAGTGAGTCTGATAGTTATGCTGTATATGCAGGTTTGTTGCTCCTAAACTATGTGTTTTTTGTTTTCAAGGTACTTTGTGAGCTTTTTCAATCTGCACCACAAAGAAGTAGCCTACCAACATCTGGAAACATTTCTGGGTTCATAAGAAGGCTTTTCTTGCAGTTAATGCTTGAAGACGAAAAAGTGACTATATTCCTTCAGTCTCCTTGTCCAGTAAGTATTTTTGTATTTCTATTGTGACTAGAAAGGGCAATTTTAATTTTGGGGCTAGCATATTGAAATATATTGATCCTTAATAAACAGAAATATGCTGAAATGTTACTCACTGCAAATATCCAATAAGCATGGATCAGATGCATTTAAATATTATTTTGTTTTCACATGCTTATCTGGTTTGATACAACCTGGACATCAACCTGTGAAGGAAGTTTAGCCATGTCAATAACATAAAATGAAGGTGTCCTGTATCTTCTTGGATACTTTTGGAATGTTAGCTATCAGGAGCATAAATGAGACTCTCCAACCGGTCACTGTCTCATATTAGAATCCTGAACCTTATAATGTTTTGCTACTGATTTTGTCCTCATGTATATGATACAAAGATTTTAACATCTTAATTTATTTTGAGGTTATAATAGGCAAATTCTAATTAGCATTTCAGGAAATTCCCATCGGTTATTACTGATCTGTTGGTCATTAAAGCCAGAAATGGCTACAAGACCTGGTGGGCATTAACTTAATGTGCAGTATATGTTAGTAAATTATAATGGAGTCCTGAAAAGACTACATCTCAATTTGTTTTGCATGCACATCCACATTTTAAAATGTTTCCTCCAAGGCTAGATAGAACACTGAACTGTTTTTTTCAGGTATTCGTCCTATACTTTAGAATAAGTAGTAGCTCAAACAAATGGCTTCCTTTGTACAGTTCTCAAATCTAAGGAGCCACCATTCTTTCAAGGAGAATTTTAGCAGTGAAATAGTTTCAACTCTGCCCTGACTTAAAGAATTCGTCTTAATTTTCATTTTTTTCCAGTGCTTTGTGCACAAGGTTTTCTAATATATATTGTAAAATGTTACCTTACTTTGTTGGTATAAACTAAATTCATGTTTTCTCAACCTCTATTTTTCATTCTTTGTATTGTTTTCCCTGTTTCAAAGGCTCATAGGAATAAAATGAAATCTGTGCCGATAATGATATCCTGGATGTGGTGGCCAGCACTTGAGGGCCATTCATGAGGGCCAGGTCTCCTTTCCACTTCAATCTCAGCTCCTTAAATAGGGCTTGGGGCATTAGATGCAAGAGTTCAGTAGATTCTTATAATGGCCCCTTGCCCATTTGTCTTAATACTATTCTAGTGGGTTGAAATAGTGTGGGCAACTGCATCCTCTCAATGTACCTCAAGGATATGCATTAGTTTCAATTATGGGTAAAATTGTCATTTAAGTGTAAATTCCTCTTGCATTGATGCAGTTTATTTAATCTTTTCCCCATCTCTCACACCCTCTAGCTTGGGGATTACTATATCAACACATGCCTAAAATCCAACCAAGGTGAATGAGTGTGTCAAATTCAAGACCATATTGGTGTTTTTTTGTGAGAGCCTCCCTCCACTCTAGATACAGCCGAGGGCTTTACACCAGCAATCTGATAGAGACTTCTAGCTGCAGATTCCTTACCTTAGAATTTCCAGGCGTTGGGTTGGATCCGGAAACTTTCGCAATACCCATTTCGCGCCCCATCCGCTGGCTCCATTTGGCTCCGCGTGACATCGTCCGCGTCAGTTATGAGGTTGCGGTCACCTATATAGGCGCCACCCAGGCACGCGGATGTCAGTTCTTGTCTTTCCGCGCCAGTTAAGGGCCGATATGGCAAGAGCTACCCCTCTGTGACTTTTTGACAGGTTTTTTCGACGCTTTTCTGGCTTCAAGACTATTTTCATCGTGTGTCGAGGGATGTCTTCGAGGAAGACCGTTTTTAAACCGTGTGGTGCCTGTCAAGGCACCATGTCGTAACCTATCCCCACCTCGTCTGTCTTTGGTGACACAAAGTCGTGCCTGGACTGTCAGGCCATGGCTCCAAAGGCCTTGCGGGAGCGGGCTATGAAGCTCCTTGCGACCCAGCAGTCGACCCCATCCAGCGAGACTCCGCTGAGATCATGGTCCCAATCGAAGAAGAGGTGGTCACAGGACTGCTGGAGCCCCAAATCATCCTCCTCCCACTCGAGGTCCTCGGGACACTCAGGGAAGAGGCACAAGAAAAAGAAGGAGTCTAAGTGGACTTCATCTTCGCCCCGACTGTCGTCCGTTGACAAACAAGGTAAGGAGCACTGACGCTCTAGGCACGTTTCTGCGGAGCCCGAGCCAGGGTCCATTTCGCACCTCCCTCCTTTTCCAGGAGCCGGAGCGACTCCTGCACAGATTAAAGAGTTTTACGAGGCTATGCGCTGTGTATTTAAGCGGGCCTACCTTGTGGTGAGCATTTGGGCCCCGCGGGGTCAGGAGGGGGCCATCGGATTTGATGTTGTCTGCTCTGGCCACGGCGCCATTTGGGCCTCGGGGATCCGGGACGGCATCCGTTGTTCCAACGCGCCCTTCCCCAGCGTGGGACCCGAAGTCAGTGCCTACGGAACAGCTGGTGCCCACCGGCGGCTCTAGCCCCATCCTTATCCCAGACGACACGTAGTCGGATCGGCGTCGTTCGACCTCCGATTCCGGCACCGGTAGAGCCCAGTGGTTCTATGTTGTCGTCTGATCATTTTCTTGATGTTTCAGGCACAGGAGAGGACTGGGAGGGGTCTATGGACTCTTTAGAACAGCAGGGTACAGAGCAGATGCGCTGGTATGAGGAACTTGGGGAGGCCAGTGGACTGGACACATCGCCAGATGCTGGCATGCTCTCTCTGCCAACTGTGGCTACAGAGGAGGAGGCTTCTTATTACATGGTGATAAGGAGTTCTGGGTTCATTGGCTCCATCGCCATCACGCCAAGTGGACTGGACTGTATTTTATCCTCACGCCCCTTCACCAGCGCCTGGCTGTTTTGGTTCGTCGGGAAGAACCATGGAATTCCCTCGCATCTCGGTGGACAGTCCCGTGGCTGCAATAATTTTGCGTGCGTTTGGTTGTACTCATCTCTACAGAGATATCCAGCGCTTCATCACGCGATTCATTTTCAGATCTACCAGGACCTAGCATCCCTTTCCAACTGAGGTCTGAGTCCCAGAACCTCGTTTGACAGGCAATCGCCTCAGGCACCCATCTAAACGTAGTCAACTTCTTGCACTCTGACATAAATGTATATTGTGTATTAATATGTGCTAGGGTGCTTTTACATATTCTTTGTTGGTCTAATAGTTATATCCCCTTTTTTTGGCCAAACCTTCCTGTATTGCCTTGAGCGTTTTTTCCGTTCTAATGATATTTATGTCCCCACTTGTATTTTTTCCTTACTTTCTCATTAAAAGATGATGTCCAGTTGGACAGCCAAAATATAGACATCATTGCATCTCTATATATATATATATATATATATATATATGAATTTCTGTAAATGTTTTTCTGTTAGGGACCGTTGTTTCTTTAAACAGTTCGTACCCAAGGTCCCTGACCATTTATTGGGTTCCCTTGTCTTTGTAAAACATGGTGATAAGGAGGGCAGCTGAGGTGCTTGGACTGGAGTTGCCCTCTGTGCAGCTCAGGACTAATCCCCTGACCGAAGTTCTTCAGCCTGGGGCTTCCATCTCTGAACCCCTATTGTCCTTCAATGAGGCATTTACTGATTTCCTACTAGGCACATGGTCCAAGCCTAGCACAGGGGCTCCTGTGAATAAAACAATTGCACACCACCATCGCCCAAAGTTCCTCAGCCAACATCCCACCCCTGAAAGCTTGGTGGTGCAGGCTTCTACCTCCCAGGGTGCGTTCCCTTCCGCCCCTCCGGATAGGGAATCCAAGAGATTGGAATCACTTGGGAAGATGATATTTTCTTCCTCCTGTCTGGCATTGCGGTCGGTGAATACTGCATGCTTATTGAGCCGTTTCTCCCATTCCCTTAGGGAGACGATTGCGCAAGTGCTGCCACAAGTTCCAAAGGAGGCCTGGGCTGTGCTCTCCCAGGCGGTTAAGGACGGGAGAGATGCAGCAAAATTCAAAATCAGGTGTGGACTTGACACAACTGATTCACTGGGCAGAGCGATTTCATCGGCAGTGGCCTCACGGCGCCACGCCTTGTTTTAGAACATCTGGCTTCTCGGGTGATGTCCAGACTAATTTGATGGACATGCTCTTTGATGGTTCCTGTCTGTTTGGTGAGAAGGCAGACTCCGCCCTGGAACAGTTCAAGGATTCTCGTGCTACGGCCAGATCCTTGCGCCTTTCTACAACACCTTGTGGTAAATCTAGCTTTAGCTCCTTTTGTGGCCACGGAAGGGGGTTTCAGCCGTGCCAGTCCTATCCCAGCCACCGTCCTGCGCAGACTTCCCAAGTTGTGTGGGGACGTGGACGCGGCTCATTCTGTCCTAGGAATGGAAGCCATAAGTAGTCAGCCACCCTTCCCTCGGCAGCTGCAGCCTCCAAGCACTCCTCGTCTGACTCTGCAAGACCACACCACTCTAGTGGGAGGGAGAATCCATCATCATCTCCCCCACTGGAGATCGATAACATCGGATAAGTGGGTCTTGCAGATCATTCAGGAGGGCTATTCTCTGCTTTTCCTTTCTTTTCCTTCTCCTATTCCGCCAAATCAAGAACGGTTGGCAGAGATTCATTTAAAATTGCTCCAACAGAAAGTTACTGCTCTCCTGGCCAAAGGGGCTATTGAGAGGGTCCCGGTTTCAGAAGTAGGCAGTGGCTGTTATTCCCGCTACTTTCTGATTCTGAAGAACAAAGGGTTACGGCCCATTTTAGATCTTCGGACCGTCAATCTTTTCCTCAATAAGGAGATGTTCTAGATGCTTACTTTAGCTCAGATCTTGTCTGCCCTAGACCAAGAAGACTGGGTGGTAGCGTTGGACTTGCAGGACGCTTATTTTCACATCCCCGTCCTGCTGGCACATCTGCGTTACCTACGGTTCACGGTAGGCCACGAGCAATTTCAGTTTACTGTGCTCCCATTTGGCCTTACCAGCGCCCCTCGAGTGTTCACGAAAGTGATGGCGGTGGTCGCAGCTCATCTGCGCAGATCAGGGGTTCCAGTCTTCCCCTATCTCGACGACTGGCTGTTCAAGGCGGACTCGACCCAGGCTGTCGTCTCCCACCTCCAGACTATGGCCGACCTCCTGCATTTGCTGGGGTTCACCGTCAACGTGCCGAAGTCACACCTGATTCACTCTCAAAAGCTCCTCTTAATCGGAGCGGTTCTGGACACAGCACAGTTTCAGGCTTATCCTCCCGAGCAGCGAGTCCGGGATATTCGGGCTATGATTCACATCTTTCAGCCCCTATCCCGGGTTTCGGTCAGAATAAACCTGAGGCTACTGGGCCTCATGGCCTCCTGCATCCTGCTGTTGGACTGTGCCAGGTGGCATATGTGGGCTCTACAATGGGACCTGAAGTTCCAGTGGGCACAGCATCAGGGGAATCTTTCCGATTGCGTCCAGATCTCGGAGGGCACTGCACGCCAATTGCAGTGGTGGCTAATGAACCAGGATTGGGTCAACGGCAGGTCCCTCTCCCTTCCCCAGCCACTTCTGGGATGGGGCGGCCACATGGGAGAGGCTGAGATCAGAGGCCTCTGGTCTCCGGCGGAGTCCGGACTCCACATCAACCTTCTGGAGCTGCGGACGATCCGTCTTGCACTGAAGGCATTCCTTCCTTCTGTCAAAGGGAGAGCAGTGCAGGTGTTCATGGACAACACCACCGCCATGTGGTACTGCAACAAACAGGGCGGGGTGGGGTCGTGGACCCTATGTCAGGAGGCACTTCGTCTCTGGAAGTGGCTGGAACATCAGGGCATGTCCCTGGTGGTTCAACACCTAGCAGGTTCTCTGAACGACAGGGCGGACGAACTCAGCCGCCGGTGCATGATGGATCACGAATGGCGTCTTAACTCGGAGGTGGTGCAAGGTCTCTTTCAGTGGTGGAGAGAGCCTTCAGTAGATCTATTCGCCACCGAAGAGAACGCGCAATGTCAGCAGTTCAGCGCGTTGGAATTTCCAAGGCGGCACTCGCTCGGCAACGCTTTTCGTCGCGAGTGGAGTTGAGGTCTTCTATACGCCTATACCACTGCTGCCCAGAGTGCTGAAGAAGATCAAGCGCGACCGGGCACAAGTCATTCTTTTGGCCCCTGACTGGGCACGAAGAGTCTGGTATCCCGAGCTCTTGCACATGGCCATCGATCCTCCGATCAGACTGCCCCTTCGGGAGGATCTTCTGTAGCAGCAGCAGGGGACGGTCCTCCACCCGAAAATGTCCAGCCTCCACCTCCTTGCATGGAGATTGAGCGCGACAGTTGACAGCTTTCGACCTTCTTCCCGAAGCCTGTAACGTTATCTTGGCAGCCAGGCGTCCCTCCATTAAATCGGTATACGCCTGCAGATGGAACAAGTTTGTGGCATGGTGCACAGCAAAGGCTGTGCATCCCCTTTCTGCCCCTCTTTCAGAGGTTCTCCTTTTCATTCTGTCTATGGCCCAGTAGGGCTCTGCTCTGGGCACTCTCAAGGGCTATCTTTCGGACATTTCGGCCTTTCTTCGCCTTCCAGATCAACCATCTCTTTTCAAGTCCCCTATTGTTAATCGTTTCCTTAAGGGCATTACTCACCTGTTTCCTCCTATTCCTTTCGTAATGCCCCAGTGGGACTTGAACCTGGTTCTGACTTACCTTATGTGCGCTCCTTTCGAGCCGCTACATAACTGTCCTCTCAGACTATTGACCCTCAAAACTGCCTTTTTGGTTGCCATCACCTCTGCTCGCAGGGTGAGTGAGCTTCAGGCTCTTTCTTCGAAACCTCCTTTCCTGGCTGTTCGTCCGGACAAGGTTGTCCTTCTCACTAGACCTTCCTTTCTTCCCAAAGTGGTTACCTCGATCCACATAGGACAGACCATCACTTTGCTCACCTTCTTCCCACCACCGCATCATTCTGAAGAGGAGGAGAGGCTCCACCGTCTGGATCCAAAACGTGCGCTTTCATTTTTTCTGGATCGCACAAAACAATTCCGGGTGGATGATCGGCTCTTTGTTGACTATGTTGGCGCCAAGAAAGGTCAGGCCGTGCAAGAACGGACCATCTCTCGATGGGTCGTTCTTTGCATAAAAATGTGTTATTCCTTGGCGAAAAAGGAACCTCCAGTAGGGTTGCGCGCCCATTCCACCAGGGTGACGGCAGCCACTACTGCTTTGGGACGTGGAGTCCCCCTTCATGACATCTGCCAGGCAGCCACGTGGGCTTCATTGCACACGTTCACTAGATATTACTGCCTGGACAGTCCAGTCCGGAGAGACGGCTTCTTTGGCCGCTCCGTCCTCCAGGACTTTCTGGTGTGAACTTGGTTCGCAGACCCACCTCCGGGTTTGGTATTGCCTGGGTATCTATTCTAAAGTTAGGAATCCATAACTAATTGTCTCTTTTAGATAAACAAGTTACTTACCTTCGGTAACGATATATCTTTAAGAGATATATTTTAGTTATGGATTCCTCACCGCCACACCCATCCTCCCCGTTCTGCAAACTGACTTCTAGAGTAAGGGACTCCCTTTCAGGGCCCTAGTTTTGTGCACCAGTGGTCAGTGTCTTGCATGGCTCTGCGCTTCTGGCGTGGAATGTCGTGTAATGAACTGACGTCAGCATGCAGGGGCGGCATCTAAGTAGATACCGCGACTTCATTCCGGCGATCACGACACCAACGACGAACGTGGAGTCAACCGACGCCGCCTACCGACGCGCAGGGGTACTGCTGAAGAAAAATTCTCCGGATCCAGTCTGACGCCTGGGGGTAATTCTAAGATAAGGAACCCATAACTGATCTATGTCTCTTACAGATATATCGTTACCGAAGGTAAGTAACTTGTTCTTCAATTGCTTGAGAAGCTTTCAAAAATCTGTTTTAAACCAGGATAACATTCAAAATAGTCTTTATATCATACTGCCCACGAACCCTCTCGCCTTGCTGTCCACTCGACTGCAGCATCTCCTTGGACCGAGATAATGACATGACCTGGGGCTGATCTTGCAAGACTATCTGAGGCTGGACTAAGAGACCGATATCATGGATGAGATTGAGATTGCAGTGATTGCTTAGAGTCACTATCCTGGGACTGCGATGACGTATATTTGAGCTTGGAGCAAGGATCTGTAAAGTTACGGGCGGGCCTACATAAGAGGACTGGTTTAATCCTTAGTGCCCAGATGACAGGACTTTCCTTCTTCTGAATAACGGATACTCTTTTGTTTTACTTTGATCAGCTGGAGTGGTTCTACCAATTGTGTCTGCTTGCAACTGATCTTTTTTAGCTTCATTATCCTTCTCGTTTTCATTAAGGGTAATCACTCTGCTGTACTCCATATACTCCTTTTGTAGTTCCACTCCTATGAGTGAGTCAGACCCGGGGTCCAGTCAACTGACCCCATCTCTTGAGGGGCGCCTGCCAAGTCCGACCCTCCTTCTTTGGGGGCTATTGATAAATCATCCTCAGTGAACTAGTTATGAGCCCTGGCCCTTGGCATTACTGTAAACTACGATCTGCTCTTGCCACTGCTGATGCCGATTTCCCTTGGGCTGCCAGTGATTTAGCTCTAAGGGCTAGTGTTGAAGTGACATCAAAGTTCCCTATCAAATTGGCAACTTTTGAGTGTTTCCCCATGTTAATTCATTCTCTACTAGGTTTTCAACTCAGTATGCAAATAGTTTAAGAACTTTTCATTTACCAGTCGCAGAGTATTTATGCGCCACATCCCACCTTCCCTTGTACCATCTAAGTACAGCTTGAATAATGTGATTGCCCTCTGGAGGATATGTGTCCTCTGGATTTATGGCAAGTCAGATAAATGGAGAAAGAACAAATCCAGCCTTGAACTTCTAGCGGGTTGCTGAATAACGTGTTCACCCTCTCACCCAAATATGCAATGCATCGCAAAACTCTAGCGAATAAGCCCAGTTCTCAAAAGCATAATTTCTGCGTTCTGCTGCTGTAGTTGCCACCTTTCTCAAAAATAACAGACGTTTGTTTTGCTTTGGTCTGCTAGTAGGTGAAAAATAAGTGTGTAAAATTCTCAGTATTCTTTTATACTATATCAGTCATCTTTCTCATTGTTTTAATGAGCTAGCTATTATTTAGACCTCTCTCAAACACTTTTTAAATGAATTTGCCACATGTTTGCTCTCAATGGGGAAAAATACTGAATTTTACTGCTTTACTGAAAAAATTTACTGACGTACATGAAAACACAAGCCTTTTTAAAAAAAAAATATGTATTTAAAAACAGCTAGGTGGCAATCCTATCTACTACGTGCAAACCATGAGTATCAAGTTATTTGTCCTGTTTAAATTGCCCTGTGGATGAGGGGGAGTTTTGTAAGCTTTGTTAGCGAGATCCCATAAGACTGATTGCATTAGGGATGGTACATAGTAATGTTTATTTTTTCTCACAAATTACTTGTTTTTGTGTTTTTAAATAGCAGAACCCTAGATGAGACTTGATGTCTGTAATCATTGCACAGTCACCAGGTGGCTCACTACAGCCCCAGTGACTTAGTCTGCAAAGAAACCAAACCATCGGATTCACAATGTGCTACTCTTAGTTAACAAATGAAGCTGCTCTTCCTCCTTTGCCATTGTTTAAATTTATCTGTATGATATAAAGGTGTTGATAGTAAAGGTTGGCAAGTGATTTTTGGTCGCTCTTCATTCCGAACAAGTTTGCTCCAAAAGGTTTGGCCTTTGAGCATTATTCCAATTGCAAAAAGCTCATGAAAGTGACAGACTCTCATAGTTGATATATGTAGACCCAAGCCCCAAACACCCCACAGTGGCCCGTTCATCTTTCCATTTTGTTCATCCAAAACCGGTCCAAGAACAGATAGCCAAGGTCTTCCTTAACTATCATCCCTCTGTAAAGACCACCTGTTCTTGGTCACTTTGCAAGTTTCACTGGTCCGACACACTGAATGCTATCCTCTGACACTGGCTTCTCCTGAAAATAAGAAATTCTGCTCTGAAGAACAAGATGGGCCCTCCTTGTGCATTCAGTACAGAGCAAACACAAGGAAATGATGGACTGAGCGTGGAAACTTTTCAGACACTCACCCCTAGTCACTATTAGATCTGCGTTGAATCCATCATTGTTCTTTAGCTCACTTTGCCGCCCCAGTTCAGACCCAGCCATATGCAAATCAGTCTTGATTCTGTCTCTCATGGGAACACTCCAGCCTGAACTGCCAAGCCAGGTCTTCCATGGACCGGAAACAAGCATCCTGGGACCGGTTTTGGGGTAACATCCCTCATCAGCCAGGCTAGCTTTAATCCAGTGGTAAAGTGAGCAAGGGAACCATGTCTGGGCATATCCTTCCAACTTGAGGTGAACTAAGCAAACACAAGGAGATGATGGACGGAGCGCTGAAACTTTTCAGACACTCACCCCCCAGTCACAGATCTGGGTTGAATCCATCATTGTTCTTTAGCTCACTACGCCACCCCAGTTCATAACCAGCCATATGCAAATCAGTCTTGACCCTGTCCCTCATGGAAACAGTCCATCCTAAATTGCCAAGCTAGGTCTTCCCTGGACCGTAAACAATCATCCTGGGACCGGTTTCCGGGTAACACCCCTCATCAGCCAAGCTAGCTCGAATCCAGTGGCAAAGTGAGCAAGGGATCCACGTCTGGGCATACCCTGCCAACTTAGGGCGAATAAAGCAAACACAAGGAGATGATGGACAGGAGATTTAGCGGTGACAGCTGAACACCTTCGACCTCCCTCTGGAAGTGGTTGATGTCGTCTTGGTAAACAGGTGTCCCTCTACAAAGACAGTATACTCCTGTCGTTGGGACAAATTTGTGACTTGGTGCGGCACATGCCAGATTGTTCACTCCAGTCAAAGTTATCTTGTTTTTTGTTGTTTTTGTCCCTCGCCCAGCAAGGCTTTTCTCTGGGCACAGTTTAATGGTGCCTTTCAGCTCTTTCAGCTTCATTAATGTTGTCAGACCAGCCCTCATTATTTAAATTTCCTGTTGTGATGTGTGTTTTGAAAGCCTACAACATCTGTTTCCTCCTTCTCCTTATGTCATGACACAGTGGGACCTTAACTTGGTCCTCACATATTTGATATGCACTCCCTTTGAGCCACTTCACAGCTGTCCTTTGTCGCTTCTCCCCCTGAAGACCGTGTTCTGCATCACCATAACATTGTTGCTGTGAGTGAACTTCCAGCTCTCTGTGTCAGCTGGCCAAAACCACTTTCATCCCAGACAAACTGATCCTGCAGATGCAAGCATCTTTCTTACCAAAAGGTTTGACGCTGTTCCATGTCAGTCAAAACATCACCTTGCTGGTGTTCTTTGATCCACCTCACCCTTCTAAGGAGGAGGAGAGGCTCCATCAACTGGTCCCATAAAGGGTTCTTAGTTTCTAAATTGATCGTACCAGAGAACATTGGGTGGATGATCACCTCTTTATTGGATTTTCTGGAGCTCAGAAAGGAAAGACTGAGCATAAAAGGACCACCTCTGGCTGGATTGTACTCTGCATTAAGATCTGTAGCACATTAGCCTAGCAGTAGCCTCTGCAAGGCTTGCGGGCTAATTCCACCAGAGCCAAGGCTGTTACAACTGCGTTGGCACGCACGGCCTGTTCAAGACATTTGCCGACATTAAGTATCAATATGGTAACCCTGTGTTCCTCAGAGCCTGCATATCCTATCTGATAGAGACAGCCGCAGATTCCTTAACTTAGAATATCCCCAGGCGTCAGACTGGATCTGGAAAAATTTTGCCCAGCAGTACCTATGCGCGCCGGGGGCGGCACCGCCTGGCTCCGCCCTGACGTCATCCCCGGACATGACGTCAGTGGAGCTACATAGGAACCCCCCGGCGCGCTGACGTCAGTTTCCTTCTTTTCCGCGTTCCAACGCGGATCCGGGATTCAGCTGTTCCTCTGGCCTGTTTTTCTTCAGGCCCTTTTTCGACGTCCTTTGGCGTCGGGGAACAGTGTGCGATGCCTTCGGGCTTTAAATTGTGCGAGACTTGTTCGCGTCAGATGTCGGCGTCGGACCCGCACGCCATTTGTATGTGGTGTCTTGGGTCGCACCACGACTCTGTGGAGTGTGCCGCCTGCCGGCAGATGCGCCCGAAGTCCCTACGGGAGCGTCGGATGAAGCTCTTGGCCGCCCGGATTTCCCGCACGGCGTCTCCCCGACGTTCTCCGGTTGGTTCTTCTCTCCGCGTCCTCTCCCGGAGTCGATCTCGCTCGACAGGTAAGTTGAAGAAAAAGTCACTGAAGTCTAAGTCCTCGCCTCCACGTGACGATGGGGGCCATGGTTCCCATTCCCTCACGGAGCCGTACGCCCCAGAGTCAGCCTCCCTTTACCCGCCCTTTCCGGGTAGTGATGCGACTCGGCCCCAGATGGAAGCCTACTACAAGGCTCTGCACTCCATCTTCCGGTCACCTTCTCTCCCTGGCGCGCCTTCGGGTCCCACAGTGGAGGTAGGCATTCAGGTCGGATCTCCGCCGGCGGGTTTGCCCTCGGCGCCAACCGAGTGCCTCGGCTCCGGAGCCGTGCCGGCGTCGGGTACCAACCCCGATGGACGTTTCAGCCCCCGCCGAGCCATTCTGCCTTGTCTCCGCATAGCCCCGGGCGGCTCCCTGCGTCGACATCGGCATCATCGGTGGCCGAGTGCCTCGACTCCGGCTCCAGAGTCGTGCCGGCTTCAGGTCCTAACCCCGATGGGTGTTCCAGCCCCCGCCGAGCCATTCTGCCTTGTCTCCGCATAGCCCCTGGCGGCTCCCTGCGTCGACCTCGGCATTAGCGGCGCCGCCGGCGCCGTGCCTGTCGCCACCTGGTCCTCAGGCTCTGTCTCCGCGCCTCTCCATGGTGGGTTCGACGCCTTTGCGACGTCGTTAGGCGTCGGAGCGGCGTCGTTCGACGCCGGAGCGGTCGCCGGCACCTGTCGGTTCTCTGCTTCCGGAGGACACAGGCCGGGTATGCCCGGACTTGTCTCCACGCCAGTTGCCTCCAATGCCATCGGGGCAGTGGGCCCTTGTTCCTCCTCCTGTGGGACGTGTCAGCTTGCAACCGTCCCCTACAGATGGGCTGTTGTCACCCCCCACCACGCCCACTGAAGCTGGTGCTTTGTTTTTGAGGGGTGTTCGTAGGGCTGCAGCTGTTTTACATTTGCACCCTCCTTCGGTCTCCTTGTCTTCCGACACTTTATTGGATCTCCTCCACCAGGGTGCGGTAGATATTGAGCCCTTGCTGCCTTTTAGCGGCTTATTGTTCAACACCCTTCTCGGGACATGGGCACGGCCCTCTTCCGGAGATACTGTCGACAGGGCTGTGGCGCATCGGCACCGTCCGGCCCCTGAGAGCCCAGCCCGTTTGTCCCTTCAGCCTGGGGCTTACGGCCTCGTAGTGCAGGTGTCTTTGGCCACGCAACCTTCCTCTCCACCTCTTATGCAGCCTCCTACTAGGGAGTCTCGTTGGTTAGAGGCGTGTGGACGCGGCATTTTTGCCTCCTCTAGTTCAGCCTTACGTGCTCTAAACACGGCTTGCGTCTTTGCCCGGGCTTCTTCTGCCCTATGGGACTCGGTGGAGTGTCTTTTGCCTGCCCTCCCGGAGTGTACTCGCGCTGACGTAGCTCGTCTTCTTCACGAAGGCCGAGAAATGGCGTAGTTTACCGTTCGGTCCGCCGTTGACGCTACCGATTCGGTGGGTCGGGCGATGGCGAGGTCTGTTGCTTTGCGCCGCCATGCTTGACTACGCGACGGGGTTTCCCCGAAAATGTCTGTGACAGCCTCCGGGACTTACCATTTGATGAGGTGTCCCTGTTTGACGCACATGCGGACTCTGCGGTTCACCACCTTCTGTCTACCCTTCCGTAGTGTCTTGCTTCAGGTTGGCCCTGGGTTCCTGGTAATACCTCAGCGGCCTAAGCGGCTTCTCGCCGTATTTGCTTTCTTTCATGCAGCAGGTCAGCTGCTTCTTTTTTCTGAATCTCTATGGCCTAGTGGTTCAGGTTGCACGCCCCTACTACAAGGGTTATATGTTCGGAACCTGTGGTTTCTGTGTTCCCAATTTACGTCCTCTGTCTATGGGCTCACGCTCAAGGGGTGCACCTTCTGCGGGTTGATGCTTACCCTATGTGGGGTATTTTTTTCGCTATTGTATAGCTGCCTTCTTCCCACGGCGGTCTTTCTACGCTTCTGTGGGGCCCTTTTTGCTATGTTGTTCGGCAGCTGTGCCTGTGCGCTTTACTGCTGCTGCATGCCCTCCCGGGGCCTTCTTGCGGTCCATTTGTTGGGCTCTCTCATAGTTGCTGCTGCTGGTCTGCGGCACTCCCCTGCATCTCACTACTCCATTTCTTGAGGCCGGATGGGCTTTTAGGTCCCTGCCGTCTCATCTTAGTTCTTTCGCTGCGGCCGTTCCATCTCTGGCCTGCCTATCACAGGACCCTGTCGCTGTGTTCTATTACGTACAGTGACTGCTCCCTAGTATGCTCGCTCTCACAGGCTGGTGCGTTTTCCGGCACCTTTCCGTTGTACGGTTCTACTCTCCTATACCCGTGCTGCGTAGTCCTTTCATGTTTGGACTTCGCTCTCCGTGGCGGCATTCTGGCCCCAGACCTTTGTGCTGTCTTTGTCTTGTGCCTTGCTTTTTTGGCCACTTCCCTGCCAGGGCTTTCTATTTCCCTGCTGCATTCCGCGCAGGTGTTGTCCTGTTTTTCCTTCCAGCTGCAGTTGCTGCTTTCAGCGGGTGTTTTCTCCTCCCAGCAGTGTTTTCTCTGGTGCAGTATTGAGCGTATAGTCACTCTTGTTCCTTCCAGTGCTGTTCGGCCTCCCTGTCTGTCTCACGGTAGCCAGTGGATCTTTCCTACCGCCTGTGGCTGTTGTGTCTGGCTCTGGGCCAATAACACTGCTACGTAGCTGTTGGTGCTATCATGGTTTTTCATTATCAGCTCATCCACCGGGCTGGGCCCTATCTTCTTTAGTCCTGTCCAGCGTACTACACACACCCAGACCTCCTGCAGGCGTACTCTTCCTTGCGGTGGTTGTGGTCTTGTTCCTCACTTTCGTGAGCGCATGTCTTCGATGTGTGTTAGTTTTGCCGGCTCTCTTTCACACGATACCCCTATTAGTGCGTCTCTTGTGTCTCAGCTGTTGCTCGTGGCGCTTTATGGGGCCTTCTCCTCTCCATGGTGTGGTTCTGGCGGTACATACGGTTTCTCTTGTGTACTTCTGTTCCCCACATTCGTGGCGCTGGTTGTTGCCATTCTTCTCATGCCCGCCCTTTCACATGTCCGGTGCATGGGCCACAGTGCATTAGCCGGTCTTGTGTTTCCTTTAACACTGCCTCATCCTGGGAGTCATCAGCATCCTTCCGCTGCTGTTCTCACTTCCACTGTGCTTCTGCATGTCCGTCCTGCCTGCTCGGACTTGGTCCATTTTGTACCCTAGCTACACCTTTCTCTTTTCCAAGTCCGTCAGATCCTGTGGATCCCTCATATTATACACTTGGTTCCTCTCCTTTTTTGGAAGGTATCCACTTTTATTCCGCACTGCCCTTCTGGTTCTGTGCTCACTTCTTCTCTGTTTCACCAACAGGGATTTCCTGCCGCCCTAGGCAGCTTTAATGTCATTGCCTCTCATTGTTGGCCTCTCCCTATGGAGTATTGTACTCCGGTGTTGGCCACTCTGGCAGTTCTGCCCCCACTGTGTTTAGCCGGCTGCTTGACACTTCTGTTCCCCTAACAACTTAGTGGGGTTCTCTCGCAGACCCGCCTCCTCTGGGGTATGGCTTTGGTATCTATTCTAAGTTAAGGAATCTGCGGCTAGATGTCTCTATCAGATGTACGAGTTACTTACCTTCAGTAACGATGTATCTGGTAGAGACGTTGTCTAGCCGCAGATTCCTTAACGCCCACCCATCCTCCCCGATCTGCGAGGACCTGTTCAGGTGGGGTTTTCTACATTCACTCCCTTGGAGTGGTTTATCCTTCTACGGGGCGGTATCTTTCGCCACCCTCCTCGTTAGGCTTATTCTGGCATTGCTTGTTCTGCTTCTCCCAATCTCATGCTTGGGCGATAGGTTCAAGTGTCCTTCTGCGTTTCTCACATGGTTTACTCCAGTATGGAGCCTACTGGTGTTTTCTACCCTCCCACCCACCTTCTCCGTTGCCACTCCTACAACCCATTGCTTTCAGGTCTTTCTAGCCTGTTCCTCAGTCCAATGGTTCTATCATTCGGGACACAGTCTCCCTATTTCTTTCTTTAACCCTATGAGTTGGGGCTTTCTTGTTTGTCGCAGTTGGCTCAATTCATTACTCCTTTTGCCTCCGGAGAGAGCATTCTGTCGGCTTTTGTGGGGTTACTTTTCCTTCCCTTCATCCAGTGCTGACTTTCTGTCGTCTGCCTCAGTCTTCTTTTTCTACATCTATTTCCCTTAGGGGTAACATTCACTTCGCTTATGCGAAATAGCTTCTCCATGTATTGCTCTGCTCTTTCCTTTTCAACACCTTTCAGTCAACAGTGCTTCTCACTGTTGTTCATGGTGCCTTCTCACCCATTTTCTTTTTTTATTCGCACACTGTTCCCATACTCTCAGTTTTGCTGGGGGCTCCGCGTTGTGGCGCAGAAAAGTTCCTCCGAAGAAAACTGACGTCAGCGCGCCAGGGGGGTCCTATATAGCTCCACTGACGTCATATCCGGGGACAACGTCAGGGCGGAGCCAGGCGGCGCCGCCCACCGGCGCGCAGAGGTACTGCTACGCAAAAAAAATTCCAGATCCAGTCTGATGCCTGGGGATATTCTAAGTTAAGGAATCTGCGGCTAGACAACGTCTCTACCAGATACATCGTTACCGAAGGTAAGTAACTCGTACTTTGGTTTCCCCCAAAGCAATGTCAGCATCGCCATCCAGTGTTGATCGCCTAACCAGAAACCTGTTCACCATCAAGGCCTGTGACCCTTAAAATCATCCTCAACATGGAGAACTTTGAGGTAGTCTCAAGAATCTCAACTTTGACCAATAGCTCGACCTCAGGAAATGTCTCAAAATAACTCCCACTGATTGCATAGAGCTCAGGGAAGAAAAGGCTTACCTCTCTTCAGAGCTTGGATAGCTGCCAGGAAAGGGTACTATATGTCAAACCTCTGCCTTCCCAAGACAGTGACTCACTACCAGGCCCTCAACAGTTGCAGCCACAGCCATTATTGATACCCTCAAGTAATGCTACAGTCTATTCACTGTGCGTCCCCCATTTCAGCAATCTAGGTCAGTGACCTTTCAACCCCAAGAAGAAATAGGACAGGTCTTAGTGTGGAGGAAAATCTCATTGCTGCAGACCTTACACCAGGTCTACATAAAAGAGAAGCCACAGACTTTGCACAAGCTGTGTAGGAAAGTGCCCCTTTTTGACATGGTCACACCCACTTTTTGCCTGACACCTGGTATGATTTCAATTGAAAGTGCACTGAGTCCCTGCTAACCAGGTCCCCAGTACCAGAGCTCTTTACCCAAAAATGTACCCTGGTTCCACAATTGGCACAACTGTAGCCCCCATGTAAGTCCCTGGTAAATGGTACCCCTGGTACCTAGGGCATTGGGATGAAAGAGGGCCCACTAGGGCTGCAGCACGAATTGTGCCACCCTAGGGACCCCTCACCAAGATCATGCAAACTGCCATTGCAGGCTGCATGTGTTGTTGCAGACAAAACTGAAGAGTCGACATGCCTACAGATAGCGCATGAGATATTTGTAAGCCACCCCTGTTGCAGGCCTTACAGCCCGAAGACAGTGTGCACTATATCCCTTGTGTGGACATATCTGCCTGAGCAGATATGCCCTGCAGTGCCTAAGTCTATTCTTAGACATTGTAAGTGACCAGGGAATCCATTCTGAGTACATGGGCTGAACACTCGTCATTACGAAGTCCCTAGCTTCATGATGGCTTCTCTGTACCCCAAGATGTTTGGTACCAAACATCCCGTCTTAATAAACCCACACTGATGCCAGTTAACAAATGCACACACATGGCCCCTTAGAGGTGCCCCCTGAAAACCTACCAACTGCTAGTGTGGTTGCCAACTTGTCTCAGCCAGCCTGATATCACTAGCCATGTTTCTGGTCTCCTGGGGTGAAAGCCTTCGCTCTCAGGGGTAGGGAACAAAGCCTGCTCTGGGCGGAGGTGTTCACTCCTCGTCCAAGCAGGAACTGCCTTCCAGGGCGGGAAACTTCAAAGGACAGGCCGCCTTTGAATTGTGACTCGGGCCTTTCCAGATAGTGAAAAATGCCAAACCCCACCCCCCTGTCCTGACCCCACTTTTCTTTGGGAGGACAGGCGGGAAACTTAGATTAGGAGGTGGACCCACACATAGCTGTGGGACAGCTGATGTGGACCACACTTTTCCAAATCCTCCATCTTGTGTTGGAGAGACTTAGCCTATTCGGGTCAGGGTTATGCCCACTTCCCACAGGAAGTGGTCATATAGAGGGTGAAGTCTCCCTAAGGTATGTAGCCCATTGGCTACTACCTGGTACTCCCCTTAACACCCCTAAATTGAGTATTTAGGTGGCACCCCTCGATCCAGAACTTCAGATTCGATGGACCTAAAGAAGAAACAGACAAAGAAGAGCTGCTGAACCCAGGAACTGAGTGTCTGGATGGACTTTTGGCACGAAATACTGCCTGCCGCTTCAAGACTCGACCATCGGGGTGAACTGTCTCATCTTGCAACTGTGAGCCCTGTAAGAACCCCAGAGGACCTCCAGACCTTCGCTTATCTCCCAAAAACTCCCTTGGAGTAGAGGGACTACTCCACTGCAGACCTCAGACACCGAACCTGCAGGGTCCTGTTTACCGACTTGCAGCTCCCCGGCCCGACCGATGCTGCAACCACCCAGGAAGAAGTACTCATGCTCTGGAAGGTCATCTGTCTCCCCACCAAGTATGAAGATACCAGGACCGACCAGAGCCGTGCCATACCAATCCCCGGGGTTTTTGATGCCCTGCAACCAACACTGACCGTCGGAGTCCTATCCGGACTCCAAATGCCCAGGAAGCAAGCACCCATTGAGGGACGTCAAGACCCCTAAGACCTACTCCGTGAGTGGCCCAGCAGTCCTGAAATCATCCCTGCAAGCTGCTAGCCCCGTTCCGCGAAGACCACCTTTGCGCACGGAGTTTGACTGACCAACCTGTTCTGCACCCGGCGCGCCCAGTCTCAGTACCGACGAATCAGCTGTGCTCCCATGCTCCAGAGGCCCTAGCGACCTGAGCCTCTGTTTGGGAGCCCTCGGACTTGCATACAAGTCCCCCTTTGCAGTCTGTTATTAGGTAACCCCCCCACCCCCTCCGGTTCACTTCTTCTTAGCTCACCAGATACCAGCTCCTGCAGCAACTTGCTCCCAGCCAAATCCGGGACTCTCCTGCCGAACAGCATGTGCTCTCTTGAACTTAGGTGGGTTACAAAAAAGCTTTTTAGCTGTATTAAACCATATTTTGCGATTCGGTAACCTGTTACCTAATCGCAAAATGGGTTTGCAATTCGGTATTTGGAAGGGGGGTGTTTAGGGCGTCCCTTCCAAATACCGAATCTTAATGGTATGTATGAATGTTTTGTGACCGTGAATGTAGTCGCAAAACATTCACATTTTACCACCTACTTCAAGTAGGTGGTAACCCATTCACAAATGGGAAGGGGTCCCCAAGGGACCCCTTCCCCTTTGGGAATAGTTGTAAAAAAGTATTTTAAGAGCAGGCAGTGGTCCTATGGACCACTGCCTGCTCTTAAAAAAATGAAAAGAAAAATTTCCATTCTTTTTTTTTTTTTTTTTTTTTAAACACAACCCGTTTTCCTTTAACCCCTTCTATGCTCATGACGGAATGGTTCCGTCATGAGCACAAGTTCTAGTGTGCTCATGACGGAACCATTCCGTCATGAGCATATGCTCAGGAAATCCCTCTGCTGCAGACAGCAGAGGGATTTCCCATTTTTCTTTTTTGCCTGGGGAGGTGGGGAAGAGCTTCCCCAACCTCCCCAGGCATATTTTTGATTTTCATTGCAATGACGATTGCGCGCATGGCGCGCTATCGTCATTGCAACGAAAACGAAACAGAAACTTAGTTTCAGTGCTTGTGGGGCTATCTCAGCCCCCCGAGCACCGAAAAAGATGGGAGAGGTATCGTTGGAAAGGGGAGAATCTCCCCTTTCCAATGGTAACCCTTCCCTAGTGGATCCCTGCTTGGGGATCACCCCAGGAGGGCGATCCCCAAGCAGGGATCCACCCACTAGCCACCAGGGAGGGGGGGAACGGCCCCTTGGGCAAGGGCCTTTGCTCCTCCCATATTTGTTTGTTGGCAACAGTCTTTCTGCCCCCCGGGATTATTTTTTTATTGACGTTGGGGTGGGGCTACCCAAAAGGGCATTGCAATGCCCTCCCCCCCACCCCAGAGAAATGTAAGTCTTTCTGCCCCCTGGGAGAAAGATGGGGGCAGTAGCCCCAATCTGCCCCCCTGGGGGCAAAAAGCCCACTAGAAACCAGGGATTATTTTTTTTATTGACGTTGGGGTGGGGGCTACCCAAAAGGGCATGGCAATGCCCTCCCCCCACCCCAGAGAAATGTAAGTCTTTCTGACCCCCTGGGGGCAGATGGGGGCAGTAGCCCCCAATCTGCCCCCCCCCCCAGAGAAATGTAAGTCTTTCTGGGCAGTAGCCCCCAATCTGTCCCCCCGGGGGGGGCTGAAAGCCCACTAGGAACCAGGGATTTTTTTTATTTTTTATTGACGTTGGGGTGGGGGCTGCTGCCCCCCCCCGAGAAATGTCAGTCTTTCTGCCCCCCCCCCTGGCCAGCGTTCCACCAGGTCTCCCGATAGAAATGGTGCCTCACTCGTGTGGGAGGCCCAAGTACCCGCAACAGGCAAGGGTCCAAAACATTTTGTGATAGGCAATTTTGATGTTGCCTCAATACGTTTTGGGCCCTTGCCTGTCGCGGGTTCTTGGGCCTCCCGCACGAGTGAGGCACCATTTTTATGGGGAGACCTGGGGGAACGCTGGGTGGTAGGAAATTTGTGTCAGCCCGGTGATGCCACAACTTTCCCACACAAAAATGTGTGGAAAAAGTGATTTTTTTCAGCTAAATTTTAGGTTTGCAGGGGATTCTGGGTAAGAAAATGTTGGGGGATCCACGCAAGCCATACCTCCCTGGAATCCCCCAGGTGTCTAGTTTTCAGAAATGTGTGAGTTTGGTAGGTTCCCCTAGCTGGCCGCCGAGCACGGGGCCAAAACCCAGGTGACCCCCTTGCAAAACCAGGTCGTTTTGTGATAGGCAACTTTGATGTCGCCTCAATAGGTTTTGGGCCCTTGCCTGTCGCGGGTACTTGGGCCTCCCACACGAGTGAGGCACCATTTTTATCGGGAGACCTGGGGGAACGCTGGGTGGTAGGAAATTTGTGTCAGCCCGGTGATGCCACAACTTTCCCACACAAAAATGATGTCGCCTCAATACGTTTTGGGCCCTTGCCTGTCACGGGTACTTGGGCCTCCCACACGAGTGAGGCACCATTTTTATCGGGAGACCTGGGTGGTAGGAAATGTGTGTCAGCCCGGTGATGCCACAACTTTCCCACACAAAAATGTGTGGAAAAAGTGATTTTTTTCAGCTAAATTTGAGGTTTGCAGGGGATTCTGGATAAGAAAACGTTGGGGGATCCATGCAAGCCATACCTCCCTGGAATCCCGTGGGTGTCTAGTTTTTAAAAATGTATAGGTGTGCTTGGTTTCCCTAGGTGCCGGCAGAGCTAGGGTTCAAAATCTACAGCTAGGCACTTTGCAAAAAAAGGGTCAGTTTTCACTGTGAAAATGGGGTGTGTCCACGTTGCGTTTTGGGCCGTTTCCTGTTGCTGGCACTAGGCCTACCCACACAAGTGAGGTACCATTTTTCTCGGAAGACTTTGGACAACGCGGGATGGGGGGATTTTGTGGATCCACGCAGATTCCAGAACTTTCCACCACAGAAATGTGAGGAAAATTTGTTTTTTTGACAATTTTTTAGGTTTGCAAGGGATTCTGGGTAACAGAACCTGGTGAGAGCCAGTTAAGTCACCCCATCCTGGATTCCCCTGGGTGTCTAGTTTTAAAAAAATGTATAGGTTTGCTAGGTTTCCCTAGGTGCCGGCAGAGCTAGGGTTCAAAACCTACAGCTAGGCATTTTGCAAAAAAAGGATCCGTTTTCACTGTGAAAATGTGGTGTGTCCATGTTGCGTTTTGGGCCGTTTCCTGTCGTGGGCACTAGGCCTACCCACACAAGTGAGGTACCATTTTTCTCGGAAGACTTTGGACAACGCGGGATGGGGGGGATTTTGTGGATCCACGCAGATTCCAGAACTTTCCACCACAGAAATGTGAGGAAAATGTGTTTTTTTTTTAACAACATTTTAGGTTTGCAAGGGATTCTGGGTAATAGAACCTGGTGAGAGCCAGTCAAGTCACCCCATCCTGGATTCCCCTGGGTGCCTAGTTTTCAAAAATGTGTAGGTTTGCTAGGTTTCCCTAGGTGCCGGCAGAGCTAGGGTTCAAAATCTACAGCTAGGCACTTTGCAAAAAAAAAGGGTCAGTTTTCACTGTAAAAATAAAGTGTTTCCACGTTGCGATTTGAGCCGTTTCCTGTCGCGGGCACTAGGCCTACCCACACAAGTGAGGTACCATTTTTATCGGGAGACTTAGGGTAACACATAATTGTAGAGCAACTGTTATTACCTATTGACTTTCGATGCATTTCTGCCTTCCAAATGAAAGACGATGTGGAAAAAAGAAGTCATTTTGAAAAATGACCTATAATTCTCATGCTAGTATGGGTACTCACAATTTCGGAAATGTGCAAATATCTACTGTTTCTAAACTCTATATTTTGTTCCAATTTCAGAAATACATAGGTGTCTTTAATACCGATTTTTCCATGTATATATTTTCCCAAATTAATTGCTATATACCCGGTACATAATAAAAAACCATTGCAAGACGCTGCTCAGTTATTGGCTCTGGTTCGTCGGGTTCTTGGTGTACCTACAAGTCCTATATATCCCCACAGCCAGAAAGGTCCAGCGGATGTAACGGTATATTGTTTTCAAACAGCTGTCATAATTAGAAGAAGTTACAGGTGAAAACGTTGACAGAAATGGCTGTTTTTCTCAACTAATTTTCAATTTTTCCTATATTCAACGGTTAATTTCTATAAAGAAACCTTGAAGGATCTACACAAATGACCCCTTGCTGAATTCAGAATTTTGTCTACTTTTCTAAAACGTATAGCTTTCCAGGATCCATTATTGCTTTTATACCCATTTCTACCATTAACTGGAAAGAGGTTGAAAGCACAAAAAATAGCAAAAATAGGCTATGTCTCAGAAAAATGCCAAAACTGTGTAAAAAATGTTGGTTTTCTGACAAGAGTTTGCTTGCCCCTGAAAGCTGGGAAGATGGTGATTTCATCACCAGAACCCCTTTTTTGATAGCATTTGCAGGGAAAAAAACCAGACGCTTTCATCTGTAGCCCTTTTTTCCCATTTTTCCAAAAACAAAACAAAATTAAGCTGTATTTTGGCGAATTTCTGGGTCTCTTCCAGGGGAATCCACAAACCCTGGGTACCTTTAAAATCCCCATGATGTTGGAAAAAAAGGACGCAAATTTGGCGTGGATAGCTTATGTGGTCAAAAAGTTACAGGGGCCTAAGCGCGAACTACCCCAAATAGCCAAAAAAAGGCTTAGCACAGGGGGGGGGGAAGGCCTAGCAGCGAAGGGGTTAAGAAAACGAGCTGCATTTAAAAAAAAAAAAAAGATTGCTTTATTTAAAAGCAATCACGGACATTGTGGTCTGCTGACCCCAGCAGGCCACCATCCCCGTGATTTTAGCGATTCCAAGGGGTCGCAAATTCCGATCTACCTCATTAATATTAATGAGGTAGGTCGATTTGCAACCCACTAGGAATCGGTATATGAAACTCATGGAGTTTCATACATTGGAAATTGCGATTACCTAATTGCGATTCTCAGAAAATCACAATTAGGTAATCGCAATTTCCGAATTTGATACATGTGCCCCTAAGTACTTACCTGTGAACTAAGTTCTTAATTTGAAAATATATATAAAAAGGAGTTATTTTTTGCAAATTTGGTCTCGATTTATTCTTTTAAGTGTGTCTCTCATTTATTGCCTCTGTGAGTACAACCAATGCTTAGCACTACCCTCTGGTAAGCCTAACTGCTCACCCACACCACCACAAATAGAGGCTTAGTATTATCTACTTTTGCCTCGGTCAGCCAATTGGTGACTTACTGGACTCTCTGCACAGTGTACTTCTTTTTAGTGCACTATATAGAGAGCCAGCTTCCTACAAGCTGACATTGCACTATTTTGACCATGGATCTTTTTCTTCTTAAAAATTGAATGCAGCCCATTGCATTTTTCTCTTGTTGATGTCAATACATTCCGCGAGTAGACTGGTGAGAAAATTAGACTTTGATGCTGCCCACCCAATGATTCAATCTTTATTAAATTTTGAAACCACATAGCCAAGGTAAGAAGCAAAACCTCTAGTTTCTTCACTTCATGCCCCCCTGCACCTCACCATAACAAACAGAATTTGTGTTCCAGCAGATTTGCCAAGAAGATGCAGCACTCTTTGGGTAACAGGTTACACAGACCTTGTTGGTTGATATGATCCAGCTTTGGGATTTTATAAACTAGCTTGGGGACCTCATTCCTAAATATTGCACAAGATGTTTTGTGAAATCCTAAACCCCTTTAGTGCTCAGTCATTGTTTTTGGACATTTGGGCCAGTTTGCGCTTCAATCTTAATACATATTTTTACAAAAAGTATTCAGGCAAAATTTAGAACTTCCTTTCCTGCACCTAGTGATTGCAAAGATACCCATGGCTAGATATCCAAGGCTTAAACATTACCAAGGAGGTTTTTTAGAAAATAGCCAAAACGTCAGATTGTTCTCTTTAAAAATGTGAAACAAATGCTGTGCAAGACCATTTTTTCATTTTTTTAAATGTTTATTATATCATAGAACATAGTCGATATAAGCACAGTTCAGACTTAAACAAACTTTATCATATGTATAAGAATCATTCTCCTAAATAAATACCCACACATTTAACATTAATACGAATAACAGTTTGAACAAAGTCCACAGTGGCAAAATATTAATAAATAATTATGTAATGAAGTTCAGTAGACAAAACAATATTTAAGATAATTGCCACACAACATATAAACATTGCCACGGTAGTTTACATAGACAAAGAAGAAATAGAAAAGGGTGAAAGAGGGAAAGGCAGAGAAGGGGAAAAAAGAACCAGCTACACCCCATGCCCACACACCTTTATTCGTATAAGCTTTTCTGCTTTGTCTAGGTTTCGAAGTGTATGGGTGTGTATATATATATATATATATATATCTGAAAGAGACACGTTAGTGACAGATTCCTTACCTTAGAATATCCCCAGGCGTCAGGCTGGATCCGGAAAGTTGTTGCGTAGCAGTACCCTTGCGCGTCGGTAGGCGGCGTCGTGCGGCTCCGCGTCCGTCTTCGGCGTCGTGATCGCCGGGATGATGTCGCGGGCAGTACTTAGACGCCGCCCCTGCGCGCTGACGTCAGTTCTTCTTTTTCCGCGCCAGCAAGCGCAGATCCGGGAAGAGCAGTGCCCTAGTCATTTTTTGACTAACTTTTTTGGTGAATTTTTTCACTGTTTCTTTTCGTATTGACTCCAAGGTGTCATTAGGGATGCCCGGCTTTAAGCGTTGCGACGCCTGTGCTCGGATGATGTCCATCACAGACCCGCATCTGGAGTGTCTCTTCTGTCTCGGGCGAGGCCACGACACGGAGTCTTGTTCCGACTCGGCTGAGGCCCCTCTTGGCACCATCCCCGCGGCCCCGGACATGCCTGTGGAGTCGCCCCCGCAATACCCGTCCTTCCCGGGTTCGGGGGCGGATCCGGCCCAAATACAGGAATTCCTGTCGGCCATGGCCCGCCTCTTCGGGCCTCAAGGTCCCTCCGGTGCGCCTTCGAGCCCCGCGGGCCCTGATGGGGTTGCCCCGGCGTCGCCGACGACTCCGGTCCCGGCGTCGCTCGTGCCTCCTGCCTCGATCCCGGCTCCGGCTTCGGCCCCGGCCTCGATCCCGGCTCCGGTGGTACCGCCACCCCCATCGACGCCGGTCGACCTGACCACGCCTCCGCCGGCGCCCGATGTCTCCGGTGCCGTTCCTGACGCCGCCCGGGGCTCCGGGCGGCGTCGTCCCCTGTACTCTCCGGCTCCGGACATGGAGCCGGACCGACGTCGCTCGACGCCGGTTCCGGCGCCCGATGAGACCTTGGGTCCCAAATGTCCCTCCTCCTCCTTATTTTGAACCGGAGGAGGACCAGGAGGACTGGGAGGGGTCTGAGGACCCTCTGGCACAACAGTGTCAGTATGATGAGGACTGGGCAGAGGAACTAGGGATGCCAGTGGTCTAGATACTTCCCTGACACTGGCATGCTGTCTCCTCCCGTGGCTACGGAGGAGGGAGCCAATTTTGCAACGGTGTTGCGTAGGGCAGCTGGAGCCTTACATCTCCGACTCCCTACTGTGGCGGTCAAAACTAATCTCTTGACAGAAGTGCTTCAGCCGGCAGCCTCCTCCTTGGAGACTGTGCTGCCGTTTAACGATGCACTCACTGACGTTCTTTTGGGCGCCTGGTCCAAGCCCAACACAGGGGCTCCTGTGGATAGGAACGTGTCCCGACGCCATCGCCCAGCTCCGGGCGACCCCTTGTTTCTCTCTGTCCACCCCACTCCTGAGAGCTTGGTTGTCCAAGCCTCGGCTTCCCAAACTGCCTTCCCTACCGCCCCTCCGGATAGGGAATCCAAACGCCTGGATCAATTTGGGAAGAAGGGTTTTTCTTCCTCCAGTGCTGGCTTGCGGTCCATCAACACCGCTTGTCTTTTGGGCCGATATACCCACTCCCTGTGGGATTCGGTGGCGACTGTTTTGCCCCAGTGTTCTGAGGAGGTCCAGACACTGCTTACCCGCGCCATTGTGGAAGGTAGGGATGCGGCCAAATACACCATACGTTGTGGCCTTGATACCGCCGACTCGCTGGGCAGATCTATTGCAACGACGGTGGCGCTGCGTCGCCACGCCTGGCTGAGAACCACTGGTTTCTCGGGTGATGTCCAGAATACACTCATGGACATGCCCTTTGATGGAGTCGGTCTTTTTGGTTCCAAAGCAGACCATGCGTTGGAGCATTTTAAGGACTCACGGGCTACTGCCAAGTCCCTGGGCCTTTCTACTGCACGCCCTCCGCTAACCTCTGCTTTTCGCCCCTATCGTGGAAACGGAAGGGGCGCCCAGTCACGTCAGCAGCCCAGCCACCGGCCCGCGCAGCAGGCGTCTTCGCGTGGCCGAGGACGTGGATACCGCCGTGGCGGTTCGGGCAACCAGCGTGCGGGTCAGGCCACACACCCCGCCCGTCCGCGGACTCCAAGCCCTCCTAGTCCCTCCTTTCAGGTGCACAGCACGCCAGTTGGGGGCAGGGTCCGCCATCACCTTCACCACTGGCGTGCCATCACCTCGGACAAGTGGGTCTTGGACATTGTCCGAAGGGGCTCCTCCCTCCCCTTCGAGACCACCCCCCAGCCATGCCACCTCAATTCCACCGCATGTCAGGGGATCACTTGGTGCTTCTGCAGAAGGAAGTCACGGCCCTCTTGGCCAAGAGGGCCATCGAGCATGTTCCGAACCCAGAAGTAGGGCGTGGTTGCTACTCCCACTACTTTCTGGTGCCCAAAAAGGACAAGGAGGACATGCGTCCTATCTTGGACCTCCGGAACGTCAATCGCTGAAGTTCAAGATGCTCACCCTAGCTCAGGTCTTAACTGCCCTCGACCCTGCAGACTGGTTGGTAGCGTTGGTCTTGCAGGACGCCTATTTCCACATCCCCGTCCTGCCGGCCCACCAGCGTTACCTTCGGTTCACGGTAGGCCTCGAGCATTTTCAGTTCACCGTGCTCCCCTTTGGCCTTACCAGTGCCCCTCGGGTGTTCACGAAAGTGATGGCGGTGGTCGCAGCTCATCTGTGCCGGGGAGGGGTTTCAGCCTTCCCCTACCTCGACGACTGGCTGCTGAAGGCGGGGTCGTCCCAGGCAGTCGTCTCCCACCTCCAGACTACGGCCGAACTCCTGCACTCGCTGGGGTTCTCCATCAATGTGCTGAAGTCGCATCTGATTCCTTCTCCACAGCTCCTTTTCATCGGAGCAGTTCTGGACACGACGCAGTTTCGGGCCTATCCTCCCGAACGGCGAGTCCGGGATATTCAGGCTATGATTCCGATCTTTCAGCCTTTATCCTGGGTTTCGGCACGGATGACCCTGAGGCTGCTGGGCCTCATGGCCTCCTGCATCCTGCTGGTCAATCATGCCAGATGGCATATGCGGGCTCTGCAGTGGGACCTGAAGTTCCAGTGGGCGCAGCACCAGGGCAACCTGTCCGATCACGTCCAGATCTCGGAGGGGACTGCAAAACAGTTGCAGTGGTGGCTCACCGAACCGGCAATGGGTCATGGGCAGATCCCTCTCCCTTCCCCAGCCAGAGCACACAGTTGTGACGGACGCGTCCCTTCTGGGATGGGGCGGTCACATGGGAGAGGCGGAGATCAGAGGCCTCTGGTCTCCGGCGGAGTCCCGGCTCCATATCAACCTTCTGGAGCTCCGGGCGATCCGACTTGCACTCAAGGGATTCCTTCCCTCTGTCAAAGGGAAGGTTGTGCAGGTGTTCACAGACAACACCACCGCCATGTGGTACTGCACCAAACAGGGCGGGGTGGGGTCGTGGACCCTCTGTCAGGAGGCTCTGCGCCTCTGGACATGGCTGGAACATCAGGGCATGTTCCTGATGGTTCAACACCTGGCAGGTTCCCTGAACGCCAGGGCGGACGAACCCAGCCGCAGGTGCATGATGGATCACGAATGGCGTCTTCACTCGG
Source organism: Calotriton arnoldi (assembly GCA_963921515.1). Classification (NCBI taxonomy): domain Eukaryota; kingdom Metazoa; phylum Chordata; class Amphibia; order Caudata; family Salamandridae; genus Calotriton; species Calotriton arnoldi. Next base: position 802,691 of record CAWUFW010007045.1, on the reverse strand, counting down.
AAGTGGCGCAAGGACTCTTTCTACAATGGGGAGAGCCTTGGTTAGATCTATTCGCCACCGAAGAGAACGCGCAATGTCATCAGTTCTGCGCGTTGGAATTTCCAAGGCGGCACTCGCTCGGCGACGCTTGTCGTCGCGAGTGGAGTTGCGGTCTGTTGTACGCCTTTCCGCCTATACCACTTCTACCCAGAGTGTTGAAGAAGATTCGGCATGACCGGGCCCAAGTCATCCTTGTGGCTCCGGACTGGGCTCGAAGAGTTTGGTATCCCGAGCTACTCAGTATGAGCGTAGATCCCCCGATCCGTCTGCCTCTTGGGGAGGATCTTCTGTCGCAGCAGCAGGGGACGGTCCTCCACCCGAACCTGTCCAGTCTACACCTGCTTGCGTGGAGATTGAGCGGCGGCAGTTGATTCCTTTCGACTTGCCTCCCGAAGTTTGTGATGTGATTCTGGCAGCCAGGCGTCCCTCCACTAAGGTGGTATACGCCTGCAGGTGGAACAAATTTGTGGCATGGTGCACAGCAAAGGCTGTGAACCCCCTTTCTGCCCCTCTTTCTGAGGTCCTTCTGTTCCTTCTTTCTCTGGCCCAACAGGGTTCTGCCCTGGGTTCCATCAAGGGTTATCTCTGTGCTATCTCGGCCTTCCTCAGGCTCCCTGATCAGCCCTCCCTTTTCAAGTCCCCTGTTGTTAACAGGTTCTTAAAAGGCATACACACCTCTTCCCTCCTGTTCCGTTTGTGATGCCTCAGTGGGACTTGAACTTGGTTCTTACCTTTTTAATGTGCGCTCCCTTTGAGCCTCTACATAGCTGTCCTCTTCGTCTTCTGACTCTGAAGACAGCCTTTCTGGTGGCCATCACCTCTGCTCGGCGGGTGAGTGAGCTCCAGGCTCTATCTTGCAAACCTCCCTTTCTGTCTGTTCATCCAGACAAGGTTGTTCTTCGGACGCGTCCGTCCTTCTTGCCAAAGGTGGTTACTGCCTTCCACATTGGGCAGACCATCACTTTGCCTACCTTCTTTCCGCCTCCGCATCCTTCCAGAGAGGAAGAGAGACTCCACCGTCTGGACCCAAAACGTGCGCTCTCTTTCTATATCGACCGCACAAAACACTTCCGGGTGGATGACCAGCTCTTTGTTGGCTACGTGGGCGCCAAAAAAGGTCGGGCGGTGCACAAACGAACCATCTCCCGCTGGGTTACCTTGTGCATCAAGGCCTGCTATTCTTTAGCTAAGAAGGAGCCTCCTGTTGGGCTGCGTGCCCATTCCACCAGGGCAACGGCTGCTACCACGGCTTTAGGCCGCGGTGTTCCGCTGCAGGTTATCTGTCATGCAGCTATGTGGGCCTCGCTGCACACGTTTACGAAGCATTACTGCCTTGACAGTCAGGTCCGGAGGGACGGCTTCTTTGGCCGTTCTGTCCTCCGGGACTTCCTTGTCTGATCTTTGTTCGCAGACCCACCACCGGGGTTGGTATTGCTGGGGTATCTATTCTAAGGTAAGGAATCTGTCACTAACGTGTCTCTTTCAGATGCACAAGTTACTAACTTGTGTAACGATATATCTGTAAGAGACAGTAGTTAGTGACAGATTCCTTACCGCCCCACCCATCCTCCCCGTTCTGCGAACTGATTTCTAGGGTTAAGGACATCCCTTTCAGGGCCCTAGTATTTTTTCCGACACCTATGTCAGCTTCTTGCATGGCTCTGCGTTCCTGGCGCGGAAAGTCGTGTACAGAACTGACGTCAGCGCGCAGGGGCGGCGTCTAAGTACTGCCCGCGACGTCATCCCGGCGATCACGACGCCGACGACGGACGCAGAGCCGCACGACGCCGCCTACCGACGCTCAAGGGTACTGCTACGCAAAAACTTTCCCGGATCCAGCCTGACGCCTGGGGATATTCTAAGGTAAGGAATCTGTCACTAACTACTGTCTCTTACAGATATATCGTTACACAAGTTAGTAACTTGTGCTTTGTACTTAGTTTTGCTTATTTGAAGAGATCTGTTTTATTTGTACCTGTATAATCTAAAGCTGTTGTTTATTGTTTTTCTTTGGTAGCTGTATAAAGGTAGAATTAATGCTACCAGCCATGTGATTCAACATCCAATGTATGGAGCAGGACACAAATTCCGCACTATTCACTTGCCCATCTCCACAACGTTGGCTGAAGTACTTGACCGTGTCTCAGGCAAGTTTGTAATTGCATGCAATTTTTTTTATGGCTAACTGGAAAAAGCACCTCTGTTTACAATTTTAGTATTCAGTTTGATTTTTATATATCACTGGCAGCCAATGTGTATCCACAGCTCAGAGCGCTGTTGAGGTATGTGAAATACTGACCAGAAAAGAGACCGTATCAAAAAGATTGCATTTTTTGCCAATAGGGTCTACATGTTTTCTAATATTTTTTTGTTAGACAAATATGTTCCAGTTTTTAAAAACTTATATTATAAACTTTCACCTGTATTTCAGTTTGCTGTTTAGGTTCTGTTTCTTTCCAATGAAAACATTTCCTTTACAGGCTATGGGGATATTTTCTTTCCATATCTAATACCCATCTTTTAAACTACCCCTCGTATCAAAACTAACCCCCAAAATTTCACATCTTGAGTTGTGTATAGTTAAGTGTTTATGAGAACCTGAAATGCAAATATAAGTTTCAATGCTGCTGTGCCACTTCAATGAGCATTGGTAATGTATGCACTTTGAGGATTGTTGGGACAATGAACTGACTTAGCCCACCTGAATTAGCCTTTGAACACATAGTAAGAGCGAGCAAACTATGATATGGTCCAGTTGTAGTCCAGTATAAGATGGAGAATATATTCAAGTTACAAAAAAGCACTGCAAAATGTGTCCGCTTTAAATGGGAGTGTGCCAATAATTGTCAATCAGCTGTTTTTCCTTCATCATTCTTTAACCCTTACTCTCAAGTATATTGCAGTAGGATATTCGAGCCTATCATTTTTCTAACTTGAAATTTTCTTTTCTCCACTTTATGATTTTGTGAGTCTGGTATGACCACACTTCATGCAAATGCAACTATTTATGTTCACACTCCCTTTATGTGTAACAATGCTAGTTTGAAATCTATTAAATTAACATGCAGATGTGTTTTGAGATAAAAGTCAACATTCTGATGTATACTTTTAACCACAGATTCTTTGCCTTTAGTCTATCCCCCGACTTAGTCTGGAAATTTTTACACAAGAGCTCTTGCATGCTGGTATGTGGTGCTGTGTTACTCTGCTTTGACTTCATTCCATCCATTCTTCACTTCGGAAGCTGCATATAAGCACGATCCCTGTTTGCTGACATCACTTCCTTTCTTTCCATGCTTTCAAACACGTACCTGGAGTTCTACTCACCTTTTTCTCATCAGGTTGACAAGACTTTTCTCAAAATTCTTCAAGCAGTGTGCAAGGGAACTATGTCCTCTCCTTAAACTACAAGATTTGAATTTTGCCGGGACTGTCACCAACAAATATTTGTGACATACACGCACAAGATATACCTTTGGTGTTTTGGGTTCAGGACAGGACTCCAAACCGTGGGAGGAATACAACCTTCATCAGTCCGAAGGCGATTCAGGAATATAAGGCGAAGCTGTACATCACCAATACCGGAAGAAACTGCGCAAGTCCCGCTCTCATTCGAAGTTCAGTGCGCAGACCGGCTCCTGAGGTTGTTCTTGCTACAGTACCTCATCTCAATCAAGGTCTTCAGGTAAGTCCAAATTGAAGTCAAAGAGGAAACACAAGGAAGCCAAGCAGGACTTGTCCCCTCTTTCTATCTCCAGAGAAGTAGCGAGGGGGTCAGAATCACTTGGTGTTGCTCCAGATCCACTGAGGAGCCAATTCCACAGTAGGTCCTAATGCACCCTGGGTCCCAATTCTGGACATCTGTCTAGCTGCTTCCTGGGCATCACTGCACACGTTTGCCAAACATTACTGTGTACACAGTCCTGTCCGGCAAAATGGGCATTTCATCCATTCCGTCCTCCAGGACTTTTTAGTGTAACAGTCCGCAGGTCCACCTCCTCTGAGAGATTGCTTTTGTATGTTTGCTAGGGAAATGAATCTGCAGCTAGAAGTCTCTTTCAGATGAACAGGTTACCTTTGGTAACTCCTTATCTGGTAGGGACTCTATCTAGCCGCAGATCCTTACCGACCCTCCCTTCCTCACCATTCTGTGAACTGTATTTCTCACGTCAAAGCGATCCTTCAGGACCTCACCTTGGCACACTGGTCATTCCACCTTAGTTTGGCTCTGTGCTTATGGTGCAGAGTAATAGTCATGAACTGAGGTCAGCACACTGGGGTGGTGCCTATATATGTACCATACACGTCACTTCCAGCAGGGACAATGACAGCACTCTTAGCCGAATTGCACCACCTACCAGTATGCAAGGAGACTGCTCAAAAACTTTCCAGGCCCAGTCTGATGTCTGGGGAATATTATAAGGTAAGGAATCTGCAGCTAGATAGCCTCTACCAGAAAAGGCATTACCGAAGGTAAGTAACTTGTTTGTCACTGCTTGGTTGGGGAGGTCATTTGGAAGAGGTGGAGATCAAAAGACTCTGCTCTCCAGCAGACTCCTGACTCTACATAAACCTGCTGGAGTTGTGGGCTATTCACTTAGTTCTGAAGGCCTTCCTGTATTCCATCAAAGGGAGGCTGGGATTCCTGTGTGACTTTCCACTGCTGTTTCTTCAGCCCCAAGTTCTGAAGAAGATCATGAATGACGGGCCCAAGTCATCCTAATGGCTCCAGATTTGGCCAGGAGAATGTGGTTCCCTTAATTTCTGTCCATGACCATCTGTCCTGTTATTAGGCTGCCACTTCAGGTGGATTTTGTGTTGCAGCAAAAGGGCAGGATCCTGTATCCAGGCCTGGCAATCTACAGATCCATGTTTGGAGATTGAGCTGCAACATTTGACTGCCTTTAATCTGCCTACCGAAGTAGTGGATGTCATTCTAGCGTTCAGGCATCCAATCACAAAATCTGCTTGTGCTGGACACTGTGACAGGTGTGGCTTGGTGCAATTCCTGCCACGCAGGCCCATTCCAAGAAAAGTTGTTGGGTGTTCTGCTTTTTGTGCCATCTTTGCGTCAGGAAGGACTTGCCGTGGGCACCGTTAAAGGTTACTTGTCCGTCCTTTCAGCCTTTTTATGTTTACCCGACCAACCATCCTTGTATTAGTCACCTGTTTTGATGCATTTCCTCAAAGTTCTGGTCCATATGTTATCACCCGTACCTTTTGTTATACCACAGTGCGATCTTGATTTGTTCCTCACTTTCCTGATGTGTACTTTATTTGAGCTGATGCACAGTTGTTCTTTGCGTCTACTGACTCAAACCATCTTCCTCTTAGCGATAACCTCATCTTGTTGAGGTAGGGAGCTACAAGCTCTATACGCCACCTTTTTCCTTGACAAACTGACATTGCAGGCCAGAGTGGCATTTTTGCTGAAAGTTGTGACACCTTTTCATGTCAGACAGTCCATCACTCTTCCGGCATTCTTTGCTCCTTCTCACCTCTTGAAAGAGGAGAAGAGACTCCACTGCTTGGACCCCAAAAAGAGCTTTGAGCGTTTACCTCAATCGTGCCAAAGACCATAGAGTGGACAATCAGCTCTTTGTGGGTTAGTAGGGGCGAAGGATAAGGCAGTGCAGAAATAGACCATATCAAGGTGCATAGTCCTCTGTAGAAAAAACACGCTATGCATTGGCCAAGAAGCAACCACCAGAGAGCCTGAGTGCTCATTCAACTAGAGCCAAGGCTACTACTGTGGCGTTAGCATGCAAAGTGACTGTTCTGGACATATGTCGAGCTCTGGCATGGGCGTCAAACAATACATTCACGAAGCACTACTGCCTTGATAGCAAGGTCTGACTAGAAGGGCACTTTGCCTGTTTGGTCCTGCAGGAGTTCCTGGTTTGAGCCATTCCACAGACCCACCTCTTTTGGAGGCTTTGATAGCTATTCCAAAAGATGAGGAATCTGCTGTTAAAAGTATCCATCAGAAGAGCAAGTTACTTGCCTTCGGTGGGTACTCTATCTAGCTATAAATTCTTCACTGTCCTTCCTCCGCCCCATTCTGTGGAATAGACTCTCTTCGTTATCTTTGAAAAGATACCAATATAAAGATGTGCACACTCACATCTGATCAGTTATTAAGCTCCGCAGACAGAACCAAGAAAGAAACTAACGTCAGTGGGCAAGGGTAGTGAGTATATGTGGCTCTGGCATCACTTGTGAGGCAGGGCAAAACTGACATAGCTGCAAGACGGCACCTTCTGATATACACAGAAGCAATGTTGAGAATAATCTCTGAATCTAGTCTGGTGCCTGGGGGTTCAGAAGATGCAGTTAAATAGAGTATTCACAAGATAGAGTGTTACCAAAGGTAAGTAACTTGTTCTTCAGCATCACCTTTGCAAAGCCCACTCCAGCATCTCTTACAAAGTAGCATACAAATGCTCACATTTACAAATCGTTGATCTTAATTTGATAGCTACATGAGCCCGCATCGCAGATCTGAAGCTGAAACATAAAACAGACTGACTTGCCGCTGTTCAATTGAAGTTTATATGTGGGTGTGGGGGAACCCTTCTGTGTGCTCCTGCTGTACTTTTGCAGATCTGAAAGCACTTTGCAGCAGGTGGTTTGTCCACCACATGATCCTCTATCTGAAAAGATACAGCATCATTAGAATGCTGAAATTACCTGCATTTGCTGCATGTTTTTTCTCCGTCACCAGCGTCTTTAATTCGGTGCGCTTGCAGCAGTAGTTTGGTGTGCTTGAGACACCCAGAGTGATTTGTCAAGCTGTGACTCTTTTTTGAAACCATACTATAGCCTGACCCATTATGAAATGTGTTGTGGGAAGTGTTGCAAATCACCATCTTGTTTTACTGTTATAACGGTGTATACATTTCGCAGTCATGAAATCCATGAAGTTAACTATTACTTTACTGAGCTTATACGTGGAGGTTGTACCAACAAATGAGATTTGTTATGCCACTGTTTATTTTATTTACTAGGCTTCCACATTTTGCAGTTTGGGCTTTAGTAATGCCAGTTCTCTGTGGTCCAATACTGTTTTTGCGTAGTACTTGAGACCCTGCATGTGTTATGGTGCTTGGTGTACCAGCAAAAGTTGTACCTCAAACTATCTTAATGGTTACATTTTGAAGAATCATGCTGGCCCACATGTGGAGGAGTTCCAATTTCCCCACTAGATCGAGTAACAGTTCTGAAACTCTTTGTTGTGCCTGAGATCTGTTGAGTCGATTTTTGTTGATGATTACATGAAGTTATGGACTTACTGGCATCCTGCAACTCCACTGTCCTCCTGGAAAGGCTGAAAAAAGGCACATATAAATCATGAGAAGCTACCACAACTGAAGGGCACCACCATTACTTACTGCTTTGAGCTTGTTCTATCCTGGTGACACATGCTAAAATATCCTATGGGTTCTAGCCTATAATGCTGTTGACTTTTAGTTTGGTGGTGATGCACTATGTAGCTCATGCCGGATGCATGTCAATGATCAAAGAAAGTGTTGCTGCCTCCAAAGATATTTTGTTTGCACTATATTATTCTAGTTGAGTAAGCAGGTGTGTTTCCAGTCTGTCCTCTTGTTCTTTCTTGCCACGGATCTCTAACGATTTGGCAGTCTGAAAGGTTATTTTTGGCCGCTCTAGCTTTATCCGAAGTCATGAACTTGGAGATGCTCAAACTCTGTTGGCTTCATCATTCCCAGTGTGAATGGGAACTAAACTTCATGTTGAGAAACTGTTTTTTAGCTTTGTTGTTTATAAAAAGTTGCATATTTTTGAATCCCTCGCACCTTCAAGGCAGGGCTGACATAAATGTACACATGTCCCTTTGAACACTAACATGTCAAGCAAGCTGCAGAAGTACAGGATTCTGGTTGATACTCAAGGATAGACATCAGTCAGCATCAGCAATGACAAATGCCTGGTTGACCCATACAGTAAATACAGCACAAGCAACCCAATGAAAAGAAGAGAACAAAGAGTGACTGCATCAGTTTGCTAAATTTTCAGCAGTACTAATCTTGAATTCCCCCAAGCACACTAAACTTCCCCTTTATTGTCTTTCAGCCTTGCTAGACTAGGGAAAAGGGAAGCACCTCAGGATCTAAACCAGCATTTTGTGAATATTCACCTTCCTTAGAATTCTGTGGTAGCCTAAGTACATAAATAAAAACGTTGAATTTCCACAGTTTAGTGGTGCAAAGGTTAAAGACCATAGTGTGACCTATGGGTGAGCCCCCTGTAGAGCAGGAAATGCAACAAGTATCATTGTAAGGTATGATCTGAACAGCAAAGATTGCATAGCCGATCTTCTGTTTCTCCCAGAGCAGAGATCTTCAAACTTTTTCCTCTAAGCCCCCCTAAGCACAATGTTTTGAAGTCTGCCCCTCCAAAAATGTATTACAAGAATAGGGAGATTGGGAGGGGCAGGGGTGAGCTCTGGGACAGTGCTTAGGAGATCATTTCAGGGGTATTTTTCTGTAGCTCATAATCTACGCTATATGTGAGACTTAAAAAAGTACAAATTTATCAAACCAAAACAGAAATGGACCAAAAACACTAGGCCCTATAATTGGGGTGTTGTGAGCCTGGGTCCCAATGCAACTGCACCTGCTGCCCTAAAAAATAAACCCGGAAAAAAAAGCCCCAAAGGCTCCCCAACTTCCTCAAGGCATCTCTCTGAGGAAGCTGTATATCATTTGTAGTCTAAAAAATATGCCCGTCGAACCAACCAACCCGCCTCACCCCCCCCCCCCCATAGCTCCACTTCCTCTGGGCTATCTCTTTGATACTATACATGGAGCTCACTACTTTCCTCTTTCTCCTGAACCGTTAATCTGAGGCCCAAGGGGTCAGGACGAGCTGCATGCAAACAGAGGTCGAAGTGGACGGGATCTATGGGGAGCCACATGCCCCATGCTTTTTTAATTTTACAGAAGCAATTTCCATACTTTTCGGTAAAAAAACAACCATCCCTGAACAATTATTGTGGCCCTTGAAGTGCCTCTGCATAAAAGTGACGGGAGGGCGGGGTTGAGGTGGGGACGAGTTTTCCTGTGTTGTGAAGCTCAGGGAGGGACACAAAGCTAAGGACGAAACAGCATTCTCAACAGGATACCTGCTACCTGAAATAATGTAAATGTGTGCAATTGGTTAATCACTAAATGTAAAAGCAGCTTGGAAGCAGGTTTAGGCTTTAATTGATGGAGGCACCTGAGGCTTCATGGGGACAATGAGTTATTGTTTTTCTTACTTAGTGTCACAGTGTTATAAACTGAGTTCTAGAAAGTGTACTTTTAATAGACAAATGTTTGCACTAGGCAATGTTTACTTATTACTAAAGTATGTGTTGAAAGCTCATTTTTTTATCTTAAAGCAACAAATCATTTTGCAGCAGTCTACCTAGCACTATAAATACACAAGCCTCTATTCCTCATATTTGCAGTGGCCACATTACCCAAATGAAAATACAGAATGTAAAAGAATGCAGATCTATCTGATTAGCTTAACTTACATTTGTTTTTCGTTTCAGGTTTCTGCATTATTTTATATACAATTAACAGAAAGTGAAAAACAAAACACTTGAAGAATATTTTCTTCTTTTTAGCCACGTTTTTGACACTGCCATCACGTGGCTAAAAGGAACAAAATATTCTGTAAGTGTCTTGTTTTTCCACTCTGTTACCTGCATATAAAATAATACAGAAACCTTAAACGAAAAATAAATGCAAGTTCAGCTAATCTGATGGAAATGCATTCTTTCAAATTATGAGGTCCCCATGTGTTTGTGTTTTTTTTTTTTTTACCAATTCAAGGACTGCATGTAAATGAAGACAGCTTGGAAACGTTCCAAGTTGCGCTTCCAGGCCATCTTCATTTACAAGTACTTGGTGAGCCATTTTCCCCCCTCCCCAGGAATGCAGCCACGGCCCCCCAGGGGGGTGCGCCCTACAGTTTGAAGACCTCTGTCCATAAAGTGAAGAAAATTGAGAGATAAACCCTTCATGAGAGTTTCAACACAAACCTTTATTGCCCATGACTCGCACCCCCACCCTCCTCTGCCCAGATAATGGCTGTGGACTCCTTTATAAATGTTTGGAATCTTCTTTCTTAAATTGTTATAAAGACTGCTTGCACTAAATTAGAAAGTGTTCTCTGCCCCTGGAAGGGATTGCTTTTTTGCTTACATTGGTGGTGTGCCTTTTCGTCCTTTGCACCAGAGTGAACTAAAATGTGAGTCACTGAAGAGTACCTTTATTGGGAGCTGAACTGTTTCTGTCCTCCTTTCTCTTAGCTGACCAGGCCCTTAACACTTTGAATAATAAAAAGCAAGCACGTTCATTTTGGCTTAGTGAGTAACAGTTGGCCATGGTATTGTGCATCAAGTCTGTTACCGAAACACAAACCTAATTTTGCTCAAAAGAGCGGCAAAACAACAGTCCAGGGAAAGGTTGCAGCCGAGCATTAGTTTAGCTACACATCACTGGATGTCAATTGTAAATTTAAGACATGGAGCTTTGTGGACAGTAGATACTTAACAATGGTTAAATGACATTTTGAAGACTTCCTTCAGATTTTTCAATAGCAGAAAACGTCATTCAGTTGCAGATTTAAATGTGGTCCTCAATGCTCTAGCTTAAATCTTTCAGCCAATTACCTTCTCTGATGTCAATTTAGACAAATGCAAACGTTCTTTTATTAGTGGCTAACCTTTAGGCTTGTTAGGAATGTAAGCTGCAGGATACTTTTATTGAGGAGCTTTACAAAATGTCAATGAAAAATGAAGGTTGTGAAGATTCATCAATCATTTTTGTCTCAAGATGTTCCAGATTTTTATCTCGATGAATAGATGCATGTAAATCTTTTGTTTTTAAATCTTCCTCTGATGCTGAAAGAGTGTTCCAAGGTTTGCATATTAAAAAAAGCTTTATGGTTTAATGTGGACAGTTCAAAATACTTTTATTCCACGAGATTGATTCCTTTTTTGGAGGCTCTCACCTGGAAGAGGGACTACGGAAACTTCACGAGCCCAATGCAGTACCGCCTATATTCTGGAGGCATGCTTGAGACCTATTGCCACCAGAACATTTTGTCTCCATCAAGCATTCAAAAAAAGCTACTACATGTATTTGTAAGTTAGCCACCTCGTATGGTACTATCTTGTTTCTCAATCAAGGTTACCACCAACTGTAGTGAAGCAGTTTTTAGACTATGCTTTGCTATATGATTATTTCCACTTGACACTTATGTTCACAGAATTGTAAGGACTAAAATGTAGGAATAAATTTAAGTTAAATGCTTTACTAAATTCTATATTTGTTGTCCCTTGCTCTGTTCAGGCAATTGATCCACTCTCCATCTCCTATCTTGGTGCTGTCGATAATGTAGTTTACAGATGATGTGAAGAAAAGACAATCTGAAAGAGACACGTTAGTGACAGATTCCTTACCTTAGAATATCCCCAGGCGTCAGGCTGGATCCGGAAAGTTTTTTGCGTAGCAGTACCCTTGCGCGTCGGTAGGCGGCGTCGTGCGGCTCCGCGTCCGTCGTCGTGATCGCCGGGATGACGTCGCGGGCAGTACTTAGGCGCCGCCCCTGCGCGCTGACGTCAGTTCTTTCTTTTTCCGCGCCAGTAAGCGCAGATCCGGATTGAGCAGTGCCACAGTCATTTTTTGACTGAGTATTTTTTGAGACTTTTTGTCCAAGTTTTCGAGTCGTTTCGACTCCAAGGTGTCAGTAGGGATGCCCGGCTTCAAGCCATGCGAGGACTGTAATCGCATGATGTCGATTACGGATCCGCACCGAGAGTGTCTCTTCTGCCTGGGGCGCGGCCACGACCCCACGTCGTGCCCTGAGTGTCGGTCCCTCGCCCCGAAGGCTTTGCGAGAGCGGTCTCGAAAGCTTCTCGAGGCCCGGCACTCGGCTCCGCGCCGCTCGAGGTCCCGCTCCCGGGAGAGGTCAAGGGGACGGTCGAGGAGCCGTCGTCATTCGTCGGGGTCGAAGTCTTCGTCTTCAGGTAAGGCGAAGCACAAGAGGTCTAAGAAGCATCGCTCTAAGACCTCCCCTCGCCGGTCTCGCGACTCGACAGAGGGTCCTGTTGGTACCGCCCCGCGGCTCCGGGAGTACCCGAACAGCCGACGCCGGCCTACCCGCCTGTTCCGGGTCCAACGTCGACTCCGGCCGACATCCAAGACTTCTTGTCGGCCATGGCTCGCGTCTTCGGGCCTAAGGGTTACCCCGGTGCGCCTTCGGGCCCCGCGGGCCCCAGTGGGGATCCTCCCTCGGCACCACCGGCGGCTCTGGCCCCGGTGTCTCCGGCGGCTCCGGCGCCGCAGGACCCCCTCGGATCCAGGCCTGGATCCCGGTCGACGCCGGTTGACCTAACGACACCTCCACCGGCGCCGACCACCCCTGTACCATTCACGGCGCCGTCCGACGTCCCGGGCGACGCCGTCCCCAGGTCCTCCCCGGACACGGAGCTGGATCGACGTCGGCCAACGCCGATTCCGACGCCGATGGGACTTTTCTTCCCTCATGTCCGCCCTCCATACTTTTCACCTGTTTTGGAGGACGAGGAGGACTGGGAGGGATCGGAAGACCCTCTCACAGCTCAGTGTGAGCCTTGTCAGGACTGGGCAGAGGAACTGGGTGATGCCAGTGGCCTGGACACCTCTCCAGACCTTGGCATGCTGTCTCCTCCTTCCGTGGCTACGGAGGAGGGAGCAAGTTATGCAACGGTGTTGCGTAGGGCGGCCACGGCCTTGCGCCTTGAGCTCCCTACAGTGGCTGTCAGGACTAACCTCCTGACGGAAGTGCTTCAGCCGGCGGCTACCTCTTCGGAGCCACTGCTGCCGTTCAACGACGCACTTTCTGACGTTCTTTTGGGCACCTGGTCCAGGCCCACCACAGGGGCTCCTGTGGACAGGAACGTAGCCCGACGCCATCTCCCGGCCCCGGGCGACCCCTTGTTCCTCTCCCAACACCCCACCCCCGAGAGCTTGGTTGTTCAAGCCTCTGCCTCTGAGCGCCTTCCCTACGGCTCCGCCGGACAGGGAATCCAAAAAACTGGAACAATTTGGGAAGAAGATGTTTTCTTCCTCCAGTGCTGGCTTGCGGTCCGTGAACACCGCTGGCCTTTTGGGCCGTTATTCCCACTCTCTGTGGGATTCGGTGGCACAAGTGCTGCCTAAGTGTCCTGAGGAGGTCCAGACACTACTCACCCGTGTTATTGCAGACGGGAGAGACACGGCGAAGTTCACAATGCGATGTGGCCTAGACACCGCTGACTCGCTGGGCAGATCGCTTGCTACGACAGTGGCGCTGCCTGGCTGAGGACCACTGGTTTCTCGGGCGATGTGCAAAACACCCTTATGGACATGCCCTTCGATGGTATCCGCCTTTTTGGCAATAAGGCAGAAAGCGCGCTGGAGCGCTTTAAGGACTCGCGGGCTTACGGCCAAGTCCTTGGGCCTCTCCGCCTCGCGCCCTCCGCAGCCGTCTGCTTTTCGCTCCTTTCGTGGCCACGGAAGGGGCGCCCAGTCACGTCCATTGCCCAGCCACCGGCCCGCGCAGCAAGCGCCTTCACGTGGCAGAGGACGTGGCTCCCGCCGAGGCGGGTCGGGTAACCAGCGTGCGGGTCAGACCACCACCTCCGCCCCATCCGCGGCCTCCAAGCCCTCCTAGTCCATCCTTTCAGGTCCACAGCACGCCAGTGGGTGGCAGGGTCCGCCATCACCTTCCCCACTGGCGTACCATCACATCGGACAGGTGGGTCTTGGACATTGTCCGAAGGGGCTACTCCCTCCCCTTCTAGACTACCCCCCCCAGCCATGCCAGCTCAATGTCACTGCATGTGGGGGACCATTTGGTACTTCTTCGAAAGGAAGTTGCGGCCCTCTTGGCCAAGGGGGCCATCGTGTGCGTTCCGACCCCAGAAGTAGGGCGTGGTTGTTATTCCCACTACTTTCTGGTACCCAAAAAGGACAAGGAGGACATGCGTCCTATCTTAGACCTCCGGAACGTCAATCGCTTCCTCCGGAAGGAGAAGTTCAAGATGCTCACCCTAGCTCAGGTCTTGACTGCCCTCGACCCTGGAGACTGGATGGTAGCGTTGGACTTGCAGGACGCATATTTCCACATCCCCGTCCTGCCGGCCCACCGGCGTTACCTGCGGTTCACGGTAGGCCTTGAGCACTTTCAGTTCTCCGTGCTCCCCTTTGGCCTTACCAGCGCCCCTCGGGTGTTCACGAAAGTGATGGCGGTGGTCGCAGCTCATCTGCGCCGTCCAGGGGTTCCAGTCTTCCCCTACCTCGACGACTGGTTGTTGAAGGCGGGCTCATCCCAGGCAGTCGTCTCCCACCTCCAGACTACGGCCGGACTCCTGCACTCGCTGGGGTTCTCCATCAATGTGCCGAAGTCGCACCTGATTCCTTCTCCACAGCTCCTTTTCATCAGAGCAGTTCTGGACACGACGCAGTTTCGGGCCTATCCTCCCGAAAGGCGAGTCCAGGATATTCAGGCTCTGATTCCGATCTTTCAGCCTCTATCCTGGGTTTCGGTACGGATGGCCCTGAGGCTGCTGGGCCTCATGGCCTCATGGCCTCCTGCATCCTGCTGGTCGATCATGCCAGATGCCATATGCGGGCTCTGCAGTGGGACCTGAAGTTCCAATGGGCGCAGCATCAGGGGAACCTGTCCGATTACGTCCAGATCTCGGAGGGAACTGCACGGCAGTTGCAGTGGTGGCTCTCGAACCGGCAATGGGTCACGGGCAGATCCCTCTCCCTTCCCCAGCCAGAGCACACAGTTGTGACGGATGCGTCCCTTCTGGGATGGGGCGGTCACATGGGAGAGGCGGAGATCAGAGGCCTCTGGTCTCCGGCGGAGTCGGGGCTCCATATCAACCTTCTGGAGCTCCGGGCGATCCGACTTGCACTGAAGGCATTCCTTCCCTCTGTCAAGGGGAAGGTAGTGCAGGTGTTCACAGACAACACCACCGCCATGTGGTACTGCAACAAACAAGGCGGGGTGGGGTCGTGGACCCTATGTCAGGAGGCTCTGCGTCTCTGGACATGGCTGGAACATCAGGGCATATCCCTGATGGTTCAACACCTGGCAGGTTCTCTGAACGCCAGGGCGGACGAACCTCAGCCGCAGGTGCATGATGGATCACGAATGGCGTCTTCACTCGGAGGTGGCGCAAGGACTCTTTCTACAGTGGGGAGAGCCTTGGTTAGATCTATTCGCCACCGAAGAGAACACGCAATGTCAGCAGTTCTGCGCGTTGGAATTTCCAAGGCGGCACTCGCTCGGCGACGCTTTTCGTCGCGAGTGGAGTTGCGGTCTGTTGTACGCCTTTCCGCCTATACCACTTCTACCCAGAGTGTTGAAGAAGATTCGGCGCGACCGGGCCCAAGTCATCCTTGTTGCTCCGGACTGGGCTCGAAGAGTTTGGTATCCTGAGCTACTCAGTATGAGCATCGATCCCCCGATCCGTCTGCCTCTTCGGGAGGATCTTCTGTCGCAGCAGCAGGGGACGGTCCTCCACCCGAACCTGTCCAGTCTCCACCTCCTTGCATGGAGATTGAGCGGCGGCAGTTGATTCCTTTCGACTTGCCTCCCGAAGTTTGTGATGTGATTCTGGCAGCCAGGCGTCCCTCCACTAAGGTGGTATACGCCTGCAGGTGGAACAAGTTTGTGGCATGGTGCACTTCAAAGGCTGTGAATCCCCTTTCTGCCCCTCTTTCTGAGGTTCTTCTGTTCCTTCTTTCTCTGGCCCAACAGGGTTCTGCCCTGGGTACCATCAAGGGCTATCTTTGTGCAATCTCGGCCTTCCTCAGGCTTCCTGATCAGCCCTCCCTTTTCAAGTCCCCTGTTGTTAACAGGTTTCTTAAAGGCATTACACACCTCTTCCCTCCTGTTCCGTTTGTGATGCCTCAGTGGGACTTGAACTTGGTTCTTACCTTTTTAATGTGCGCTCCCTTTGAGCCTCTCCATAGCTGTCCTCTTCGTCTTCTCACTCTGAAGACAGCCTTTCTGGTGGCTATCACCTCCGCTCGGCGGGTGAGTGAGCTCCAGGCTCTTTCTTGCAAGCCCCCTTTCTGTCTGTCCATCCAGACAAGGTTGTTCTTAGGACGCGTCTGTCCTTCTTGCCAAAGGTGGTTACTGCTTTTCACATTGGGCAGACCATCACTTTGCCCACCTTCTTTCCGCCTCAGCATCCTTCTAGAGAGGAAGAGAGGCTCCACCGTCTGAACCCAAAACGTGCGATTTCATTTTATCTAAACCGCACACAACAGTTCCGGGTGGACGACCAGCTCTTTGTTGGCTACGTGGGTGCCAAAAAAGGTCGGGCGGTACACAAGCGGACCATCTCCCGCTGGGTCGTCTTGTGTATCAAGGCCTGCTATTCTTTGGCTAAGAAGGAGCCCCCTGTTGGGCTACGTGCCCATTCCACCAGGGCGACAGCCGCCACCACGGCTTTAGGACGTGGTGTCCCGTTGCAGGACATATGTCAGGCAGCTACGTGGGCCTCGCTGCACACGTTTACCAAGCATTACTGCCTTGACAGCCAAGTCCGGAGAGACTGCTTTTTTGGCCGTTCTGTTCTCCGAGACTTCCTCGTCTGATCTTTGTTCGCAGACCCACCACCGGGGTTGGTATTGCTGGGGTATCTATTCTAAGGTAAGGAATCTGTCACTAACGTGTCTCTTTCAGATGCACAAGTTACTAACTTGTGTAACGATATATCTGTAAGAGACAGTAGTTAGGGACAGATTCCTTACCGACCCACCCATCCTCCCCATTCTGCGAACTAATTTCTAGGGTTAAGGACATCCCTTTCAGGGCCCTAGTTTTCAGACACCAGTGTCAGTTTCTTGCATGGCTCTGCGTTTCTGGCGCGGAAAGTCATGTACAGAACTGACGCCAGCGCGCATGGGCGGCGTCTAAGTACTGGCCGCGACGTCATCCCGGCGATCACGACGCCGACGACGGACGCGGAGCCGCACGACGCCGCCTACCGACGCGCAGGGGTACTGCTACGCAAAACTTTCCGGATCCAGCCTGACGCCTGGGGATATTCTAAGGTAAGGAATCTGTCACTAACTACTGTCTCTTACAGATATATCGTTACACAAGTTAGTAACTTGTGCGTTGAGATTACGGGAGCTGGTGGAGTGCAAATGGGATGGGAGATATAAGTGGACGGAGCAATTCGCTCTCAGAATAAGCTTAAAGGGTATTAGAGCACTTAGTCGGGCACCATTCTGTAAAGGACTTACCATTTGTATGCCTGCAGCGACTCAAGAGCGAACTCTGTGAGAAACCTTAGGTTGTGCACTGCACAATGATTATATTTCGTGTCTTACGTTGAGTTTTTAATGTGTTATGGGCTACAGATAGGAGTATTTCTGTGTCTTGGCTGTTACTCGTGACGTTCTAGGGCTGTAGGGTATTCGAAATTAGCATATGAAGGTATGAAAGATATCAATGATGGAGAGCTAGTGTTACTAGTAACTTATTTATCTTATGTGCTTGGAACTCTGGCAGATCAAGTTTTCCACCAACCAGTGCATACTCATGTAGCCATAGTACACATCCAAGATGGTTAATTGTCAACGCATGTTAAAGTTTTTTTTTCTTGAGAACCAGATTTTGTGGATTACAGTAGTGTTCTCTATCTCCTTTGGGGGAAGGTGTAATTCCATAAAGAAAAGTTAGATTCTTGTTCTCTGAATCCCCCTGTTGCCTAAAGCTTTGGTTCTCCATGATGAGATTCTGTCATTCATAAAATGTAGAATCGCCCCCAAGCTTCGCCACACCATCAACCACTCCCTTGCGAACGCCTCCTTCCCCTACGACTGGAAGCATGCTGAGATCAACCCCCTCCTGAAGAAACCCTCGGCGTACCCCATCGACCTCAAAAACTACAGACCCAACTCCCTGCTCCCGTTCCCAGCGAAAGTCATCGAGAAAGCCATCAACAGCCAACTCGCCACCTTCATCGAAGAGCACAACATCCTTGACTCCTCCCAATACGGCTTCAGAAAGAACCACAGCACGGAAACCGCCCTCCTCGCCGCAACAGACGACATCTGCTCCCTCCTGGACAGAGGAGAGACAGTAGCCCTCATCCTCCTCGACCTTTCAGCAGCCTTCGACACAGTCTCTCACTGCATCCTAACACGCAGACTTCACGACGCAGGGATCCGGGACAAGGCCCTCGACTGGACCCGCTCATTCCTCTCTGGCAGAAGGCAGCGGGTCAGACTCCCTCCCTTCATCTCGGACCCCACACTGACCACCTGCGGAGTCCCCCAAGGATCCTCCTTCAGCCCCACATTATTCAACATCTACATGGCTCCGCTCGCCCCCATCGTCAGAACCCACGGACTCAACATTGTTTCATACGCAGACGACACCCAACTCATCCTCTCCCTATCCAACGAACCCAACGCAGCCAAACACAACTTTCAAGAAGGCATGGAAGCAGTCGCCAAATGGATGAAGAGCAGCTGACTATAACTCAACACGGACAAAACAGAAGTACTCATCATGGGCCCACACCCCGACGCCTGGAACGACACCTGGTGGCCCCCCGCCTTCGGAAGCACGCCCACCCCCACGGACCACGCACGCAACCTCAGAATCATCCTGGACTCCAAACTCAAAATGGACCGCCAGATCATCTCCGTCGCATCCTCCTGCTTCCACACCCTCCGCCTCCTACGCAAGACCTTCAAATGGATCCCCCTTGAACACAGAAAGACCGTCACACACGCCCTCGTCACCAGCAGACTTGACTACGGCAACACACTCTATGCTGGAATCAACAAAAACCTCACCCGGAAACTTCAAAACATCCAGAACGCCGCCGCCAGACTAGTCCTCAACCTGCCACGACACTGCCACATCACCCAGCACCTGCGCACACTCCACTGGCTTCCCATCGAGGCAAGAATCACCTTCAAGATTCTCACCCACGCACACAAAGCCCTCCACAACACCGGACCAGCATACCTGAATAGCCGACTCACATTCCACGCACCCCAAAGGACCCTACGATTAGCCAGGCTCTCCTACGCCGTGGTCCCTCCCACCAGGAAGTCCAGATCGGGAGGCCGCTCTTTCTCCTTCCTCGCGGCCAGAGCCTGGAACACCCTCCCGCTCCACCTTAGACAGATGACATCACCCCCTAACTTCACGAGGGACCTCAAAACATGGCTCTTCGATAGACCTCCTCCTTGACGGACAGGACCCTGCGCCTCCCACCCCCACCCCCCCATCGCCTTGATACCCTTACGGGTGAGTAGTCGCGCTTAACAAACCCATGATTGATTGATTGATTGATAGAATATCTCTTCAGATGTATTCAATCCTCTGAACACATTTTTTTTTATTAAACATGTTTTGAAATTGAAGGCAGATTACACAAGAAATGTTCGCCAAATATGCTATATATTTTTATTTTACTTTTTAATCTATGGCAAAATCTAAAATACAGTAGTATATTTGATGGAAAAACTGTGCAATACTACTTTTTAAGAAATAAGGAAAACTGAACCTGCAATTTCATAACCCTGGGAGCTGCTCTATCCTTAACATACTCCTCAGGGTGTCAGATCAGCATAATAGGTGTGAATATAATTATAGATCCCAAAGGGGATTAATGGAGAATAGGGGTCTGTGGGTGGTTGATTTATAAGGAGTGTGTGTCTGTGCTTACACTTGTGCTTTTCTTGTGAGAAGGCGGTGCATATCGGAGATGTAGCATGTGGATGCCAAAATATTGATCTTAGAGCTTATGAATAACTGTCGAACAGTTGTACGGATTCCCGAATAGCTAACCCTAGTCATCACTTCTTTTTGCAAAGCTTGTATATGTATAAATGTAATTGAACTGTGGAAATCCTATGTGTTGGTCCTTTACTGTTTGTTTACATTGACTGAAAATTACAGGGGAATTAGATAAGTGACTATTCTATTTCTTTTCCATAGATACTCCAAGTATAACAGCAAAACTAATAAACGAGCAGAAGGATGACAAAGAAAAGAAAAACCATGAGGAGAAGGAAAAGGTTAAAGCAGAAAATGGATTTGAGGACAATTATTGTGTTGTTGTAGCATCGGGTAGGTTTCCTCTTACTTTACTGTAATTCATGAGTTTGGCTAGTTTATTACTTTTGCCTGTTCCTTCTAACCAGCAAGTTGTTTCCATGCAACAAAATGACAACACGTATCTCTTTTGCCATCAAATGACATTGTTTTAATGTCTGGTTCAAAGCAGGAGGTAGATAAATGAAATATGCAGCTTTAATGTTTGGGATGTATTTTAGCATGTCCTGGTCTCCCAGAGTTTTAAACATGTGTAGTGTGCCAACATCACAAACGGCCTGTGCTGTGCAAAGGTTAAGTATGAAATCTACCCAACCATCATTGCGGGTTGAAGGGCATTTTTTCCTGAAGTAACAGCATTTTTATTAGCCAGTATGTTCTATTTTATTAAATAGAGATTCTTATGGATACTTCTAACTGCAGATTTCGCACCTTTGGAATATCCCCATGGTCCAGGTCCTGGAAGTGGTTTGGTAGTCATGTAATTGTACTTTGGTTGATGAATAGATGGTGAATTATGCACACTTTTAACTAAAGGTATAATGGTAAAGCATCTCAATTAAATATTGTACCTTTCATAGCACAATTAAGTGAATGTGTAACGTGCAGTAGACTTCAGCTGAAATAATCTAGTATGCTAATACTATTAAGCACTTTCGAGCCACACTAACATATCAGTTATAAATAAGTAGGATGTAACATGAATCCACATTGAGAAGACGTGTGTTTGTGTGTGTGTGTGCACGTTTTGTCCATTTATGCTGAAGCTCTTAAGACAAAATATAATCTTTGCCACTCGGACATCCCTCTTATTACTATAGCACTGAGTTACTAGAACCCATTTTTCAAAGGTGATGAGGGTAATATTTTCTGTAGTGAAGTAGATACCTTGGGAAGCTGTGATGGTAGAACAGTTAGTAAAAGGCCCTCCCCTTCTGCTTTTAAATCTCTCGTTTCATCCAGTGTATTTGAGGCTAAGAAGCCTAGTAGGCTCATACACACTTGAGATGTTTGTCATTTTGGCCTGTGGATCATAAAGAAGAGAACCGTGGATACTGAGTGAGAGGGAAGGGTACTTGAGCCCTCAACATATTTAGACATAAGCTTCCCAGAAAGTTCACCCTCATCTTTGCAGTCTCCATTGACATAAATGTGTAAACCAGAAATGAAATGCCTCTGTGGGCTGGAATGTTGAGCCTATACTATTGCAGGTAATTCAAATAGTTTCTCTACAGACTTAGTCATTAACGTTCAGAGCTCCTTCCACTTTTGTAAACAAGTAACATCCTCCCTTTAATTCCATTGTTTAATTTGTTATTAATGTCCCTTACTGAAAGTCAATCAAAAAAACTTTATTTGGCTAAGAATTAGCCATAAAAGCCTATAATGTTCATACAAATGAATTAACCATATGAAGCAAGTTAAAACGTTGAAAAACACTAAAACCATTTTTTATCTGATCTGTACCTTTCTGACATACAATTACCTTCTGCATAGCATTTTATAATCTTAAAGGCAGAGTGAATAAAGTTAATTACAAAAATACAAATCGATTCTGAAGGAAGGAATAAGGAACCGTTTTTATGAAGCTCTATGAAATGTGTAAAAATACATAAAATGTAAAGTGCTGGGTGCTGAGGCTTTATGATACGAGCAGCTAAGAAGGTTTGTAAACCACGAACCGCATGTGACAAATGCGAATAGGAAATGCAATGTGTTGAGTCCTAGATGCATGAGATAAAATCTAAACTGTGTGTTCCTCATAAACAATAGCCAATACTTTACTCCTGAGTTTAATAAAGCTAAATGGTTCAATTCTACTGACTTAACACTGTTTCACAGTGCGTATACTTTCATAATGCTTAATAAACAAATACTTAACTCTAGCTTTAGTTGTAACATCAGTATATTCAAGATTTTCAAACAGTTCGGGAATCCCCAGGGCAGTAAATGTCTGGGGATAGCTGTATTGCTATCCAGCATCAGACAATCTTTGATAACTACTCTAGAAAACCTGTTTCTACTTTATCCCAAATTGAAACCCACAACATTACAGGGCAGATTTTTATTAAATCTTCAATGTATCACAATCTGACCTCAGAATGACACTCGAAAGTTTGATTCCTTGGCTCCACTATGAAATGTTTAGGGTGACCTGAACTCTATATAGATCCAAGTGGTATTGTCCAAACTGACAAAAGATGGGTCAAAGAAACGTTCAGAGATAAGATGGTAGCAGATCGAGAGGCATTAGCACTGAATAAGCTTTTAGCACGTCATGCAATATTAGTGAAAACTGTAAGTGGCTTGGAGCCATATCTTACATTAGAAATGCCCCGCCACCAGCGACGATTGCTGAAATTATTTAGGTTTCATTTATTCCCACGGCTACTGCCCTCCAATCATGGTTGCTTTAAGGACTCGAGGTTGCCCTTGTGTGATGGTGATAATGGTTCCATTAATGATAACCTGCACATAGTCATGATTTGCCCGAAATATAATTATCTGCTTTTTAAATATAGACGCACACTGCTGAAGCCGATTAAATTTAACCAATTGAGACCTGCATTACTGTTCCTTCAGTTTTTAACCACTCCCACAGTGTGCTATTTTTTAGCCTGTTATCTTTATGGTGTTTTAAAGCTAACCTAGTTGTAATTTATCCGATGTTGATATTTATGAAATGAATCAGAATATATTGATTGATTGACACTCGAAAGTAGGCAAAGCTTGAGGGACTGCCAAATGTCTCCGTACCAAATTGATTTCAGCTCTCTGTAGCGTCTCTGGATTTGAGTAGTGGCAAACCCCAGCTTCATAAAGACCCACAGAGATGCACTTACTCTTATATACTTCTAAGATAGCCTTGTTCGGTTTTTGACCAAGCTTGAAGGCAAATCTGTATACAGCCTTCGCTAACCTCTGGAATTGTTGTGCTCTAACGTAAGCAAATGCTTCCATTTTAAAGAGGACTCGAATGGCGGACCTAAATACGAGATGTGTATTCCCCTTCCTAAGATTTTATCTCTAATTAAATGCATTCTGACTTTCGTGTTCTTGCATCCACAAGTCATGATGAAGGTTTTAGTTAAATTGGTGTTAAGATCAAATTCCCTCATAAAATGTGTGAATTTATCCAATAGAACTTGGGTCTTCCACATGCTATAAAACTGGTAAGGGACATTTCCCCAATTGGGGCAAGTCTTTCCCCTTGCTAATTAGGTATTCCTCCAGGCCATTCATGTAAACAGTAAATAAGAAGGGTGCCAGGCCATATCCCTGGTGCACCCCTCTTATCGATCTGATTTGATCTATACGCTTTCCATTAGATCCAAAACGGACTCTAGCGGTTGTTTCCTGATGTAATTGCCAGAACAGAGAAATTGCTGTTTTTTTTTTTTTACCCTCATGGTTTCCATGATCAACAATAGCTTAAAGTTATTGAGTGTTAAAGGCATTGGTTACATCCATGAACACCATGTGGATGGCCCTCTTCTTTGCTCGAACATATCTCCCGACTATCAGGTATAAATTGAGGCATCGCTCTACCGTTCTTATGCCCAGACAGAAACCGTATTGGATATATGATAAGATTACATTTTCCTTTACCCAGACCTCGAACCTAGACCGTAAAACTTTGCCCAAGTTTTTCACAGCTGAATTGAGTAATGATACAGAACAATAGCAATTGGGCAGGTTTCTATCCCCCTTTTTAGGTCTCGCCTAGCGTTGCTGCGCACATGCTCAGCTCGCTCGGCGAGATTTATTGCTAATGAGGAGTTTGAGAAAAGGGCTTTAAGCCCGCCCCTTATTTCCATTGGCTGGCGTCACCGTTTATGGTAAACGGTGGCCTGCCATTGGAAATAAGCTTTCTGGGGTGCCTCCTTTTTGCTTTTTTGTCCGGCCCATCTGGCCCATCCGGACTGGATCGCCTGCTTCACGGCTGTCGTGAAGCAGTTTCTTATCGCAAGGAGGCGTGTTATGTAAACAAGCCATGCGATCCAGTCCAGATGGGCCGGACAAAAAAGGAGACATGGCGCCGCGTGTTTATTTTTGCATCTCGCTTTCACTTTAAAGTGAAAGCGCGATGCAAAAATAAACAGCGGATGCCTGGCGAGCGCTTGTTGCTCGCGCTTCTTGTTTTTAATTGTATATAGCGTTAACTCAACACGAAGGTATTGGAGCGCTTTAAATGAGCTCCAGTGACGTTACACGAGGACATATTCATTATCTGAAAGAGACTACTAACCGCAGATTCCTTAACGTAGAATTATCCCCAGGCATGAGACTGGACCCGGAAAACTTTCTTTGCCCCAGCATCTCTGCGCGCCGGGGGGCGGTACCACGCGAATCCGCCCTAACGTCATCCGCGGGCGTGATGTCAGCGAGGTCACATAAGCCCCACCCCGGCGCTCTGACATCAGTTTCCTTCTTTTCCGCGTGCAATGCGGATCCGGAATCGTGTCCCTGGCCTGTTTTCAGGCCTTCTTTTTACGCTTTTGCATTGTGGAACAGTGTGCGAATGCCTTCGGGCTTCAAGACGTGTTCTTCTTGTGCGCGTCAGATGTCGGCGACGGACCCTCACCCTATTTGCATGTGGTGTCTGGGCGAGCACCATGACTCTACGGACTGCTACGCTTGCCAGCATCTGAAGCCGAAGTCCCGGCGGGAGCGCCGGATGAAGCTCCTTTCGGCCCGCTTGTCCAGATCGGTGTCGTCACCGCGTCCGTCCCCCGCGGAAGGGCCCAGGAACCGCCGCTTCCGCCTCCGACATCGTCCTTCACCGAGGCCCCAGGGGCGTCGCTCGCCCGCCGGTAAGTCTTATAGCTTGTCCCCGAGGCCTGGTCCCTGTTCTGCGGAGGGCGCGGGTTCTCCTCGGGACATGCGGCCTCGTTCGTTGCCACCCTACCCGCCGTTTCCTGGCGTTGGGGCGACGAGGGCCACAATGGAGGCCTATGCTGCGGCTCTGCAGGCTTCTTTGGCCCCTCCTCCTCCTCTTCCTGAGACGTCCGCGGATCCCTTGCCTCGTGCGGGGCCTTCCGCAGAGTCGCCGGCGGCTCCAGCCCCGGCGCCGACGGGTTCGGCTCCAGGTTTTGGGGGTGTGGTGTCGTCGGGGTGCGGCCCTACGGGGTTCCCCTCTTCGGCCCACGGCGCCTCTGCCTCACCGCAAACCCCCACGGGGGTCCCTGTGGTGTCGCAGGAGGTCGCCGGGACTCGCGGTTCGTCCCAGAGTCCCCCTCGGTCCTCTGGGCAGGCGGTGGCCTTGCCAGAGGCCGAGCCCACGTCGTTCAGGTGCCGACGGCTGTCGGCCCTGGCGGCGCCGCGGGTGCTGGCTAGGGGCCGGGCGCTTCCCCGGGTCCCTCTCGACCCTCCGTGCAGGCGGCTGCCTCGTCGGAGGTCGGGTCGGCGCCTTTTCGGCGCTATTCTTTAGCCGCCCCGGCCCCGCCCCATTCTCCTGGGGCGCAAGTGATGGTGGGGGTCGACTCGGCACCGGCGCCGGTCGACGTCGCACCGGCTCCTGTGGCGGACTCCACGGTGCTGTGCCGGCGTCGGGTCGTCGACTCGTCTACAGAGGTCCCCTCTTCTCCGGAGGTTTGTCGCCTTTTTGTCTCCTCTTCCCCGAAGACGGGCCGCCGCGTCGTTGCTTTTTCCCCGGCGTCTTCCAGGGAGGGCTCTTCGCCGTCCCCGCGATCTCGGCCTTCCCCGGAGGCGCCTCAGGCCCCCCACTCGTCCATGGATCCTCCGCCATTCAGGGGCTGGCCGTTTTTTCCTCCAGCTGGCCTCGGGGATGGCCGGCTGAGTTTACAGCCATCGCCCATGGAGGAATTGCTCTCTCCCCCACGACGCCCTACGGAGGCGAGTGCAGCTTTTGTCCGGGCCATTTCCACGGCCGCTGGCATTTTGCGCATGGGCGACCCCGGCACCCCATTCCCTACGGACCATTTGTTAGAGGTTCTCCATCAGGGCTCTGGTGGACGGGAGCTGCTTCTTCCATTCGAAGCTTCGCTCCATACTTCTCTTCTGGGGGCGTCCTGCCACGGATGATCCCGTGCCTCAGCCGCTCCTACATCGCCATCGCCCTGCTCTGCACGATCCAGTCTGCCTTTTTTTCCACCCTTCTACACAGGTCCCTCTTCTGCAGACTGCTTTTCCTTCCCTGGCGTAAGCCCGGTTCGTGAAAGTATGGAGGCAAAGCCCCGCCCGTTGAACTAAGAGCAAACCACAGTGTATTGTCATCTTGATCCGCTATTTTATGTAACTATGTGGAGCGGGACCACAGCTAACAACGATTAAGAATATAATTTTGAAAATTCTAGCCGATGTACTATAGTTTTTCTTTTTAAACCTACCCGATTATCTGCGGAGAGTTTATACGCTGCAACTACTACACCCTACTTATGCACGGGAATAGATTCACAGTTGTTTCCGCTTTTGAGGATTGCCTTAGGGAGCTTTATTATTTTACCCTTGGACTTTATATCGAGAAAGAAAGACCTCAGGCCTCTGGACCCTAAAGCTACCAATGTGTGCGAGACGCAGTCCGCTCCACTTTTTTAAATGAAGATTGCTTTTAAGCCCAATACAATTGTTACATAGAGCCCTTGTTGCACCGCATTTAAGAAAGTACTTGGATGGCTCTGGAACATTATTGGCCACCTTATGAATAATTTATTCTTTGCGCCCTGACGAAGGAACTGTGGGTCTCTGACTCCACTCCGAAACGCGCGTCGGCGCTTTCTTCCCCTCTTTTACTGCATGTATTTATGAAATGAATCATTATATGCTTTGTAAAGTTATATGTTGGAGTATGTGTGTGTTTGGTATGATTGAGAGTAGTATGTTTAGTGTTGTCTGAGTGCGTTTGTAAGATATTCAATTTATTTGTTATTTTTGGGGCTCACAACATATATGTTGCTGATATGTTGGTCATAATGTGCAAATTGATGAATATATTTATATATATATTTAAAAAATATATATAATGTTTTTGATAAATAAAAAGATGAACACCTTATGCAATAGTGGGACAATGTATTTCTTGACGATGGAGGTATCACCCGAATAGAGATTAAAGGATAAGGAGAGGTTTTTTGTTATTGTTCGATGGTACCCTGCCTTCTTCTTCTTACATGACAGGATTCAGAGACCCTCTTGTGTTCTGTACTGCTTTTCCTTCCCTGCCCTTGGTGTTGTTTCCTCCGTCACGGGAGGCCCGGTGCTTGGATTCGTGGGGGTGTAACATCTTCGCTTCCTCTAGTGCTGCCTTGCGAGCGCTCAACACACTTTGTGTTGGCCAGGGCTACTTCCAGTCTGTGGGATTCCGTGGAGTCCCTTCTGTCTGGTGCCTCCCCCGAAGGTGTCCGCGCTGATCTGCGGCCCCCTGTGTTGGATGGCTGGGAGTTGGCCGAGTTTATTCTTCGTTCGGCCTTAGATGTTTCTGATGCTCTCGGCCGCCCATGGCAAGTTCAGAAGCTCTCCGTCGCCATGCTTGGTTGAGGGATAGCGTTTTTCCAGAGAATATTAGGGAGCGTCTGGTTGACCTGCCCTTTGATGGGGTTCTTTTGTTCAACACCCATGCGGACTCCGCCATTCAGCGGCTTCTTGCGGGGCTCCGACCTCCTCCCCCTCCGTAAACTTGGCTTGTCGGTCCTCTGGTGCTTTATGGGAGGCGTTATCCCACCTTTTTTCTGGGGTCTAGTGCTTCGTTTGACCTGTTTGTGTGTTCCGTGTGGTTTGGCATGCCTTCGGGGTCCTTCGGTTGGCCCCTCTGTACTGTTGGCTGCTGGTACAGCCCCCTTTTGGCGTTTGTGATTTTTTGGCGGTTGGTAAACCCGTATAGGTCCTCAGGTTGGTTCTTCTGTGCCTTTTTTGGCTGATTGGCAAGCCGTCTGTGGTTTTACCCGCAGGTCCTTTATGTTCTTGTCCTCTGCTGCGGAATTTTTTCCTAAGAGGTGTTCTCATGTTTTCCTTGGGACGTATCATGCCCTAAGTGGGGTACTTGTAGCTATTACATAGCTCTGTCCTACGCTGGGTAGGTGTGGGTGCCCTTTTTCGGGTTCCTTGCCTTTCCTGGCATCACTGTATACCGCTGGTGCGGTCTCTTTTGCCTTTGTCTTGGTGCAGCTTACGCGGCTCCAACGTCTGTCATTCTCAGTGTTTGCTACATCGCTAGACCAGCCTGGCATGCCGTCTACGGCATCGTGTTGTGGCGTTTCCGCCTTCCTGTCCGGCGTTTCCGCCTGGTCCTCTGTCTGGTGTTCCAGGGGGGGCTACGTTTCTTCTGGCTTTCCTGTGCTCTGGTTGCCGGCTGGTCTGTCCTCCGTGTCTCTCCTCTTTCTCTTCTGCCTGGTCCCACTTCTTTCGTGGGCCGGTGTGTGTCAATTTGGGGATTGTTCTGGATTTCCCTGCCCGCTGTCCTCGGCTTGTTCTGGGTGCACTGCTCCATGGTGTTGCCGGCTACCGGCTGCGCATGCCTGCTCGTTATGGTCCACCGCCGTGGCCCTTGGTGTGTTCCCTTGTGCCCCTGCCTCTTGTTCTGCTGGGGCTTTGCGCACCTGTGCCTTTCTTCTTCGCCTGCGCCTTTTGGCTGTGGAGCCGCTCCTGCCTTGTTCGCTGTCTTGAGGCTGATGCCTGTTCAGCTGCCCCCTATCGCTGTGTCTGTCTTTTCCTACGGCAGGCTCTGCCTCCGGTTCTACCTCTTCTCCCTGGAGTTTGGGGTGTTCTTTTTTTCCTGGGTGCTCCTCTGGCGCTGTCTGCCCCTACGGGGTTTTCTGGCGGTTGTACCTTGGATGGGCTTGGGTTTTCCTGGCCTTCCCTTCGCCTCGTTCTTGCTTACTTCTGCTTGGTGAGGGCTGGGCCGCCCTTCTTGTCCCTGTGACACATCCCCTGCGGGGGCCCTGTGTTTCTTCCTACAGGGGTGGTTCTCTCGCAGGCCCTCCTCCCCTCTGGGTATGGCTAGGGTATCTATTCTACGTTAAGGAATCTGCGGCTAGTAGTCTCTATCAGATGTACAAGTTACTTACCTTCGGTAACGATGTATCTGGTAGAGACGATTCTAGCTGCAGATTCCTTCACGACCCGCCCTTCCTCCCCGTTCTGCGAGGACCTTCTGTTTGGTTTTCTGCACTCGCCTCCCTCCGGGTGGCTTGTCTTCTGTGGGGGTATGCTTTGCCTCCCCCCGGACAGGATGCTTTGTTCTGCTTGATTGTTCCACCCCTTCCTTTCTGATCCGAGGTCGGTTGGTTCATGTGTGCTTCTGCCTCCCTCCACTTTGGTTTTTTCTCCAAGTGTAGGGGCCTCCTTGACTCTGCTCCCTTTTACTGGCTTGGGGTTTCTGATTCCTTTGCAGTTCTCTGCGTTGGGTTTTTTTTTGCTTGTACCTCGGCCCTTTCGCTCCTTTCAGGGGATACGGCCCTCCTTGATGGTGTCGTCTGGGGGTGAATTGCTGTTACTCCTCTGTTTCGGGCTTGTTGTCCCTTCACTGTTGTGGATTGTGATTGCAGATTCTCTCTCTCTCTCTCTCTCTCTCTTCTGCTATAGCGTTTTTCACATGTGTTCTGCCTCCAGGGGGGATGTCGCCTTAGCTTGCAAGGTTGCTCCTCGGGGCGGTGCTCTGCTCTTTCCCTGCTATGGCTTTCGCTGCTATGACTTTTTGGTAACTTAGTGCTTGGCACTTTTCCAATTGGTGCTGTTCCTCACCTTTCGTTTCTCTCTTCTCTTTTTCACTGATTTTTCGCACACTGTTCCCATAATCTCCACAGTTTTGTTTGTGATGGCTTCGCGTTGTGGCGCGGAAAAGTTCTCCGAAGAAAACGGATGTCAGCGCGCCGGGGTGGGGCTTATGTGACCTCGCTGATGTCACGCCCGCGGACAACGTCAGGGCGGAGTCGCGTGGTACCGCCCCCCGGCGCGCAGAGATGCTGGGGCAAAGAACGTTTTCCGGGTCCAGTCTCACGCCTGGGGATAATTCTACGTTAAGGAATCTGCGGCTAGAATCGTCTCTACCAGATACATCGTTACCGAAGGTAAGTAACTATTACTTCTCGTAGGCACTTGGAGATTAAGGGAAGTGCGCAGAATCACAGGATGTTAAGCCGAGGACAACATTGGAACCTGGGGCTCCCGGCCACGGGACGGTGCACAGATGTTCCTTCTCTCCACCCTTTTAACCCTTTCCAACCCCTCGCTGCTTCCCAGGGAACAGCATGTTAAATGTGAAATGTACAATGCAAAAAGTTCCATTGATGCAGCGGGCCTGCAGTTTGAGGATTTTAAAAAAAATTGTATATAGCGTTAACTCGACACGAAGGTATTGGAGCGCTTTAAATGAGCACCAGTGACGTTACACGAGGACATATTCATTTTCTCGTAGGCACTTGGTGATTAAGGGAAGTGCGCAGAATCCCAGGATGTTAAGCCGAGGACAACATTGGAACCTGGGGCTCCCGGCCACGGACCTCAGATAGAGTGAATACTTTAGATGCACTTTATTTTACACTTTATTGAGAAGTTTTAGTCCGCATGCGCGGCTTAACTACCTCCATTTTTTTTCATAACATTGACTGAACTTTAACAATTCTCCCCGTGTGGTGCCCTCCCTCTCAACACCTAAATCTACACTCCTCCCACCCCTGTTTCCGGGTTAAGGAGACTGCCCTTTGTCATCGGCCGCCCAAGCTCAGCCTATGTACCTTAATGAATGGATTAAGGAATATAGCTGAATAAAGTACCTGTGTTTCAGCAATGCTAAACTTATAGCAGTACCTAACTTCCAAAGACAACGGAGGTGAGGCTCGTCCTTCATGGTCAGAGCGGCAAGTATGTAGAATCAGCTGCCTGATTACTTGAGGTCTATCTCGAAGGAAGTTACATTTAAAAAGAAGCTGAAAACACTCTTATTCAGACTTCAGTGATGTTAGGATCTCAGCGGTTCTGTGCTCTGCTCCCTTCAGTGCCTAAAAGCACCGGGACAATCCTCTGAGTAGCTGTGTGCTATAGAAGAATCATTCATTCATTGATTCATTCATTCAGGGAGACCAAGCAAAAACCCAATGCAGCAAAAAGGACCTAATAAAATCAATCTAAAGTGAGACCTGCCTCCTCCTTACAGCTTCATGAACGTCGGCAATACAATTCTACCATCTGGAAAAAAACACAATTCCACTTGGTGAAGATCATCAGGACACAAGCTTTTAAAATGAAACTCACAGACTTCCATTACTCTGTTTTACTCATACACACAATAAAAATGCATCATGCAGGCCACACCTATACATACGTGCATGCAAATATGCACTAGAATTGTAGTGCTGGGACCTAGGTTAGTGCATATCAGTGGGACTTTACTTGAGTGGGCCAATAGGCCTTCACTCATGTGGAACAGATAAAAAGGTCTGGTTATAACTACTAATTCAGAGAGCAGAGTCCGCTGCCAGAACAGCTAATCGCATGACAGGGAAGGTAGGCTAATGTCAAAAAAATGAGGGCATGCTTTGCACATCCCTTCTCAAACACATTAGAAACTAAAACCAACAGGCATTTGCAATGCAACAGGTCTCGCATATACGCGAGTTTGAGCTATTGGCATTGTAAATAACAATGCCTTTTATTTATGTTTTGGTTTTTGAAACATAAATAAAACGCATTGTCATTTACAATGCCAATAGCTTAAACTTGCATAAATGCGAGACCTATTGCATTGCAAATGCTTGTTAAAAATGGACACTGTGATTGCCTCGGATCATGATTAGGGATAGTGCTAGGTATGGCAGCTTGTATTACATTGTTTATGAGCAGTGGCCCCTAAAGAGAGATTATGTATTTAAAAAAAAAAAAAACTTTGACCGCTACACTGTCCAGGCCTGTGGCTTTTCTAGTTAAGCTATTCTTAATTGCTGCACTGCTCACATCTTTTACATGTATAGAATGGCTGAATTCTAAGGCCCCTACTCGGTTAGGTCTACCATCTTTCAGAGAATAATCCAGAGGTAAATTACCTAAATTGAAAACATTTACATTGCATTCTACCCACTTATTAGCAGGAATTAAATTCTCCACCTTTGGGGAGTCAATTTCACAAAAATTTCACCACCCTCCAAAATGCCCCATTATCTTTAGTTTTACCAACTGCTTTCAGTTCTTCCATTGCTTTTTCCCTAATGTTATTCATTTTTATAGGTATTACCTGCTAATATGATTTCCTGCGTGCCTGGATGGTCTTCCCTTTATCATGGGACTTTTTTTTAGAGCAGAGTATAGCCATTTGTGTGCAGTAGAGCAGGCACTCTTGAACCAGTGGCAAGGCTGTTCTCCGGAGATGATTTTCTTGAAGGTTAACATTGGCTTAATGCTGTCTCAGAGAAGAACCAATGGAAAGTAGTATATTTTGTGGTTCTGCATCCTATTCCAAGCGTTCCCAACAAGCTTATCTGTTTTGATTAAAAGATCTTCCAAAATTGTATTCAATCAATTTTATTCGATTTCAACCTTAGTTGTTTATTTTTAGAATAATTAATGGATGTCCTTTCCATGCAATTATGCTTCATGATTAAATTATTCAGTGACAATACTAATCACGTCTGAATTGTGTATGAGCCTCCCCAGCCATGCCAGTAAATCCGCAAATCATCATGTTGGAAAACGTACATAATGTTGTAATAAAGTTTCCCACATATAAGATTGCTGGAGGCACTTGACATGTTCCCATCTGACTATCAGTTTCACAAATTAGATCCTCAACCACTTAAGTGCATCATTGATCAAAAATATTATGATAACATAAAATCAATAATAGGTCATCAGAGCCCAGAGCTTGAAAAGCAGGATTTGCTAATAGGGGGAATTGCTTACTGATTGGAAAGGTTTACTGATATTAAAACAACCAGCCCTCGCTTAGCTCAGCCTGCATTGGCTTGTATTATATAATAACCATTGATATGAAATCTGTCTGTAGCCCAGGTCTCTTGGCAGCATATTATATCAAAGTTATTAAAGGACAACCAGTCTTGATTTCCCAGTTTGGTGCGAATTCCTGCAATGTTCAATGATAACTGCTTAATGTTCTGAATATGGCTGGCTTCATTACTAGTTGGATATCTGTCTTGTTTGGAGTCGCAGTTTAAAGTCGTCTTTATCTGATCCAAGCCCCCTATATTCTGAATTGCGGGCTTAACATCAGTTGCTCCAGATTGCAAGAGTCAGTCAATTTGATTGAAGTCCTGAAGCGGTCCAAAAGCATTTCTGCTGGTAACAATAATTGGTCCGAGCAAGTTACCCTGTGTTGTAACACTCACTTTAAGTGGAGGGTGTATGTGTCTATTTACTGGTCCAGAAAAGTAGCAGAGGAACAGAGCCTTAATTCTCTTGTCTGGGCCATTCAACAATTGTAAATACAAAATAGAGAGGGCCCCTGGGGAGAAAATACGCAGGCAGGATGTCAGGGGAATAAAGAACATTAAAAAAAACGCTATCCTGTCTGCAAAATACTTTAGATAACGGAGAAAAACTCGTCTCTCTGGAGTGCTCTGACAAGTCACTAACATGCGCCTAACAGAAGTTCCGCTCACAAAGATTACTATTAATAATGATACACTGAATTACGTCAAATGGTGTACATTTGCATTGGATCCCGAAACATAGACAGAAATTGCGTTTCTTGTTTGTTACTTTTATTCATGTCAAGACGATCAAACTAGACATATTGAGATAAGCTCAGGGTGATTAAAAAAACATATAATAAATAAACTGGTCAAGACAAAAGTGCCAGAAACACCAAGAAAATCTCACATCTGATCTATAAGGCATAACGCATTCATACCACAAACAATCAACACATCTTAAAAACAACACCAAGAAATAAACACCTTTAGAGAGACCATCCTCAATTAAACATGACAGATCTTCTTGTGTACAGTTATATTTCAAATTGGAATTGTCTCAGTATCTTACATTAATATCAAAAATAGACAACAATTACTGACAGTGAAACTGTTAGATCACAGTGGGAGTAATAGAAGAGTGTTGATTGTTTGCGGTATGAATGTGGTATGCCTGATAGATCAGATGTGAGATTTTCTTGGTGTTTCTGGCACTGTTGTCTTGACCAGTGATTTTAGTGCCAAATCCGCACTCAGCCATGATATTCTGAAGTTCTCTTGCTTTTCATGTGCCGTTACCCGAATTATCCTGATGCCCTATCCTAGGTCAGGTTGAAATTCTCTCAGTGGCACTCTCCTATATGTTGTAGTCTCAACCACTAACCGAAAGCTCACAAGAACCTTAACATCTCCACCAAAAGAACAATGCACCAATAAAGTAGATGACTTGAACTTAACAATAAGCTTTGAGGGCGCAGTCCCTAAAGCTGCTTGCAGCCTGGCATCTGGCACCTCAGAGATCTTCCCGTAGATATCGCTCTTGGTCGAGATGAAGGTCCGAGCACCGCTCCAGTGGGTCGAATTCTTCTTCCTCCCACTCAGTCATCGAGGTCAGGTAAGAAGCACCATAAAAAGCACAAGAAGTTGAATCATGTTTCGACTTTGCCTCGCCCGTCACTCCGCGAGATGGAGGAGTCTCGGCATTTGAGGCCCTGGTCCGTGGAGTGGGTGCCTTGATCGGCTTGGCGTTTCCCTTCTTTCCGGGGCCGGGAGTGGCCCCTGCCCAGTTAAAAGAATTCTGTGACACCATGTGCGCCATATTTGGGTGGTCTGACCCTGCCGGCGCGCTTTCGGGCCCCGTAGGCTCAATGGAAGGAGACCCTGTGGGTTCTCCGGCCCCAGCGCCACAGGCTCCTTTCGAATCCGTTCCTGGATCTGTACTGGCACCGGTCGTACTTCTCTGACCTTCCCCGGCGTTGCATCCAACGCTGAGACCCTCAACATCGCCCACCGACAGCTTCTCCCCCATCATCATTCCAGACGACATGGAGCCGGCTAGGCGTCCACCGGCGCCAACAGAGCCGTTGGGCTCCATGTCGTGTGCTGTGCCTTATTCTGAAGAGTTGGGACTGGATGACGATTGGGAGGGGGGCAGCAGGATCACTTAGAAATCCCATTTTACAATGAAGAAATGGACTGGTACGAGGATCTGGGTGATGCCAGCGGCTTGGACACCTCCCCAGAGCCTGGCATGCTCTCTCTCCCTAACCTGGCTGCGGAGGAGGGGGCTTCATTTGCAATGGTGGTGTGTAGGGCTGCGGAGGTCTTTGACCTGCAGCTTCCTGCAGTGGCGGTTAAGATTAATGTCTTGACGTGGGTCCTGCAGCCTGGTGTCTCCACCTCGGAACCCTTGCTGCCATTTAACATGGCCTTGACAGACGTTCTACTGGGCACCTGGTCCAAGCCCAGCACAGGGTCTCCTGTGAACAGAACTATCGACTGCGCCATCGCCCTGCACCAGGCAACCCAGCTTTCCTCTCTACCCATCCCACCACAGAGAGCTTGGTGGTCCAAGCCTCTACTTCCTGTGACCCTTTCCTTTCCGCACCTCCGGCAAGAAGATCTTCTCTTCCACCGGCCTAGAATTGTGGTTGGTAAACACCACATGCCTCTTGGGACGTTATTCCCATTTGCTTTGGGAAACAATTGTGCAAGTGCTGCCAAAAGTCCTGGAGGAGGCCCGGGCTGTCCTCACCCAAGCTGTTGCAGAAGGGAGAGATGCAGCAAAGTTTGCCATACGATGTGGCCTCATCACAACTGACTCGCTGGGCAGAGCGATTACCTCAATGGTGGCCATTAGGCGCCACACCTGGCTGAAAACGTCTGGCTTCTCGAGGGGTGTCCAAGCCAATCTTATGGACATGCCCTTTGATGGCTCTCATCTCTTCGGAGACAGGGCAGACGTGGCGCTAGAGCGCAGCAAGAAGTCATGGCTACGGCCAAATCCTTAGGCCTCTCGATGTCGCCCTGGCCTGCGTCTTCCTTTCGCTCCTTTCGTGGCTACGGAAGGGGCTTCCAACCACGCCAGCCCTACCCCAGCCAGAGGACCGCACAATTTCCGCAACCTCTGCGTGGACTCGGTGCACCCCAGCCACGTAGCCCGGGAGGCCAGAAATCAGGTCAGGCCACAACCCCTTCCCCCTCCAAACCTTCCTAGTCCGATCCTCCCAGATCATGGGCGTCCAGTTGGTGACAGGATACGCCATCACCTTCTCCACTAGCGAGCTATCACCTCTGACAGGTGAGTGTTGCAAATAGTCCGAAGGGGCTACTCCTTCCCCTTCGAGACTACCCCTCCCTCCATGCCGCCAACGTACGATCGGCTGACGGAGGTTCACCTTGCCTTACTTCATGAGTCAAAACTCTCTTGGCCAAGGGAGGTATAGAGAGGGTTCCCGGGCAAGAAACAGGCTGCAGTTGCTTTTCCCGCTATTTTCTGGTTCCAAAGAAGGATGGAGGCCTTCGTCCTATCCTCGACTTCAGAGCTCTCAGCTACTTCAGGATGCTCACTCTTGCTCAGGTCCTGTCTGCCCTGGACCCGGGAGACTGGATGGTAGTGTTGGACTTGCAGGACGGCTATTTCCATATTCCAGTCCTGCCTGCCCATCACAGCTACCTGCATTTTACAGTGGATCACGAGCACTTTCAGTTTGCCGTGCTCCAGAATTAGAGGGGTGATGTATCCTGATTGTTTGCCCGACCTGCGTTCAATGAGGATATGTATATTGGTAGTTGTCCTTGCGAATGGAGAACCCCTCACCCATTTGTTAGGTAGATGCGAAAATGTGCCAGG
The DNA here is from genome assembly GCA_963921515.1 of Calotriton arnoldi. Lineage (NCBI taxonomy): Eukaryota > Metazoa > Chordata > Amphibia > Caudata > Salamandridae > Calotriton > Calotriton arnoldi. The sequence continues at coordinate 765,782 of CAWUFW010007045.1, read as the reverse complement.
ACAAGTGGGTTTATTCATGATAAATTGGAGAAATCTTTTTAGTATAGACATCTAGTGTTTATTTCGTAAAATGAAAGGTCAACGATGATTCTTAGTGTGACAGAATCACTGGTACCAAGACAGTTGTAAGGCACAGCCAACGCGTGTTTCGCCCCTTCTTGACTTTCAAGCCTGGGGCTTTTTCAAGGCTGATAGATTAATGCAAAGAAAACCACAAAGAGAAATGTGTACAAAGTCCAATACAACCATGTAGGAGGCTGGCTTAGTATATGGTGCACACTTATTTAAGTGAAGCACCCTGCACTAATCCAGACAACCCTTATGGTGATTTTAGTGGTCTTAGACAATTATAGAAAGCTCTCTTAAGTGGTAGCGGTGGAGAACAGCCTTCAAGCTTAGTCCAGAAGGAGTGTAAAGCAGCTTGTTTTACCAGTACTAATCATATAGTATAGGTTAAGTGAAAAAAGAACCACACAGTGTAGTTATAAAAATATGTATTTATTATAAACACTCACACATTGGTATATCTTCTACCCAGAGATATAATCACAATACAAACAATACTTCAATACTAGAACAGGTAAGTAGCACAAATACACAGTAGTCTCCAGGGGGAGACCAAACCATATACAAATAAAGTGGAATGCGAACCGCGACCGAAGTCGGTACTGGACCCAGAAGACTTAGAAGAGCCAGGTACCTAAGGGACCACCCAAGGTAAGTGCCCAGGAACCCCACGGAGGCCGTGTGCAGAGTGGAAACGCGACCACGTACTCAATATAACTCAATGGGGAAGTTGTGGTTGCAGTTTTCAAGAGGAAGGACCCTTCCCAGCGGACCCTGAAAAACCCTGTGGAGGATGGAAGGTTGGAGAGTTACGCCACCCGAGGATACCCCAGGATACCAGGATCCCTACACCAGGGATGCCGGGTGCATAGGTGTGAAGTGACGTCGGAAACCGCCGCAGACCACAATGAAGGACTTCAGTGAAGATGCCTCTGGCGAAGAAGGTGAAAGAGTCCAGTGGAATCCAAGGTTGTATTCTTGAAGAGGGGTACCTGCAAGCAGAGGGGACAGAGTCTATTCCACTCTGGAGTGACCAGGAGGCACGGAAGACTAATGACCACTGATGAACGAAGATGCAGGAGAGTTGATGGTGACCTTGTCGCTGCAGCTGTGAGGACCAGGCGACTCTGTGGAAGACCAGGACCATTCACAAGCTGTTCCACGTCAGAAGTCCAGAGCCAGGGGGTCGGTGTCCGGCGGGAGCACCAACAAGCCTTGGCAGCAGCAACAGACGAGGAAAGCAAAGTAGGTGCATTGTCAGGGCCAGCAAGGTCCAAGGGATTCACCCAGTGCAGAATAGTCCGAGCAGGCCCCAGCAAGCAGGGGAGCCCACTGAAGCCAAAGAAGACTCTCAAGAGGACCCACAGGCCGAAGGAACAAGAGTCTCAAGAGGACCTCGAGCAGCTCACCAAGAATGCAGGCCCACGGTGCAGAGGATGCGGTGAGGACAAAGATCTTGGTAGCAGGAGATGCTGGAGCTTCTTGAAGCCCAAAGATCTCTGGAGAAGAGTCAATAAGCCTTGTCAATGGCAAGTCGACGCGGTGCACAGGGGTACTGCTCCAGCTGTTCCGACGAGGGATACTGACTTCAACCTTGCTGAGAAGACAGTGCAGGCCTCGAGGAAGTTGCAGAACCACCACCTGTGTTGCTGAGCCTTTCAGAGTCTGTGGGACGTCAGGAGCAGCAGACCGGTCAGCTTCGTTGCGGTGCCTGCAGATGCAGGGGAGTGACTCCTTCTCTCCAAGGGAGAATCTTTTGGGTGTCTTTGATGCCCACTGGCCTGGAGAAGAACCTGGATGGAGCACAGACACAGACGACGCAGAAGACTGGCAAGACGACGAGACCAGGAGCAGCAGGAGTCTTCCAGATGCAGTCTCGGTTCTCAAAGCGAAGTCCAACGAAGTCCAAAGTGCCCAGACAGTTGAAGATGAAGTGGCTTTGGATCTGAATCTTGTCCCACGACGAATCTGAAGACCCACCCACAGGTAAGCCCTTAAGTACCCAAAGGAAAGGGTTGGGATGATTCAGGGGTCCCTCCCAGAGGAAGGGCTGGACAGAGGGGAGGATACTCCCACGTCCTTTGTCCAGTTTCGCACCAGAGTGGGAGCCAATGGCTCCCTGAACTGGTTTCAACTGGAGTATGCAAGGAGGGCACCAAATGTGCCCTTCAATGCAGTCTGGTGGTGCTGGCAAGCGCCCCCACCCCAGCCCAATACACCAAGTCCTGTCTGGAAGGTGGTCACACCTCCCTGTGACAGGAAACCTATTGTCCTACCTTCCCCTGCTCGAGCCTGGCTCCTCAGCAGAAGGGCAGAATCATGTTTGTGTTCAGCAGCAGCACTAGCTTGCTGTTAGACCCTGAAAGACTGGTACCGGAAATACAGGGGGGCCCCAGTACATGGGATCCTATATCCAACACTGAAATCGGTGTTGGGGTAGGATTCCAATATGTTTGATACCAAACCGGTTTCGGTACAGCCAATACATAGTTAGACATCTCGTAATTGACTTGATATCCACTATATGTATGAAATGGCTGACCGCACTTACAAAGCCTGGAGAATCGACTCCTGGGTTGGTAGGGGGTATCCTGCTCATGCAGGGCACCCTCACACTTGGAACCAAGCACCCTGCCTTCAGGATTGAAAGGAATACCTTAGGGGTGACTTATAGGTCTTCGGTGTAGTGACCTCAGATATAAGGAAACTTATATCTGTGGTGAGTGGTGCTAGCAGCAGCTCACACAGGCTGCAATGGCACGCCTGTAGTCACAGTTTGAGTGGTCTCTCATGGGTGGCATAATACATGCTCCAGCCCATGGGAGACCCCTGGCGTACCTATGCCCTGGGTAACTTAGTACCATAAACTAGGGACTTAGATGGGTACACCAGTAGCCAATTAAGAAGGTACCAAAGTACTTACTATAGTCCGATTTGGGGAGAGAGAGCACAGTGACTGGGGTCCTGATTAGCAGGATCCTAGTCAGAAAACAGAATGACCCCAGCGGAAAGTGGGGGTAACCATGAAAGCAGATCCTACTTTCCTACAGTGAGGGAAAGAAACTCATGGGTCATTGGGCGCCCTGGGTCCCTAGTGGGGATTCCGTTGTCGCGGCACTGTTGTGTAGCAGGATTGAGAGGTCTCTTCTAAGGTGCCGTTCGTGAGGAGGCTGTGTTTCCTTGGTGCCGAACCTAGGTTTAGGGTGCATTGGCCGGGGCAGTGCAGTCATGTTGGGGTCATACTTGCGTGAGCAGTGTGTAAATTGTAAAGTGAGAGTGTGATCTGTTAACCGGAGAGAACCATTCACCACGTGAAGGGTGAAGGTGCCGAATCATCCACCCGGAGTGGTATTAGTTGAGTAAACTCTTACCATGTTCCAATGGTCAATGTACATTACGAATATAGTGCGGTGAGGGAAGCTTAAATTTTAAAATTAAAGGTGTCATCAGGAAAAATTATATCTAAGTTGATACCGCTGCTCGAATAGTTGAGCGCGAGCACCCCATATCTATATTCTAGTAGATAACTGTGGTGCTGTAAAGTCGTATTAGGCATGTACTGCCTCTGTCGGCAAAGAGAATTTAGATTGGTTACAGGAGATAAGTTGAGGGACGCAACTGGAGCACGGTAATCAAGATGTGCTTCTTATGGGCAGTAAGCAATAGAGATGGTCTCTATCAGTCAGCATGGGCGGGAGGCAGAGAATTTTCTCATCAGACAAGGTGGTTGAAAGCGGAAGTAAATGCCTTCCGGATTGATGTTACATCCGAGTCGGGAAGGTGCAAGCTAGGCGCCATATTGGTAGTGAGCGATCCGGTATGTGAGAGAAGGACATGCACACCAGTAAAAGCACCAATGTCATATCAATGGCAGATAAGAAGTGGAAGGGTTCCCAAAATGTAATTCTTAGATGCACTGTTGTCTACCTGGAAGAAAGAGATCTGGGTAATAAGGTTTGGTAAAGTGAACACTTATCCCGTTCTGTTAAGGAGAAAGGTGACGGTCTGAGGGGCTATTGCAAATCAGTCCCATATTACTACAGTGGCTTATATGGTGGGCTTATTGGAGGTTCCCCGAAGTGGAAACCCTAGTCGGTGATAGCTAGTAGTTAGTCAAAGAAATAGTGATCATATGATATAAGGTGAAAAATCACGATCACTCTGAAATAGTAATGCATCACAATAAAAAGTTTACTGTGCTCCTCTTCGGCCTCACCAGTACCTCTCGGGTGTTCACCAAGGTGATGGCTGTGGTCGCAGCTCATCTGTGGAGATCAGGGCTTCCAGTCTTCCACTATCTTGACGACTGATTGTTGAAGGCAGGCTCGTTTCAGGCAGTAGTCTCCCACCTCCAGACGACCGCGAACCTCCTGCATTCACTGGGTTCACGATCTGAAAGAAACACATAGTGATAGATTCCTTACCTTAGAATATCCCCAGGCGTCAGACTGGATCCGGAAAGTTTTCGTCAGCAGTACCCCTGCGCGTCGGTAGGGGCGTCGTGCGACTCTGCGTCCGTCGTTGGCGTCGTGGTCGCCGAGATGACGTCGCGGGCACTACTTGAACGCCGCCCACGCGCGCTGACGTCAGTTCTTTCTTTTTCCGCGCCAGCAAGCGCAGATCCGGAGAGAGCGGTACCCCTAGTCTTTTTTGACTAACTTTTTGAGATCTTTTTCTCACCCTTTTTCGAGTCGATATCGACTCCTGGTGCAGTCAGGGATGCCCGGTTTTAAATCCTGCGAGGACTGTCATCGAATGATGTCGGTGACGGACCCGCACCGCGTGTCTCTCTTCTGCCTGGGGCGCGACCACGACCCCAAGTCGTGCCCCGACTGCCGGTCCATGGCTCCGAAGTCTTTGCGGGAGCGGTCCCGAAAGCTGCTTGAAGCCCGGTAGTCGGCTCCGCTCCGTGACAGGTCCCGGTCCAGAGGGAGGTCGAGGGACCGTGCGCGGAGTCACCATCGGTCGCCTGGATCGAAGTCTTCGCACTCTGGGTCAGGTAAGACGAAGCACAAGAAGTCGAAGAAACGTCATCGTTCTCAGACTTACCCTCGATGGTCGCGCGACGCGGCTGAGGGTCCGGGTGGTGCCATGGAGTCGCCGCCCGACTACCCGCCCTTCCCGGGGTCGTCGGGACTCCGGCCCAGATACAGGACTTCCTGTCGGCCATGGCTCGCCTCTTTGGGCCGTCGGGTCCCGCCGGTGCGCCTTCGGGCCCCGCGGTCCCGCATGGGTGTCCTCGCGTTTCAACGCCGGCGGCTCCGGCGCCGCAGGACACCCTTGGATCCAGGCCTGGATCCCGGTCGACGCCGGTTGACCTCGTTAAGCCTCCACCGACGTCGACCCCACCGGCACCGATCCTGACGCCGCCCGCTCCTCGGGACGACGTCGACCTCAGGTTCAGCCCCGAAGTGGACGCGGCGGCGGTCCGGCGTCGGTCCGGCATCGGTCGATGCCGTTCTCGACGCCGCTTGGGGATTTCTATCCCCATGTCCCTGCTTCTTATTTTCGGCCTGTTGAACAGCCTGAGGAGCAAGGGGAGGACTGAGAGGGGTCGGACGACCCTCTCGCGGCAGCCTGCGAGTCTGAACAGGACTGGGCTGAGGACTTGGGGGACGCCAGTGGTCTGGATACCTCACCAGACCTTGGCATGCTGTCTCTTCCTACCGTGGCTACGGAGGAGGGAGCCAGTTACGCAGTGGTGTTGGGTAGGGCGGCGGAGGCCCTACACCTCCAGCTCCCTACTGTGGCCGTCAGGACTAACCTCCTGACAGAGGTGCTTCAGCCAGCAGCTACTTCTGTGGAGCCGCTGCTGCCCTTTAATGAAGCCCTTTCGGACGTTCTTTTGGGCACTTGGTCCAGGCCCACCACAGGGGCTCCTGTGGATAGGAACGTGGCCCGACGCCATCGCCCGGCTCCGGGTGACCCCATTTTCCTCTCCCAACACCCCACCCCCGAAAGCTTGGTTGTCCAAGCCTCTGCTTCCCCAACCGCCTTCCCTTCCGCACCACCGGATAGGGAATCCAAGAAGCTGGATCAGTTTGGGAAGAAGATTTTCTCTTCCACCAGCTCTGCGCTGCGGTCTGTGAACACTGCATGCCTCTTGGGCCGTTATTCCCACTGCCTGTGGGATACGGTGGCGAATGTGCTGTCTCAGTGTCCGGAGGAGGCCCGGCCTGCTCTCGCCCAGGCTGTTGCAGAGGGGAGAGACGCAGCCAAGTTCATGATCCGTTGTGGTCTAGACACCGCCGACTCACTGGGCATGTCCATTGCAACGACGGTGGCGGTTCGCCGCCACGCCTGGTTGAGAACCACTGGATTTTCAGGGGATGTCCAAAACACCTTTATGGACATGCCCTTTGATGGCCGTCGCGACAAAGCGGACAGCGCGCTGGAGCGGTTTAAGGACTCACGGGCTTCGGCCAAGTCCTTGGGTCTGTCGGCAGTCCGCCCTCCTCCGCCTTCCGCTCCTTTCGTGGCACAGGAAGGGGCGCCCGCAGCGTCCGCAACAGAGCCACAGGCCGGCGCAACAGTCATCCCAGTGCGGACGCGGTTTCCGCCGTGGCGGACAAAGGGGCCAGCGGGCGGGTCAGACCACCACCCCCGCCACCTCTGCCTCCAAACCTTCCTAGTCCGAACTTTCAGGCCCATCAAACGCCAGTGGGCGGCAGGCTCCGCCATTACCTCCCCCACTGGCGCACCATCACTTCGGACAGGTGGGTTTTAGAGATAGTCCGAAGGGGCTACTCCCTCCCCTTCGAGACTACCCCCCCAGCCATGCCACCTCAATACCACCGCATGTCGGGGGATCACTTGGTGCTTCTCCAGCAGGAAGTTGCGGCCCTCTTGGCCAAGGAGGCCATTGAGCGCGTTCCGACGCCCGAAGTAGGTCGTGGTTGTTATTCCCACTACTTCATGGTGCCCAAGAAAGACAAAGGCCTGCGTCCTATCTTAGACCTCCGGAACGTCAATCGCTTCCTCCGCAAAGAGAAGTTCAAGATGCTCACTCTTGCTCAGGTCTTGTCTGCTCTCGAACCACAAGACTGGATGGTGGCGCTGGACTTGCAGGACGCCTATTTCCACATCCCCATCCTGCCAGCCCACAGGCGTTACCTACGGTTCATGGTAGGGCACGAGCACTTTCAGTTCACCGTGCTCCCCTTTGGACTTACCAGCGCCCCTCGGGTGTTCACCAAAGTGATGGCGGTGGTCGCAGCTCATCTGCGCAGATCAGGGGTCTCAGTCTTCCCCTATCTCGACGACTGGTTGTTGAAGGCGGGCTCGCCCCAGACAGTCGTCTCCCACCTCCAGACTACGGCCGACCTCCTGCACTTGCTGGGGTTCTCCATCAATGTGCCGAAGTCGCACCTGATTCCTTCTCAGAAGCTCCTCTTCATCAGAGCGGTTCTGGACACGGCGCAGTTTCGGGTCTATCCTCCCGAACAGCGAGTCCGGGATATTCGGGCTCTGATTCCCATCTTCAGCCCTTATCCCGGTTTTCGGTCAGAGTGACTCTGAGGCTGCTGGGCCTCATGGCCTCCTGCATCCTGCTGGTGAATCATGTCAGATGGCATATGCACTGCACGACAGTTGCAGTGGTGGCTCACGAACCGGCATTGGGTCGACGGCAGATCCCTCTCCCTTCCCCAACCGAAGCACACAGTGGTGACGGATGCGTCCCTCCTGGGATGGGGCGGCCACATGGGAGAGGCGGAGATCAGAGGCCTCTGGTCTCCAGCGAGGTCCCGGCTCCATATCAACCTTTTGGAGCATTCCTTCCCTCTGTCAAGGGGAGGGTAGTGCAGGTGTTCACGGACAACACCACCGCCATGTGGTACTGAAACAAACAAGGTGGGGTGGGGTCGTGGACCCTCGGTCAAGAGGCTCTGCGTCTCTGGACATGGCTGGAACATCAGGGCATGTATCTGGTGGTTCAACACCTGGCAGGTTCTCTGAACGCCAGGGCGGACGAACTCAGCCGCAGGTGCATGCTCGAGCACGAATAGCGTCTTCACTCGGAGGTGGCGCAAGGTCTCTTCCAGCAGTGGGGAGAGCCTTGGTTAGATCTATTCGCCACCAAAGAGAACGCGCAATGTCATCAGTTCTGCGCGTTGGAATTTCCAAGGCGGCACTCGCTCAGCGACGCTTTTCGACGCGAGTGGAGTTGTGGTCTGTTGTACGCCTTTCCGCCTATACCACTTCTGCCCAGAGTGCTGAAGAAGATCAGGCGCGACTGGGCCCAAGTCATTCTTGTGGCTCCGGACTGGGCTCGAAGAGTATGGTATCCCGAGCTACTCCGTATGAGCATCGATCCCCCGATCCGACTGCCTCTTCGGGAGGATCTTCTGTCGCAGCAGCAGGGGACAATCCTCCACCCGAACCTGTCCAGCCTCCACCTCTTTGCGTGGAGATTGAGCGGCGGCAGTTGATTCCCTTCGACTTGCCTCCTGTAGTTTGTGACGTTATTCTGGCAGCCAGGCGTCCCTCTACTAAAGTGGTATACGCCTGCAGGTGGAACAAATGTGTGGCATGGTGCACAGCAAAGGCTGTGGATCCCCTTTCTGCCCCTCTTTCTGAGGTTCTACTGTTCCTTCTTTCTTTGGCCCAGCAGGGCTCTGCTCTGGGCACTATCAAGGGCTACCTTTCTGCTATTTCGGCCTTTCTCAGGCTCCCTGATCAGCCCTCTCTTTTCAAGTCCCCTGTTGTAAATAGGTTTCTTAAAGGCATTACTCACCTTTTTCCTCCTATTCCTTTCGTGATGCCTCAGTGGGACTTGAATCTAGTTCTAACATACTTGATGTGCGCTCCCTTTGAGCCACTTCACAACTGTCCTCTTCATCTCTTGACGTTAAAAACTGCTTTCCTGGTAGCCATCACTTCCGCCAGGCGAGTGAGTGAGCTCCAGGCTCTTTCCTGTAAGCCTCCTTTCCTTTCAGTCCATCCGGACAAGGTTGTGCTCAGGCCCCGTCCTTCCTTTTTGCCAAAAGTGGTTACGGCCTTTCACATTGGGCAGACTATTATCTTGCCAACCTTTTTTCCGCCTCCGCATCCTTCTATAGAGGAAGAGCGGCTCCACCGTCTGGACCCAAAATGTGCGCTTTCTTTTTATCTTAACCGCACACAGCAGTTCCGGGTGGATGACCATCTTTTTGTTGGCTACTTTGGCACCAAGAAAGGTCGGGCGGTCCATAAGAGAACCATCGCCCGCTGGGTTGTCTTGTATATCAAAGCCTGTTACTCTTTGGCTAAAATAGGACCTCCGGTGGGGCTGCGTGCTCATTCCACCAGAGCTACTGCAGCCACTACTGCATTGAGACGTGGTGTCCCCCTGCAAGACATATGTCAGGCAGCCACGTGGGCCTCGCTGCACACGTTTACCAAACATTACTGCCTTGACAGCCAAGTCCGGAGAGACGGCTTCTTTGGCCGTTCTGTTCTCCGTGACTTCCTGGTGTGATCTTTGTTCGCAGACCCACCACCGGGGTTGGTATTGCTGGGGTATCTATTCTAAAGTAAGGAATCTATCACTATGTGTTTCTTTCAGATGCACAAGTTACTTACATTCGGTAATGATATATCTGTAAGAAACATTAGTAGTGATAGATTCCTTACCGCCCCACCCATCCTCCCCGTTCTGCGAACTGATTTCTAGGGTTAAGGTCATCTTTTTCAGGGCCCTAGTTTCAATGCACCAGTGGTCAGTATCTTGCATGGCTCTGCGTTCCTGGCGCGGAAAGTCGTGTACAGAACTGACGTCAGCGCGCATGGGCAGCGTCCAAGTAGCGCCCGCGACGTCATCTCGGCGACCACGATGCCAACGACGGACGCGGAGTCGCACGACGCCCCTACTGACGCGCAGGGGTGCTGCTGACGAAAACTTTTCGGATCCAGTCTGACGCCTGGGGATATTCTAAGGTAAGGAATCTATCACTACTAATGTTTCTTACAGATATATAGTTACCGAAGGTAAGTAACATGTGCGTCAACGTGCCAAAGTCATACCTGACTTACTCTCAGACGCTCCCTTTCATCGGAGCAGTTCTGAACACGGTGCAGTTTCGGGCTTATTCTCCCGAGCTGCGAGTCCAGGATATTCAGGCTATGATACTGATGTTTCAGCCTCTATCCTGGATTTCGGTGAGAATGAGACTAAGGCTGGTGGGCCTCATGGCCTCCTGCATCCTGCTTGTGGATCGTGCCAGATGGCACATGCGGGCTCTGCAGTGGTACCTGAAGTTCCAATGGGCGCAGCATCAGGGAAATCTCACCAATCTTGTTCAGATATCGGAGCACACTGCGAACGATCTGCAGTGGTGGCTGACAAACCGCGATTAGGTCAGAAGCAGACCCCTCTCTTCCCCACCCAGATCTCACAGTGGTGACGGATGCATCAATTCAGGGATGGGGCGGCCATCTGGGAGAGGTGGAGATCAGAGGACTCTGGTCTCCGGCGGAAGCCAGGCTCCACATAACCTGCTGGAGCTTTGTGTGATACGATTGGCAATGAAAACCTTCTTACCATTTCTCAAGGTGGAGGCTAGTTCAAGTGTTCACAGACAACACTACTGCCATGTGGCACTGCAACAAACAGGGCGGGTTAGGGTCGTGGACCCTCTGTCAAGAGGCACTGCGTCTCTGGTCTTGGCTGGAACATCAGGGCATGTCCCTGGTGGTTCAACATCTGGCCAGTTCCCTGAACGCCAGAACAGGTAAACTCAGACTTCTGTGCCTAGCTGACCACAAGTGGTGTCTCCATTCAGAGGTGGGGCAAGGTCTCTTTCAACAGTTGGGAGATCTGTTCACCTCCAAAGAGAACGCTCAATGTCAGCAGATTTACGCGTTGGAGTTTCCAAGGCGGCTCTCGCATGGCGACACTTTTCATTTCGAGCGGAGCACAGGCCTCATGTACGCTTTTCCGCCTAAACCACTCTGGTCCAGAGTGCTCAAGAAGATCAGGAGCAACCGGGCACAAGTCATTCTTGTGGCTCATGATTGGGCATGGAGAGTTTGGTATCCCGAGCTTTTGCAGATGAGCTTCGATCCTCTGATCAGGCTGCCCCTTCGGGAGGATCTTCAGCAGGGGAGTGTCCTCCACCTGAACCTGTCCACCCTCCTCCTCCTTGCGTGGAGATTGAGTTGCGACAGATGACAACTTTTTACCTTCCTCCGGAAGCCTGTGAAGTTATTCTGGCAGCCCGGCATCCCTCCACAAAGCTGGTATGCGCCTGCTGATGGCAAAGGTTTTGTAAATATTGTACAGAAGGGTTTGTTGACCCCCTGTCTGCCTCTCTCTCAGACATTCTTCTTTTCATTCTTTCTTTGGCCCAGCAGGGCTCTTCTCTGGGCAATCTGAAGGGTTACCTTTCGGCACTGTCTGCTTTTCTTCGGTTGCCAGATCAACCGTCACTTTATAAATCGCCTCTTGTACAGAAATTGCTGAAGGGGCTTACTCATTTGTTTCCCCCTTCACCCTTTATTGTGCCCCAGTGGCACCTTAACCTAGTTCTCACCTTCTTGATTTGTACATCTTTTGAACCACTGCACAATTGCCCCCTCCGGCTGCTTACTATCAAAACAGCCTTCTTAGTGGTAATAACTTCTGTCAGTAGGGTGAGCGAATTGCAGGCTCTGTCATCTCAGCCTCCTTACCTGACCGTCTCCACACTAGGGCTTCTTTTTTGCCTTAGGTGGGGACGACTTTCCATGTAGGGCAATCTGTCACCTTGCCCACCTTCTATGTTCCTCCGCATCCTTCTAAGGAAGAAGAGCGTCTCCACCGTCTGAACCAAAAAAGAGAGTTGTCATTCTACCTTAATCGCACTAAAGAGTTCCGGGTGATACGTTGGAGCAAAGAAGGGACGTGCTGTGCAGAAGAGGACTATTTCATGTTGGGTCATCCTCTGCATAAAGATATGTTACTCTTTGGCAAAGAAACAGCCTCCTGGAGGCCTTAGAACTCATTCAACCAGTGCTAAGGCAGCCACCACAGCTCTTCAGCGTGGTGTACTGGTCCTTGACATCTGCCAGGTGGCCATTTGGGCATCCCTGCACATGTTCTTCAAGCATTACTGCCTGGGTAACCAGGTCTGCAGGGAGGGCCTTTTTGGCCATTCTGTCCTGCAGGACTTTTTGGTTTACAGCTTTTCCACAGTCCCTCCTCCGGGGATGGTATTGCCTGGGTATCTGTTCACAGGTAAGGAATCTGCGGCTAGATGTCTCTATCAGATGGACAAGTTACTTACCTTCAGTAACGTGTTATCTGGTAGAGACATGATTCCTTACCACCCACCCTCCCCGCACTGCGGATTAGTTTGTAGTGTCAGGGCTGTTTCCCTTCAGGGCCCTAGTTGTTTTTTTAACACACCATGGTCAGTCACTTCATGGCTCCGCGCTTCTGGCGTAGAAAGTCGTGTAAAGTACTGATGTCAGCGCCGGGATGGCGCCTATATAGACGATGCGGACGTCACAAGGAACCCAACGCCTACGATGTCATCTGGAGTTGACCGACGCCACCTATCGGCGCTCAGGGGTACTGCTATCAAAAATCTCCCCGATCCAACTTGACTCCTGGAAGTTCATAGGTAAGGAATCTGCAGCTAGATCATGTCTCTACCAGATAAGGCGTTGCCAAAGGTAAGTAACTTGTCCTTTAAGAGAATTAAAGGTTTGTGCTTATGTGGTTCCATGCGGATAGCCTGTTGTACAATGGATACTCTGTAAGTACCAGGTTAGGTTCCATTGTTGTCGAATGTCTTTATTAAAGCCACTAAGCGGAGAGTTCTCTCCATCTTAACTTCCACATTTATTGATTTTACATTTTTTTAGTTCGTACTCCAGTTGTAGTACACATTTTCTGTTTTTTACCACACAAACCCAGATTGCTGAAAAATAATGTCTCAAAAGTGAAAATTTGATATGAATTCCCCAGATTATTGAATTAGAAAAATGCTACTTTTGATTTACATTAAGCATATTATCAATAGAATATAGGTTGATTTATTTTATTATACTTACTGCTGAGTTTTAATGCAAGTGTTTGTATTAGAGTAATCAATGTGATGGTGTTTAATGGTTTTCCAAAAGGGTTGAAATCTCAATCAAAAAGGACTGTATCTTTTACACCACCTCGACCACCATCAAGACGAGGGAGAGCACTGGCAGATAAAGTAGGTAGTGCATCATGTGGCGCGGAATCATCGAGCAAAACCATCAGTGTTCCAGTATTTCATTTATACCATAAATTACTGCCAGGTAACTGCTATTTGACACTTCCGTAACTAGTCTTTGTTTATTTTACACCTACACCCACTGATTTATATTTGCTTTATAAAAATGTCAAGTTATTAAACACTCTGTCGCACTAATACTTTCAATTAAATGACTATATTGATCCATCTGTTTAACCACATGTTTTTAGAGAAGCAAAACACAATTTTAGCAAATTGAATTGCTACCATGAACATTTAAACAGCACCTTGTACTCCGTGTCTTTCAGTAGAGGGCTCAGAGGGCATTTCAGATTTTTGCAGCAGTTCTCTCTTGTCAAAAGTGTACCTATGTACTAAGTTCTTTTAGAAGTTTAAAACCAGTCACTGTCATAACTGAGTCGCCAGTGAAAGATCAGGGATCTTGCATTGTCCATGCCTGGCAGTTGGTATGGTTTTTGACGGTTTTGGCAGCAATTGTGAAGACTCTCTTTAAGCTTTAGTTTCTTCTTGTGTCCCTCTTTTTTTCCTACTCGTGGCTTATTTTTTAGGACTGTTCTCCACATTTCGGTTTTCTATACAGAAGTGAACTTTGCTTTAACGGTTTGGCACCTCAAAAAGCAAAATGAGAGCCAATATGTTAAAATCGAAATTGAAAGCTCCTGACGGAGGAAGAGCAATTTGGTTGAAATTGATAACACATCTGTAGTAGCTTCTGATATCTGCAGGTTTTCATTTTGTAGCAATTTTCCTTATTTATACAACTTTCATTGTGTTTACTCTCAATGCATATTTTTCCTCCAAATCAGACTGTTTTTCCACTTATATTAGTGTTGTAGTTTTTACTGATCTTAAACCACACCCTTTCCTGTAGAAGCAGATGTTTTTAAAGTGTTTTTTATTTTTACTTTTGTGCATGGGGATTCCCTGTAAGTGCTGCAACGAATGTTGTGAATAAATGTCTTGAGGTGATCGACATTTGTTTCTGTTCTCTTCCTCCTAATCACCCTTTGAATGACTACAGAGCCTCTAGCTCAACATGTTAAGTGCAGTATGTTATAGGAAAGGTACTTTCAGAGATCACAGACTTTCCTGTGGCTCTTCAGCTTTCAATGACTACATAGGTACTTGATGCCCCTTACCACAACATCTAGGAGTGAGGGTTCCCTTTACCCATGATACAAAAGCTTTTCCAGATGACTCAATGCACTATGAGGATGGTTATGACTGCTCAGTGACACACTAACCTTCATTATTGCACAGTCAATATTTCTGTCATGCTACAAACATCAAAGATGTTTCCTTCCATTGGCAAAAGGTAGCCAGAATTTCAACTTGTTGCAGAACTGGAGTAACTGTCACAAATAAACTGTTTATCAAAGTAGGACTCAAACAAAAAGGATCTTCAGCGTTGTTTCCCTATGTGGGGAACTGCATGATGGTAGTACGATAGTATAAGACAAACAAAGATTTAGTTTTCAACAAGTAACAAAGATCATTTGATGGACCATAAAAAGAACCTTAAAGTTAATGTAGTAAGGTGACGCAAACCAGTGCTGATTCCAGAAAAAGGGAAATGTGGCCAAACATCCATATACCAAAATTACCCTAGCCATCACTTTCTTGATCATCTGTTGCAGATGCAAGCTGAATTTTGTTCGGCCTAGAAAAGGGAATTTTTGCAGTTCAGAAAGATCCTGTCATTGCATTGATGGCTGACTTGCCATCTTCTAGCATGAGACAAGTGATGATTGTGCAAAGTACCTTCACAAATAAACAAACAGCAGAACAATAACACCGTATCCACAAGGTGGCAGGCCAAAGAAAGATTGAGGTCGAACTTGAAACCCATGTTTTACACTATTAAGAGACTGGTACACCCACATTTAACCTACTTGCTCGAAGGATGTTCTCAACGGTAACCCGTGTTCAAAGACAACTGTCCGGTACCTGGTGAGAAAAACAGGATGGTGGTGGAGGCAGCTTAGTAAAGCAGAACAATACATTTTATCAACAACATGATTTTGTTGATTGATTGGTCTTTATTTTCACATATGCTTCTTTGAATATCTACATATTTTGTACCACTAAATGTAATAAATAGAAGTGGCCTGTGATTCATCTATTAGGAGGACAGTGCAGTGCAGGCTGTCAGGCCGTAGACATTAGTTTCAACCAAAGGTTGTTTCTTCCCCTTTTCTAAGACGATGCCCTTTATGAGCTCAGGTAAATTAAGAAGACACCAGAATAAAAACAACCTGTGACATTTCAACATGCTATTCTGGAACAGGAAAGGCCCGTGCAGTCTCCTCAGTGTGTGGCTTTTTCACTAGTGACTTTTCAGTGATGTGTTTCATTGTCTTCGGTTTATTATCTAAAACAAAGATAACACCAGCATCTGCAACTTTGCATTTTTCGGGCCACGCAATAGATGCCGCTCCATTAGCCGCTGTGAGAATGGCTGCTTGTCAGCAAAAAGCCACTTACTATTGGCCACAGTCCATAGAGACAGAATTTCAGACTTATACTCAGTTGGATAATGGTCACTGTGGTCAAGTAAGTGCTGCAATAGGTTTATTTACGAACCATGTGGCATGTGGCAGTGCTCCAACAAAGCAAAGTTGTGACTTCGTGTCCTATTTAACATGAAGACCCTTCCAACTAAAGCAAAGGACTCTGTGCCTTAAGGTATTACAGCTCTTGTTATTTTTCATCTTTGCCGCAACACATATGCCATTCTGGTCGTCTGGGTTGCCTAACTAATTGTACAAACTATTGTAAGTGCAGTTGATAACTTTGATAGATTAAAAAAATCCCTTAAGGCAAGGAGGGGGATTGGAAGCAGCACCTTCCAGAAGCCTTGTTCAGGTGTTTGAGTTGAGGGATTTCTTTCCAATCATTGGATTGGTTAGCAAAACAAAGTTGATATCCCTGACTTCCAGACCTGTAGACGACAGAATTACTTTGATAAAAAGACCATCCTCGAGGTTTCCCTTCTAGTGGATCACAGAGTAGTAGTCATGCTGATGGCCTGCACTGCAAAACTCTGCAAACACCAGACTGATGTAATTTCATTCCAGTACCTTTAAACCTTGGGGGGGGGGGGGGGATTAATTAGAAGGAACTAGAATGTGTATTTATACAAGAGCATATCTATAGCGTTACCATACACTGTATGATTTATTCCACTGTGCAAGTTCTTGACTCACCACATTAGAGGCCACATGGCTACAGGGATTGTGCGTTCAGTCATGCTCTGAAGAATGCCCCAAGTCTTGACCTTGATTCCATATTTGCAGTATATCATGCTAAATCCAAACAGCGCAACGTTTTCTTGAGTGGTCATATTTGTGTGACTATTCACAATGTAATCATAGAACACATGAAGTTGCTTACACATGGGTTAAGCTACTTTGAATGTTAATCTTAATAAGGTAAGGGTGTTTTATTTTTAACATTTTTTTCACAGAATGGTACTAATCTTTGTCTCTTTTATCAGGCCAACCGCTGCCAGCTGAGATGACACTAGCCCAGCTTCTCACTTTGTTATATGACCGGAAACTCCCTCAGGGCTACAGATCAGTAGACCTGACAGTGAAGCTAGGCTCCAAAGTTATCTCTGACCCTAGCCTGTCAAAAACGGACTCATTCAAGCGCCTCCACACAGAAAAAGGTAGATTTGTAGTATGTTTTCAGTGTGCTAAATGATGCAGTAATCGCCATATGGGTTTTGTCTAAATCATTAAATGTTCCCCAAATTCCCTTGTATTTTTCTTATAGAACCTTATGGTCGACAAGGATCAACTCGAATTTTGGTAGAATCATGACCTGTCTGTTACTGAACGTAAAAACAATTGTTTAGTTTTGGTAATGTCCTGAGAAAACCTTTAAATGTAGCATTCTAAAACGCATTAAACTGTAACAGATTTTCTGAATCCATGACAATATATTTTCTAAATTGCTCTCTACTTAATTTAGCTCCTAACTGAAAGAGTGTTAAAGCTAAATATAAAGTCCATGGCCTCTTATCTAAGTATGTGTTTAATTCATAGATATTGATTGAGACAGCTAAGTTTTAGTAGCAAGTCTGTTTCGTTTTTCAGAAGGATCAAAAGTGTTGTGATGTGGCCAAAATGGCAGAAGGCTAGCAGCTTCTTTTTGCTGCTTCACCAAGCCTAAGAATGTTCATATTTGAAAATAGCACATGACCTACCTCATAGCTCAGCAAAAAACTCTGTGACTTCGAAATTTAATCCCCATTCACAGCCTGCTGCTTGCAAATACGATTGCGAACACGGAAAAAATTTGACATTTCAGAGCAAGAGCAACCTGCTTTGTCAGGAGTTTGTGTGCCATTGCTAGGGATTTTGCTAAATATGCGCCTGGCTGGGTTAGGGGAGTGAACAGCTGCTGACTGTAGCGTGATGAGGCACTGCATGGAGTTATAGATGTAGTAACCATATTTAAGGAAGTTCTTTGTATAATAGACTGGAAAGAGCCTCAGACTTGCTGCATTGAAGAGGGGTGTCTGCAAGCAGTTGGTCTCAGGTTGAGGGTCATAATGCATTGATATTATCATAGCATTGCAAAACACTTAAACAAATAAATGGACTGCTATCTACCATTGGAGATTGCTCAGCATAAATGCATGTATATTCCTCAAATAAATGGATTTCTGTGAAAATTTGCCAAAGAAGAGCTGGCTTGCTTGTGAAAATCAAGAGAGAATGTTAGGTGACATTGATTACCCCTCACGGGTTACTTCCTTTGAAGCCTGCTTGGCTGTATTTATGAACTAGTGTGTTAAATAGTTGCTTCCAACTGTTTGGCAGAAGGAAGGAGACCGCACAAATAAATAGAGGTAAATGGAAGATGGCAGTGTAGTGCTGTGCTTCACGTTATTAGACGTGGTTGTGAGTCTGTGTTTGTGTAATGTAAGAAGCAGATTGGTGAGAAGATGAAAACGGTGCCATTAAATGGCCTAGTCTTAAGGCGTAATATGAAAATATACATGGCCACACAGTGGCTCAATATGGTGAAGGTAAATTATATCTAGATAAATTCGCCTAGTTGTAGTACAACAGGGTATTTCACCACGCCAGCAATAAATCCTCCTTGTCCATTTGTCCCTAATTGGTATGAGCAAAAACTGCTCTCTTAACATGCCTTGCAGTTGTGCAGCTTAATACTTAGTACTCTATTAATTGCTTCAGAAATTTAGAAGAACTGAAGCTGTCTCCTGTACAAACAACATAGTGATGGAAAAACGCTTGTATTGATCTTTGACACTGGCGATTGAGGCCATAACATTGAAATAAAAACAATGCCTCAGACACCAATCCCAGTTGTCATTTGTGGTATTTCGGGCGCTTCATAATGTTTTAGGAATCACTCTGCGGAGCCAATGAAAGCTGCTGTTTTCAGTCCATTTAATTCCTTCAGAACTTAATTGTGATATTACATTAACATAATTTTTTGGTGCCATAACCACTACGTAGTAATTTTATTTTTATTGCTAACCTACACGAGAGTAAATAGTTTTTTTGGCTTTGTTCTTGTAGAACACTTGGATCTCTTAGGAGCATGCCCTGAAGATGAAACAATAAGCCCTAGTGATGAGTGCTCGGATGGAACTGTCGACGACTCCTTCGTACAGACATGCCCAATTCAGTCACCGTTGCAAGTTTTTGCCGGAATAGGAGGCCTGGCCCTTATAGCCGAACGACTTCCAATGCTTTATCCAGAGGTTATTCAACAAGTAAGTCTAGCTATCTATGGGGTAGGACTTGCCCCCATGGCATTTATGTATGTTAGTGCAGAGCTTAAATAAACCACCCTTCAGTGAAAAGGAATAATGCATTATGTCTTAGTGATTTTCATACTATTGTTACTGTATTATTGTTCTACTACTGCTGCTGTACTACTGTTTAATCTACCACATATTTTACTCAGAGAATATCATCTAATCATGTCACCTACATTACACTCCTTAACGCAAATCAAAGCGAAAGTCCGCTTTAATCAAAAGTGTCACTTCCTAACAAAGTATTTTATTATTCTGACCTTTTTCCTGAAAACGCAAAAGTGCTAGAGTCTGCAGCTTTTACATGATCCTTTTTTTCTGGAATCATTGATCTAATGGTTTCAGAGTACACTTCTTTGTGTATGTGTGTGCTTGTATGTTTACATTTTCGTAACAAATATCTGTTGCTCCACTTTAGTTTAAAATGGGTCAAAAAAATCTAAATTATTGGTATTCTTCAAATCTACCAAGATTGAAAATTATTGATAATGTGGACACAGAGCAAAGAGATGTCTTTGTCCAGTATTTAGTTTTTATTCAACAACCTCCAACTCTAGAAATAGTGTAATATCTTGTTCAGCAAAATCCGGGTGTTTCACTGCACATCAAAATTTGAAGTAAACAGTAGTTGCATAAAATAAAATTCAGGAATTAACGTTGCACTGGACACAATTTTTGCTGCAATATTTATATATGCTTTTTATAGTACGTTTTTTATCTGATAGAGACTTCTATCTGCAGATTCCTTACCTTTGAATTTCCCAGGCGTCAGGCTGGATCTGGAAACTTTTGCTGAGCAATCCCCTTGCGCGTGACGTCGGGTGGCTCCATTCGGCTCCGCATGACGGCGTCGGTAGCATCGGTTATGACGTCGAGGTGCCTATATAGGTGCCACCCAGGCGCGCGGACGTCAGTTCTTTTCTTTCCGTGCCAGTTAAGCGCCGATCCGGGAAGAGCTACCCCACTGCTTCTTTTTGGCAGGTTTTTTCTCGACTTGTCGATATTTTTGGATTCGACTTCGTTTGCGAGGGATGTCTTCGAGAAAGACAGGTTTCAAACCATGCGGGACTTGTTCCCGCATGATGTCGGTCACCGATACCCAACGCGTATGTCTGTGGTGTCTTGAACGCGACCACGATTCAAAGTCGTGTTCAGACTGTCGGGCGATGGCCTCGAAGACCTTGAGGGAGCGAGCGATGAAGTTGCTTGCGGCCCGGCAGTCGACACCATCAAGCGAGACTCCGAGGAGGTCACGGTCCCGTTCGAAGAAGAGGAGGTCGCAGGACCGCTCACGGAGCCCTAAGTCCTCTTCCTCCCATTCGAGGTCTTCTGGACACTCGGGGAAGAGGCACGAGAAGAAGAAGAAGGCCAAGCGGACTTCGACTTCGCCTCAACTGACGTCCGTCGTTGAGAAAGGTAAGGAGCACCGACGCTCTAGGCACGATTCTGCGGAGCCTGAGTCTACTTCGCACCTTTCACCCTTTCCAGGAGCCGGAGCGACTCCCCCTCAAATTAAAGAGTTTTTTACGAGGCCATGCGCCGCGTATTTGAGCGGAATGACCCCGTTGGTGAGCCCTCGAGCCCTGCGGGTCGGAAGGGGCCCCATCGGGTTCGACGCCATCGGCTCCGGCCACGGCGCCGGTGGGGCCTCAGGGATCCGATCCCGGATCCGGGTCGACGCCGGTCGTGCCAACGAGACCTTCCCCGGCGTCCCCGACGACATGGAGCCAGAACGGCGTCGAGCGACGCCGATTCAGACGTTGACAGAACCCCGGGGTTCTATGTTGTCGCAAGAGCACTTTGTGGATGTGCTGGGCTCAGGAGAGGAATGGGAGGAGTCTGGAGACCCTCTTGAGAACCAGAATGTCTCTGAGGAGACAATGGACTGGTATGGGGAACTTGGGGAAGCCAGTGGTCTGGATACTTCCCCAGACACTGGCATGCTCTCTCCGCCTACAGTGGCTACGGAGGAGGGGGCGTCCTA
Source organism: Calotriton arnoldi (assembly GCA_963921515.1). NCBI lineage: Eukaryota > Metazoa > Chordata > Amphibia > Caudata > Salamandridae > Calotriton > Calotriton arnoldi. The sequence goes on along the minus strand of CAWUFW010007045.1, from coordinate 744,724 downwards.
TGCCATGGTGGTTAAGAGGGCAGCTGAGGTCCTAGGACTGGCGCTGCCCTCAGTGCAGGTCAGGACTAATCTCCTGACCGAAGTGCTTCAGCCTGGGGCTTCCACTTGTGAACCCCTATTGCTCTTTAATGAGGCACTTACGGACGTCCTTCTAGGCACATGGTCCAAGCCTAGCACAGGGGCTTCTGTGAACAGGACGATTGCACGCCGCCATCGCCCAGCTCCGGACGACCCAAAGTTCCTCAGCCAGCACCCCACCCCAGAAAGTTTGGTGGTGCAGGCCTCTACGTCCCAAGGCGCATTCGCTTCCGCCCCTCCGGATAGGGAATCCAAGAGACTGGACTCATTTGGGAAGATGTTTTCTTCCTCCAGTCTGGCATTGCGGTCGGTGAATACCGCGTGCTTATTGGGCCGTTTCTCCCACTCTCTTTGGGAGACGGTTGCGCAGGTGCTGCCACAAGTCCCGGAGGAGTCCCGGGCTGTGCTCTCCCAAGCTGTCAAGTACGGGAGAGATGCAGTAAAATTCACCATACGGTGTGGATTAGATACGACCGATTCGCTAGGGAGGTCGATTTCAACAACGGTGGCCTTGAGACGCCTCGCCTGGCGGCGTACAACTGGCTTCTCGGGGATGTCCAAGCCAATTTGATGGACATGCCCTTTGATGGAGCCCGCCTTTTTGGGGAAAAGGCAGACTCGGCCCTGGTCAGGTTCAAGGACTCTCGAGCTACGGCCAGATCCTTGGGCCTCTTCTCCACTCCTCGTGGCCAGTCTTCCTTTCGCCCCTTTTGTGGAAACGGAAGGGGTTTCCAGCCGCGTCAGCCCTATCCTAGCCACCGCCCTGCTCAGACTACCCAAGCGGTGCGTGGACGCGGTACATTCCGTCCTGGGAATGGAGGCCAGAAGTCGTCTACCACACTGCCCCCAGCAGCTGCAGCCTCCAAGCACTCCTAGGCGGATTCTGCATGACCACACTACTCCAGTGGGTGGGAGAATTCGTCATCATCTCCCCCGCTGGAGATCTATAACAGACAAGTGGGTCTTGCAGAGTGTCCAGGAGGGCTATTCTCTTCCTTTCCTTTCCTCCTCCTATTCCGCCAAGTCAGGAATGGCTGGCGGAGGATCATTTAAAGTTGCTCCAAGAGGAAGTTACAGCTCTTTTGGCCAAAGGAGCTATAGAAAAGGGTCCCAGCTTCAGAAGTAGGCAGTGGCTGTTATTCCCGCTACTTTCTGATTCCAAAGAAGAACAAAGGGCTTCGGCCCATTTTGGATCTTCAGACCCTCAATCTCTTCCTCAAAAAGGAGAACTTCAAAATGCTCACTTTGGCTCAGGTCTTGTCTGCCCTAGACCAAGGAGACTGGATGGTGGCATTTGACCTGCAGGATGCGTATTTTCACATTCCCATCCTGCCGGGCCACAGGCATTACCTGCGTTTCAAGGTAGGCCGCAAGCACTTTCAGTTTACCGTGCTCCCCTTCGGTCTTACCAGTGCCCCTCGGGTGTTCACCAAGGTGATGGCGGTGGTTGCAGCTCATCTGCGCAAGTTAGGGGTAACAGTCTTCCCCTACCTCGACGACTGGCTGGTGAAGGCGTCCTCGCCCCGGGCAGTCGTCTCCCACCTTCAGACTACGGCGAACCTCCTGCATTCGCTGGGGTTCTCTATAAACGTGCCGAAGTCACACCTGACTCCTTCTCAGATGCTCCCTTTCACCTGAGCTGTTCTGGACACAGTGCAGTTTCGGGCTTATCCTCCCGAGCAGCGAGTCCAGGATATTCAGGTTATGATTCAGATATTTCAGTCTCTATCCTGGATTTCGGTGAGGTTGACTCTGAGGCTGTTGGGTCTCATAGCCTCCTGCATCATGTTGGTAAGACACGCCAGGTGGTGTATGCGGGCTCTGCAGTGGGACTTGAAGTTCCAATGGGCACAGCATCGGGGAAATCTCACCGATGTGGTTAAGATCTCAGAAGGAACTGCGAAGAATCTGCAGTGGTGGTTAACAAACCGCGATTGGGTCTGCGGCAGACCTCTCTCCCTTCCCCAACCAGATTTCACAGTCGTGACGGATGTGTCACTTCTGGGATGGGGCGGCCACATGTGAGAGGTGGAGATCAGGGGGTCACTGGTCTCCGGCGGAGACGGGACTCCACATAAATTTGTTGGAGCTCCGAGCGATTCGGTTGGCATTGAAAGCATTTCTTCCCTTTGTCAAGGGGAAGCTGGTGCAGGTGTTCACGGACAACACCACCGCCATGTGGTACTGTAACAAGCAGGCCATGGTGGGGTCGTGGACCCTTTGTCGAGAGGCCCTGCGTCTCGGGACATGGCTGAAACAGCAGGGCATATCCCTGGTGGTTCAACACCTGGCAGGTTCTCTTAACGCCAGGGCGGACGATCTCAGCCGTCGATGCCTTCAGTATCACGAATGGCGTCTCCAGTCGGAGGTGGCGCAAGGTCTCTTTCAGCAGTGGGGAGAACCTTGGTTAGATTTGTTCGCCTCCGAAGAGAACGTGCAATGTCAGCAGTACTGCGCCCTGGAGTTTCCAAGGCGGCTATCGCTCGGCGACTCGTTTCGTCGCGAGTGGAGCTCAGGCCTGTTGTACACCTTTCCGCCCATACCACTCCTGCCCAGGGTTCTGAAGAAGATCAGGAGCGACCGGGCCCAAGTCATTCTTGTGGCACCGGACTGGGCAAGGAGAGTCTGGTATCCAGAGCTTCTGAGCATGAGTGTCGATCCTCCGATCAGGCTGCCCCTTCCGGAGGATCTTCTGTCGCAGCAGCAGGGGAGGGTTCTCCACCCGAACCTGTCAACTCTGCGCCTCCATGCGTGGAGATTGAGCGGCGACTGTTGATGGCTTTTGACCTTCCTCCCGAAGTCTGTAATGTTATTCTGGCGGCCAAGCAGCCCTCCACTAAGACGGTATATGCCTGCCGTTGGCAGAAATTTTTATTATACTGTACAGAAAGGTCCATTGACCCTCTTTCTGCTTCTCTTTCTACTGTCCTTTTATTCATTCTAACCCTTGCCCAGCAGGGCTCTGCCTTGGGAACTCTCAAGGGTTACCTTTCTGCTCTGTCTGCTCTTTTGCGGCTGCCAGACCAGCCCTCTCTCTTCAAGTCTCCTATTGTAAATAGATTTCTAAAAGGGCTGGCTCACTTGTTTCCACCCACGCCCTTTGTTATGCCACAGTGGGACCTTAATTTGGTCCTCACTTACCTGATGTGTGCTCCCTTTGAGCCTTTGCACAATTGTCCCCTCCAGCTGTTGACCATAAAAACAGCCTTCTTGGTGGCGATTACATCGGCCCGGAGGGTGAGTAAATTGCAGGCATTATACAGCTCACCTCCTTATCTTATGTCCTTTCCGGACAAGGTGGTGCTTCGCACCAGGGCATCTTTTTTGTCAAAGGTTGTGACCCTATTCCATCTGGGTCAGTCTATCACTTTGCCCACCTTCTTAGCTCCCCCACATCCCTCTAAGGAAGAGGAGCGTCTCCACCGACTGGACCCAAAAAGAGTGTTGCCGTTCTACCTTGACTGCACAAAAGAGTTCCGGTGGATGACCAACTCTTTGTGGGGTATGTGGGAGGGAAGAAGGGAAGGGCAGTGCGGAAAAGGACCATATCTCGCTGGGTCATTCTCTGCATTATAATCTGTTACGCCATGGCAAAGAAGCAGCCCCCTGAGGGATTAAGGGCCCACTCCACCAGGGGAAAGGCTGCGACTACGGCCTTGGCTCGGGTGTCCCAGTTCAAGACATCTGTCAGGCGGCAACGTGGGTATCATTGCACACGTTCGCAAAACATTATTGCCTTGATGGTCAAGTGCGCAGCGTTCAGTCCTGCAAGACTTCTTAGTCTAGATCATGAGTCTGCAACCCACCGCCGGGATAGTATGGCTCGGGTATCTGATTCAAAGGTAAGGAATCTGCGGCTAGATAGTCTCTACCAGATAATGCGTTACCGAAGGTAAGTAACTTGTTCTTTAATGCATAGCAATCCCATTTTCCCATTGCTTTTTTTTATATTGTTTGATTTACTATTGTTCAGTAGTTATGGGGACATTTAGCACTATTGTAAACGAACTATCTGGCCAATAGATCAGTTTAATGTTCTTCACTGCAACAGTCAGTTTTTACCAAATTCAGTAGCCCTTGCCACCAGTGTTCTTCTGAACAAATGTTAACTGGTTGAACTGGCAGCGCTTGGTATTCCATGGTCCCCAGACTGGTGCCCAGGAACATACAGACATTGCTGAACTCGGCAGTGTGCATGATTACTAGAGACACTGTAGTTTGACGTGGTGTTTGTAAAGTGGTTGAAATGGTTTAGGCAGTTCCTTTCCACCGTTCAAAAAGTTCCCTATGGTGCGCTGTTGCTCATCGGTCTTACCCATTAGATTGGGATGCCCGGATTAATGAACGTCTAGCATGTACAGTCTGATAACATAAAATAAGCGTGGGTAAGCTTTATATACAAAACATTTGCAGCCTCTGCTGAAATAATCGGAATATGATACATGAACGTCTGCATGGTGTTTGATTTAGGGTTCAGAATCGACGATATACTTGATATTCCTAAAGGGTCTACCTTTCTGTCAGATGCCCAGAAGGCTACTGATATTAAAGAAATAAGATAATTGAACGTCTGCAATTAATTACATTGTACCCTTGTTCTTCAGCTATTTAAATCAGCAATTCTCTCTTATCATAATGCATCTTATTTTGTGTGTGAAGTCCAATGTGATAGGGAATTGATTGCAGGCAACTCTTAGGAAAACATCTCAGTTTGAACAAATACGATTCCTGACATTCCATATATTATAACTGAAGCTGCTAGACTGATGAACACTCTTTGGAGACCAAATTGAGCCATTATACCGAAATGAATTAGAAGCCCACAGGACATTACCTTAGCAGTCCTATTAATAAAAGTTTTTAATTGCAAATAAAAAGTGAAATGTTTGATGGAGACTTTGGGAAATTTAGCCTACTCTCACATTCCCAGTAGTCCTAAGGCTTCTAGGATACCGATGTCCATCTATTAAATTGGGCTGGAATAACTGATTGTGTATTGCCTCTTGCTCCAAAAAGGAAAATATTACCCGAACAGAACTAGTAAAGGATTTAACCACCTGTCTTATTTACATTTGCTGATGGGGCTGTTTTTTTTCGTATGCAGCGTTTCAATAAGGAAGATACAATGACTTTTCAAAAGAAATAATGCTAGAATTTGAGGCCTAATCAGTGTGACCACATTTAATTTCATTAACATGGCATGTGCATGAAATTAATTACCATGGTTAGGTGTGGGCAAAGGTCTTGACTCAAGAGAAGCGAAATTTCGAGCTGGTCATGATTAAGGCGCCCAGTTTTCTATTGTTTACAAATTTTTCAACTAATTTTTATTTTTTTACAGATACATGCAGACAGAAAACAATCTATTTTCCAGTCTGTATTTATGTTTAACTATGGAAGTATATAGAAAACCGGTTTTCTTTTGAATGATTCTCATTACTGTCAGTCATGTATATCTGAAAGAGACACGTTCGTGATATATTCCTTACCTTAGAATATCCCCAGGCGTCAGACTGGATCCGGAAAGTTTTGCTAGCAGTACCCCTGCGCGCCAGTAGGTGGCGTCGTGCGGCTCCGCGTCTGTCGGTGGCGTCGTAAGCGCTGAGAGGACGTCACGGAGACTACTTAGGCACCACCCATGCGGGCTGACGTCAGTTCTTTCTTTTTCCGGGCCAGAAAGCGCAGATCCGGTTAGAGCACGTACCCTAGTCACTTTTTGACTATCTCTTTTGAGACTTTTGTCTCCCTTTTTCCAGTTGGTTTCCTGGTGCACGTAGGGATGCCTGGATTTAAGTCTTGTGGGGCCTGCCGTCGCAACATGTCGGTGGCGGACCCCCACGATGTCTGCCTCTACTGCCTGGAGACCGACCACGACTCTCGGTCTTGTCCAGATTGTCGGCCCACGGCCCCGAAGGCCTTGCGGGAGCGGCGCCGGAAACTGCTGGAGGTCCGGCACTCGTCCCCGCGCAGTTCCCGGTCCAGAGGCCGTTCCAGGGAACGCTCGCGGGGCCACAGCCATCGCTCCTCGGGCTCCAGGTCTTCACCCTCGGATTCGGGTAAGAGACTACACAATAAGAAGTCGAACAAGCGTGTTCGCTCTCCGACGTCCCTCCCCCGGTCCTCGGATGCGGGGGACAGGGGCCTTGCCCCTGCGGCTCCTTTGGAGCTCGAGAGTCCCGCGGCCTACCCGCCTTACCCGGGTCCGTCGGCGACTCCCGCACAGGTGCAAGAATTTCTTGCTACCATGGACCGCCTTTTTAGGCCTCGGGCTCCCGCCGGCGCGCCCTCGGGCCCCGCGATCCCGTGTCTGGATCCTGTTGGCCCGCCGGCGGATCCAGCTTCGGCGCCACAGGATCCTGCGCCGCTGGCCACGGCGCCACAAGGTCAAACGCTGCTGGCTCCGGCCCCAGCGCCACCCTCGGCTCCGCCTCTGGCGCCGCAGTGGGTGCCATTTGTCCCGCCCCTGCCCAGGTTCCAGGACCATTTTGTTCCTACCTGGGATCCGCATTGGAACACGGTGCCGGTTCGGCGCCGTTTCCGACGCCGTTCCCGGCGCCGTATGTTCCCTCTCCGGCTCCTGCCCCGCCGCTGCGGTCGGTGCCACCGGCGGCGGTGGTGGAGGATGACTGGAAGGGGTCCGAGGACCCTCTCGCCCGTCAGTGTGACTCCGAGCAGGACTGGGCGGACGACTTGGAGGACGCCGGCGACCTTGACGTCTCTTCTGACCCGGGGTTTGCCTCTCCCCCGCCTACTTTGGAGGAGGGCGCCTCCTACACGATGGTGCTCCGTCGGGCAGCTGAGGTCCTCAACCTTGATCTCGGCCATCCACTGGGGCCCCTGTGGATAAGAATGTCGCCAGGCGTCATCGCCCGGCGCGGGGTCACCCCGCTTTTTTGACCACTCATCCTACGCCTGAGAGTCTGGTCATCCAAGCTTCGACGTCGCAGAGTGCCTTTCCCACGGCTCCGCCGGATAAGGACTCTAAGAAGCTGGAACAGTTCGGTAAACGTTTGTTCTCTTCGGCCAGCTTTGGGCTGCGGTCAGTGAATACCGCCTGCCTCTTGGGCCGCTATTCCCACGCGGTGTGGGACACAGTTGCGCAGGTGTTACCTCAGTGTCCTGAGGAAACCCAAGCTGTATTGTCCCAAGCCATTGCAGAAGGTAAAGATGCGCCTAAGTTCGCCATTCGGTGTGGTTTAGACACCGCGGACTCCTTAGGTAGAGCGATTTATACGACTGTGGCGCTTCGTCGCCACGCCTGGCTCAGATCTACCGGGTTCTCGCAAGATGTCCAAAACTCACTCATGGACATTCCCTTTGATGGCACTCGCCTGTTTGGCAATAAGGCCGACAGTGCGCTGGAGCGTTTTAAGGACTCGCGGGCCACGGCCAAGTCCTTAGTTCTTTCCACGAAAAGCCCAGCCACTCCTGGGTTTCGTTACTTTTGTGGCAACGGGAGGGGCGCCCAGGCACGTTCTTTCAGCAAGCCTGTGCATAACCAGCCTCAGCGCGGCCGCGGTTTCCGCAGGGGCGGCTCTGGGAATCAGCGTGGGGGTCAGTCCACCTCCGCCGCTTCTACCTCCAAACCTTCCTAATCCGAGCTTTGTGGGGCACCCCACGCCAGTGGGTGGCAGGGTCCGCCATCATCTCCCCCACTGGCATGCTATCACTTCGGACAAGTGGGTGTTGCAGATCATCCACAAGGGTTCCGCCCTTCCCTTCCAGTCCACCCCTCCAGCCATGCCACCTCAGTTCCACTGCATGTCGGGGGACCACTTGGCACTTCTCCTGCAGGAAGTCACGGCCCTCTTGGCCAAGGGGGCCATAGAGTGTGTTCCTAGGCCAGAAGTAGGGAGTGGTTGTTATTCCCACTACTTTCTGGTACCCAAGAAGGACAAGGGGGGCTTGCGCCCCATCTTGGACCTCTGGAACGTCAATCGCTTCCTCCGGAAGGAGAAGTTCAAGATGTTGACTCTGGCTCAGGTCTTGGCTGCCCTCGACCCTGGAGACTGGATGGTAGCGTTGGACTTGCAGGACGCCTATTTTCACATCCCCGTCCTGCTGGCCCACCGGCGTTACCTGCGGTTCACGGTAGGCCAGGAGCATTTTCAGTTTGCCGTGCTCCCCTTCGGCCTTACCAGCGCCCCTCGGGTGTTCACGAAGGTGATGACTGTGGTCGCCGCTCATCTGCGCAGGTCAGGGATGTCAGTCTTCCCCTACCTCGACGACTGGTTGTTGAAGGCGGGCTCGCCCCAGGCAGTCGTCACCCACCTTCAGACTACGGCCGACCTCCTGCATTTGCTGGGGTTCTCCATCAACGTGCCGAAGTTGCACCTGAGTCCCTCTCAGAAGCTCCCCTTCATCGGAGCGGTTCTGGATTCGACGCTGTTTCGGGTCTATCCTCCCGGGTAGCGAGTCCGGGATATTCAGGCTATGATTCCGATCTTTCAGCCTCTATCCTGGGTTTCAGTCAGGATGACCCTCCGGCTCCTGGGCCTGATGGCCTTCTGCATCCTGCTGGTGCAGCATGCCAGATGGCATATGCGGGCTCTGCAGTGGGACCTGAAGTTCCAGTGGGCACAGCATCAGGGCAACCTGTCCGATCATGTCCAGATCTCGGAGGGCACTGCACGACAATTGCAGTGGTGGCTCACGAATTGCGATTGGTTCAATGGCAGATCCCTCTCCCTTCCCCAACCGGAGCACACAGTGGTGACAGATGCGTCCCTCCTGGGATGGGGTGGCCACTTGGGGGAGGCGGAGATCAGAGGCGTCTGGTCTCCGGCGGAGTCCCGGCTCCATATCAATCTTTTGGAGCTTCGGGTGATCCGGCTTGCACTGAAGGCATTCCTTCCCTCTGTCCGGGGAAGTGTAGTGCAGGTGTTCACGGACAACACCACCGCCATGTGGTATTGCAACAAGCAGGGCGGGGTGGGGTCGTGGACCCTATGTCAGGAGGCTCTGCGCCTCTGGACTTGGCTGGAACGTCAGGGCATTACCTTGGTGGTTCAACACCTGGCTCTGAACACCAGGGCGGACGAACTCAGCTGCCGGTGCTTGATGGATCACGAATGGCGTCTGAACTCGGACGTGGCGCAAGGTCTCTTTCTGCGGTGGGGAGAGCCTTGGTTAGATCTATTCGCCACCGAAGAGAACGCACGTCATCAGTTCTGCGCGTTGGAATTTCCAAGGCGGCACTCGCTCAGCGTCGCTTTTTGTCGCGAGTGGAGTTGCGGTCTGTTGTACGCCTTTCCGCCTATACCACTTCTGCCCAGAGTGCTGACGAAGATTCGGCGTGACCGGGCCAAAGTCATCCTTGTGGCTCCGGATTGGGCACGAAGATACTGGTATCCCGAGCTACTCAACATGGCGATCGATCCCCCGATCCGACTGCCTCTTCAGGAGGATCTTCTGTCGCAGCAGCAGGGGACGGTCCTCCACCCGAACCTGTCCAGCCTCCACCTCCATGCGCGGAGATTGAGCGGCGGCAGTTGACAGCCTTCGATCTTCCCCCCGAAGTCTGTGATGTCATTCTGGCAGCCAGGCGTCCCTCCACTAAATCGGTATACGCCTGCAGGTGGAACAAGTTTGTGGCATGGTGCACAGCTAAGGCTGTGGATCCCCTTTCTGCCCCTCTTTCCGAAGTCCTTCTGTTCCTTCTTTCTTTGGCCCAGCAGGGCTCTGCTCTGGGCACTATCAAAGGTTATCTTTCGGCCATCTCCGCCTTTCTCAGGCTTCCAGATCAGCCTTCCTTGTTTAAATCTCCGGTTGTTAACCGTTTCCTGAAAGGCATTACGCACACGTTTCCTCCCGTGCCGTTCATTATGCCTCAATGGGATTTAAATCTTGTCTTGACATATCTGATGTGTGCTCCCTTTGAGCCCCTTCATACCTGTCCTTTGCGTCTTCTCACTCTCAAGACGGTTTTCCTGGTCGCTATCACCTCTGCCAGAAGAATGAGTGAGCTCCAGGCTCTTTCTTCCAAACCTCCTTTCCTTTCTGTTCATCCGGACAAGGTGGTTTTAAGGACCCGTCCTTCTTTCTTGCCAAATGTTGTCACGCCTTTCCACATCGGGCAGACCATCACTTTGCCCACCTTCTTTCCGCCTCCGCATCCTTCAAAAGAGGAGGAGAGGCTCCACCGTCTGGACCCAAAACGTGCTCTCTCGTTCTACCTGAAGCGCACGCAACAGTTCCGGGTGGATGACCAGCTCTTTGTTGGCTACGTGGGCACCAAAAAAGGTCGGGCCGTGCGCAAACGGACCATCTCTCGGTGGGTCGTTCTCTGCATCAAAGCCTGTTACTCGTTGGCTAAGAAGGAGCCTCCTGTGGGGCTGCGTGCCCATTCCACCAGGGCGACGGCAGCCACTACTGCCTTGGGACGCGGCGTTCCTTTGCAGGACATTTGTCAGGCAGCTACGTGGGCTTCGCTGCACACGTTTACCAAGCATTACTGCCTTCAGTCAAGTCCGGAGAGACGGCTTCTTTGGCCGTTCTGTTCTCCGTGACTTTGGCCGTTCTGTTCTCCGTGACTTTCTGGTGTAATCTTGTTCGCAGACCCACCACCGGGGTTGGTATTGCTGGGGTATCTATTCTAAGGTAAGGAATCTATCTGAAAGAGACACGTTAGTGACAGATTCCTTACCTTAGAACATCCCCAGGCGTCAGGCTGGATCCGGAAAGTTTTTGCGTAGCAGTACCCTTGCGCGTCGGTAGGCGGCGTCGTGCGGCTCCGCGTCCGTCGTCGGCGTCGTGATCGCCGGGATGACGTCGCGGGCAGTACTTAGGCGCCGCCCTGCGCGCTGACGTCCAGTTCTTCTTTTTCCGCGCCAGCAAGCGCAGATCCGGGAAGAGCAGTGCCCTAGTCATTTTTTGACTAACTGTTTTGGTGAATTTTTTCACTGTTTCTTTCAATCGACTCCAAGGTGTCGTAGGGATGCCCGGCTTTAAACGTTGCGACGCCTGTGCTCGGATGATGTCCATCACAGACCCGCATCTGGAGTGTCTCTTCTGCCTCGGGCGAGACCACGACACGAAGTCGTGTTCCGACTGCCGGTCCCTAAACCCGAAAGCTTTGCGAGAGCGGTCTCGAAAGCTCCTCGAGGCCCGGCAGTCGGCTCCGCGCCACACCAAGCCCCGGTCGCGTGAGAGGTCGAGGGGTCGGTCGCGGAGTCCTCGCCGGTCGTCGGGATCCAAGTCTTCGTCGTCCGGTAAGTCTAAGCACAAGAAGTCCAAAAAGCATCATCGCTCTAGGACTTCGCCTCGCCGGTCTCGCGACTCGGCTGAGGCCCCTCCCGGCACCGTCCCCGCGGCCCCAGACATGCCTGTGGAGTCGCCCCCGCAATACTAGTCCTTCCCGGGTTCGGGGCGGATCCGGCCCAAGTACAGGAATTCCTGTCGGCCATGGCCCGCCTCTTCGGGCCTCAAGGTCCCTCCGGTGCGCCTTCGGGCCCCGCGGGCCCTGATGGGGTTGCCCCGGCGTCGCCGACGACTCCGGTCCCGGCGTCGCTCGTGCCTCCAGCCTCGGTCCCGGCTCCGGCCCCGGCCTCGATCCCGGCTCCGGTGGTACCGCAACCCCCATCGACGCCGGTCGACCTGACCACGCCTCCGCCGGCGTCGATGTCTCCGGTGCCGTTCCTGACGCCGCCCGGGGCTCCGGGCGGCGTCGTCCCCATGTACTCTCCGGCTCCGGACATGGAGCCGGACCGACGTCGCTCGACGCCGGTTCTGGCGCCGATGGGACCTTGGGTCCCAAATGTCCCTCCTCCTCCTTATTGTGAACCGGAGGAGGACCAGGAGGACTGGGAGGGGTCTGAGGACCCTCTGGCACAACAGTGTCAGTATGATGAGGACTGGGCAGAGGAACTAGGGGATGCCAGTGGTCTAGATACTTCCCCTGACACTGGCATGCTGTCTCCTCCCGTGGCTACGGAGGAGGGAGCCAATTTTGCAACGGTGTTGCGTAGGGCAGCTGGAGCCTTACATCTCCGACTCCCTACGGTGACGGTCAAGACTAATCTCTTGACAGAAGTGCTTCAGCCGGCAGCCTCCTCCTTGGAGACTGTGCTGCCGTTCAACGATGCACTAACTGACGTTCTTTTGGGCGCCTGGTCCAAGCCCAACACAGGGGCTCCTGTGGATAGGAACGTGTCCCGACGCCATCGCCCAGCTCCGGGCGACCCCTTGTTTCTCTCTGTCCACCCCGGGCCTGAGAGCTTGGTTGTCCAAGCCTCGGCTTCCCAAACCGCCTTCCCTACCGCCCCTCCGGATAGGGAATCCAAACGCCTGGATCAATTTGGGAAGAAGGGTTTTTCTTCCTCCAGTGCTGGCTTGCGGTCCATCAACACCGCTTGTCTTTTGGGCCGATATACCCACTCCTTGTGGGATTCGGTGGCGACTGTTTTGCCCCAGTGTTCTGAGGAGGTCCAGACACTGCTTACCCGCGCCATTGCGGAAGGAAGGGATGCGGCCAAATACACCATACGTTGTGGCCTTGATACCGCCGACTCGCTGGGCAGATCTATTGCAACGACGGTGGCGCTGCGTCGCCACGCCTGGCTGAGAACCACTGGTTTTTCAGGGGATGTCCAGAATACTCTCATGGACATGCCCTTTGATGGAGTCGGTCTTTTTGGTTGCAAAGCAGACCATGCGTTGGAGCGTTTTAAGGACTCACGGGCTACTGCCAAGTCCCTGGGCCTTTCTGCTACACGCCCTCCGCTACCTTCTGCTTTTCGCCCCTATCGTGGCCACGGAAGGGGCGCCCAGTCACGTCAGCAGCCCAGCCACCGGCCCGCGCAGCAGGCGTCTTCGCGTGGCCAAGGACGTGGATACCGCTGTGGCGGTTCGGGCAACCAGCGTGCGGGTCAGGCCACCACCTCCAACCCGTCCGCGGCCTCCAAGCCCTCCTAGTCCCTCCTTGCAGGTGCACAGCACGCCAGAAGGGGGCAGGGTCCGCCATCACCTTCACCACTGGCGTCCCATCACCTCGGACAGGTGGGTCTTGGACATTGTCCGAAGGGGCTACTCCCTCCCCTTCGAGACCACCCCCCAGCCATGCCACCTCAATTCCACCGCATGTCAGGGGATCACTTGGTACTTCTGCAGAAGGAAGTCACGGCCCTCTTGGCCAAGAGGGCCATCGAGCATGTTCCGACCCCAGAAGTAGGACGTGGTTGCTACTCCCACTACTTCCTGGTGCCCAAAAAGGACAAGGAGGACATGCGTCCTATCTTGGACCTCCGGAACGTCAATCGCTTCCTCCGGAAGGAGAAGTTCAAGATGCTCACCCTAGCTCAGGTCTTGACTGCCCTCGACCCTGGAGACTGGTTGGTAGCGTTGGACTTGCAGGACGCCTATTTCCACATCCCCGTCCTGCCGGCCCACCGGCGTTACCTTCGGTTCACGGTAGGCCTCGAGCATTTTCAGTTCACCGTGCTCCCCTTTGGCCTTACCAGTGCCCCTCGGGTGTTCACGAAAGTGATGGCGGTGGTCGCAGCTCATCTGCGCCGGGCAGGGGTTTCCAGTCTTCCCCTACCTCGACGACTGGCTGCTGAAGGCGGGCTCGTCCCAGGCAGTCGTCTCCCACCTCCAGACTACGGCCGAACTCCTGCACTCGCTGGGGTTCTCCATCAATGTGCCGAAGTCGCATCTGATTCCTTCTCCACAGCTCCTTTTCATCGGAGCAGTTCTGGACACGACGCAGTTTCGGGCCTATCCTCCTGAACGGCGAGTCCGGGATATTCAGGCTATGATTCCGATCTTTCAGCCTTTATCCTGGGTTTCGGTACGGATGACCCTGAGGCTGCTGGGCCTCATGGCCTCCTGCATCCTGCTGGTCAATCATGCCAGATGGCATATGCGGGCTCTGCAGTGGGACCTGAAGTTCCAGTGGGCGCAGCACCAGGGCAACCTGTCCGATCACGTCCAGATCTCGGAGGGGACTGCAAAACAGTTGCAGTGGTGGCTCTCGAACCGGCAATGGGTCATGGGCAGATCCCTCTCCCTTCCCCAGCCAGAGCACACAGTTGTGACGGATGCGTCCCTTCTGGGATGGGGCGGTCACATGGGAGAGGCGGAGATCAGAGGCCTCTGGTCTCCGGCGGAGTCCCGGCTCCATATCAACCTTCTGGAGCTCCGGGCGATCCGACTTGCACTCAAGGCATTCCTTCCCTCTGTCAAAGTGAAGGTAGTGCAGGTGTTCACAGACAACACCACCGCCATGTGGTACTGCAACAAACAGGGCGGGGTGGGGTCGTGGACCCTCTGTCAGGAGGCTCTGCGCCTCTGGACATGGCTGGAACATCAGGGCATGTTCCTGATGGTTCAACACCTGGCAGGTTCCCTGAACGCCAGGGCGGACGAACTCAGCCGCAGGTGCATGATGGATCACGAATGGCGTCTTCACTCGGAAGTGGCGCAAGGACTCTTTCTACAATGGGGAGAGCCTTGGTTAGATCTATTCGCCACCGAAGAGAACGCGCAATGTCATCATTTCTGCGCGTTGGAATTTCCAAGGCGGCACTCGCTCGGCGACGCTTTTCGTCGCGAGTGGAGTTGCGGTCTGTTGTACGCCTTTCCGCCTATACCACTTCTACCCAGAGTGTTGAAGAAGATTCGGCACGACCGGGCCCAAGTCATTCTTGTGGCTCCGGACTGGGCTCGAAGAGTTTGGTATCCCGAGCTACTCAGTATGAGCGTAGATCCCCCGATCCGTCTGCCTCTTCGGGAGGATCTTCTGTCGCAGCAGCAGGGGACGGTCCTCCACCCGAACCTGTCCAGTCTACACCTGCTTGCGTGGAGATTGAGCGGCGGCAGTTGATTCCTTTCGACTTGCCTCCCGAAGTTTGTGATGTGATTCTGGCAGCCAGGCGTCCTTCCACTAAGGTGGTATACGCCTGCAGGTGGAACAAATTTGTGGCATGGTGCACAGCAAAGGCTGTGCATCCCCTTTCTGCCCCTCTTTCTGAGGTCCTTCTGTTCCTTCTTTCTCTGGCCCAACAGGGTTCTGCCCTGGGTACCATCAAGGGTTATCTTTGTGCTATCTCGGCCTTCCTCAGGCTCCCTGATCAGCCCTCCCTTTTCAAGTCCCCTGTTGTTAACAGGTTCTTAAAAGGCATCACTCACCTCTTCCCTCCTGTTCCGTTTGTGATGCCTCAGTGGGACTTGAACTTGGTTCTTACCTTTTTAATGTGCGCTCCCTTTGAGCCTCTACATAACTGTCCTCTTCGTCTTCTGACTCTGAAGACAGCCTTTCTGGTGGCCATCACCTCCGCTCGGCGGGTGAGTGAGCTCCAGGCTCTATCTTGCAAACCTCCCTTTCTGTCTGTTCATCCAGACAAGGTTGTTCTTCGGACACGTCCGTCCTTCTTGCCAAAGGTGGTTACTGCCTTCCACATTGGGCAGACCATCACTTTGCCTACCTTCTTTCCGCCTCCGCATCCTTCCAGAGAGGAAGAGAGGCTCCACCGTCTGGACCCAAAACGTGCGCTCTCCTTCTATATTGACCGCACAAAACACTTCCGGGTGGATGACCAGCTCTTTGTTGGCTACGTGGGCGCCAAAAAAGGTCGGGCGGTGCACAAACGAACCATCTCCCGCTGGGTTACCTTGTTCATCAAGACCTGCTATTCTTTGGCTAAGAAGGAGCCTCCTGTTGGGCTGCGTGCCCATTCCACCAGGGCAACGGCTGCTACCACGGCCTTGGGCCGCGGTGTTCCGCTGCCGTTTATCTGTCAGGCAGCTACGTGGGCCTCGCTGCACACGTTTACGAAACATTACTGCCTTGACAGTCAGGTCCGGAGGGACGGCTTCTTTGGCCGTTCTGTCCTCCAGGACTTCCTTGTCTGATCTTTGTTCGCAGACCCACCACCGGGGTTGGTATTGCTGGGGTATCTATTCTAAGGTAAGGAATCTGTCACTAACGTGTCTCTTTCAGATGCACAAGTTACTAACTTGTGTAACGATATATCTGTAAGAGACAGTAGTTAGTGACAGATTCCTTACCGCCCACCCATCCTCCCCGTTCTGCGAACTGATTTCTAGGGTTAAGGACATCCCTTTCAGGGCCCTAGTATTTTTCAGACACCTATGTCAGCTTCTTGCATGGCTCTGCGTTCCTGGCGCGGAAAGTCGTGTACAGAACTGACGTCAGCGCGCAGGGGCGGCGCCTAAGTACTGCCCGCGACGTCATCCCGGCGATCACAACGCCGACGACGGACGCGGAGCCGCACGACGCCGCCTACCGACGCGCAAGGGTACTGCTACGCAAAAACTTTCCGGATCCAGCCTGACGCCTGGGGATATTCTAAGGTAAGGAATCTGTCACTAACTACTGTCTCTTACAGATATATCGTTACACAAGTTAGTAACTTGTGCATCACTAACGTGTCTCTTTCAGATGCACAAGTTACTACTTGTGTAACGATATATCTGTAAGAGACATTAGTTAGTGATAGATTCCTTACCGCCCCACCCATCCTCCCAGTTCTGCAAACTGATATCTAGGGTTAAGGTCATCCCTTTTAGGGCCCTAGTTTCATGGCACCAGTGGTCAGTTTCTTGCATGGCTCTGCGTTCCTGGCGCGGAAAGTCGTGTACAGAACTGACGTCAGTGCGCATGGGTGGCGCCTAAGTAGTCTCCGTGACGTCATCTCGGCGCTTACGACGCCAGCGACGGACACGGAGCCGCACGACGCCACCTACTGGCGCGCAGGGGTAATGCTAGCAAAACTTTCCGGATCCAGTCTGATGCCTGGGGATATTCTAAGGTAAGGAATCTATCACTAACTAATGTCTCTTACAGATATATCGTTACACAAGTAGTAACTTGTGCGTTAGGTCAATAGCTATGTGGATTGACAGGTAGGGGAGTTTAAAAAAAAAGAAAAGAAAATCATAATGAAGCTTACACAACTGCAGCTGTTTAAGCTGTTCTACACTACAAATGATTTCATATAATTGTACTGTACTGTAAATGGCTCAAACCATGTTCTACTCTCCATATATAGTTTGCCATGCCATGTTTTAAGCATTTTAAAAAGAAAGCATTTAAAGAAAACCAGGATACACCTCAGAACTCAATCTTTTCTGGCCAATAAATGTTCCTTCTGCCCAACAGTTATGGTCCCTCAACCAATTCATGCTTGCCAGCACTAAAACCAGAACAGCCACTTATGGAGACCATGCTGTTTGCACAGTAGCAGCTAAACTGAGGAACTCTCTGCTTTGAGTTTGGTTTGCAGGCAGAAACAAATCTACTGTTTCAGACACTAGCTGAAAACCCAGATTTTTAATAATTATCTTCCGGCCTTTATTTCCCAGTCACTGGTTTTATAGTGGTCTTCCAAAACCAAGAAGCATCTTTGTATGAAAACTCTACAAATAAACCATACCATAACATATAAAAGGAATTACATTTATGCAGCGAGGCACAATTACATTGAATTAGCATTGTGACTGTTAGGAGAGTTGTGTTTGTAGTATGTATGGCGGTAAATACACATGCTCTGTATACTCCTATCTAGTGCTGGGCTCAGACATTTGCAACTTTTTTTTCTTCGAAGAAGCAGTTCGAGTCATGAGGTATAGTGACTCCTCTCTTAGTTGGCAGCGTGCATGGGCACCAGCTCTATTGTTGGATTGTTTTTTCCGGCTGGTCCAGTTCAGTTCAGAGGCAAGCTCACACTCCAAAACTGAGGGGGAACAAGACCCTGAAGCTCCACAGTTAAGAAAGACTTGAACCGCAAGTATGGTCAGCGCCCACACACAACCCACTGCCATGCAGCAATCACGTGAACACGCAGAGCACCGTCCCGAGGTTGGGTATCAAACCAGACATTCAACAACAACCTGTCGGACCACCACTGCCTTCAGGCCATGGTTGGCAACAACAAACCAAAACCTTTTTGAATGCCATAGTCTGCCGGGCTCTAGACATGGCTGACACTGGGGCCTGGGCAGTTAGCACCAGCATCCTGGTCAGATGTCACGCCTGGCTCTGTGTCTCTGGCTTTAAGCCAGAGGTACAGCAGCATCTGTTGAACCTGTCATTTGACCGCAAACACCTCTTTGGACCGCAGGTAGGCCAGATGTTTGAAAAGCTTAAGAAAGACACAAGCATAGATATGGGTATGAGTGCCCTTCAGCCATCCACTCCTAGGAGGTCCTTTCGGAGGTCGCAGTAGAGGGTAGGCAGTAAGAGTACTTCTCCAGATACTTCTGCTTCCTACTAGGGGCAGCAACAACAATTCCACCAGCAGTCAACACAGGGGTATTCTAGAGGGTGCAACAGTGGCAACACCACCAGGGGTAGGGGCAAAGGAGGCTTGTCTGAAGAATTGCTTCCTCCATGCAGTGACTCTCTTCTACTCCTCTCCGCTCAGACTACATCTATGAGACTGCAGGAGTTTCTTCCCTATTGGGAAGCAATCACCTCCGACCCATGGGTTCTCTCCATCATAGAGCACAGCTAATGCCTGGAGGTCATTGCAACCTCGCCAAACATTCTACCCCACCTATACACCCTCTCCACAGAACACCAGTGCAGCCTTCAGGAAAATGTCCAGGTGCACATTCTCAAAGGGTAAATAGAACCAGTGCCACTGCAGCATTGTTATACGGTTTCCACTAGAAAAGTTAAGACTGCTTATTAGGACAACAGAACTTCGGAATGTAGGGACTGAGTCCATCTACTCCATCAGAGACTTTTGGCCCAACTCCTAGCTAGCTCACGGTGTCTCACCCAAACCTCTAACCTTCCTGGAGTGGCAGGTGATTTTGGCAACCTCGAACATGACACTGATCCCCAAGGGAATCGTGGAAACAGATCTTACCCCTTTTTGTTGTTTACTTAAGCTAGCCTTTGGTAAACACAAGAAGGATACGAAAGGAAGTTTTCAATACATTTATTGAAACAATCGTAATCTTGCATAGAATGGAATGAGCTACGATTAATAGGCACATAGAACAAAGCAATATAACCAGCATTATGAACATGGTGAAAAGAATAAACAGTCCAACCGTGGCAGTCTGATTTCTATATATCCCTACCTATCACTACCCCTACTCTGAGAGCATAACCAGTGTACCCTCTGCCCCGATCTCTTAGGTTAGCCTGAGCCCCCATAACTGGACTAGGGAATCAGCCTGGAGTTGGATTGGCAGTCCCTCTCTACAGGATGGAAGATCAGCGCCAGCAGAACTGCATGTCGAACACAGCATTCTTTCCAGAATCATCTTGGTTTGAGTGCCCCTTGGACTCTTAAAGGGATAGTGCATTGTTTATATAATAAACCCACTGTGTTAGAGGTACAGCTCTGATGCAATGATGTGTCTAGATATTAGAAGCTGTCTCCGAACTGGCAACGCAAGCACTAGGATATCTTGTTCTGTGTTCCTAGCCCTGAAGGATGTGTACAGATTATGAAGCAGGAAAGGCTTTCTAAAAACAAGCAGCATGTACGGCGTCTTCTCAGAATAATATTGTGCAAGTAAAACATGTCAAATTAATATAACTAAAACGATGCCTGCTAAAATGTGTAAAATATAAAATTAAAATAGAGAACCAAGAGGGCCTCACTACAGCATCATAGTGAGGGGGTGTACTCTCTATATTTACTAATCCCCAAAAAGGACAAGTTCCTAAGGTCCATACTTGACCTAAGGCCCCTCAACAAGTACATCCTGCCAGAAAATTCCCACATGGTCACTCTCCAGGATGTCATCCTCCGGCTGAAGCAAGGCGACTTTATGACTACACTCGATCTGAAGAACATCTTCTTATGCATACCTACACATCCCACTCATCGCTGCAACCTACGTTTCGTGGTAAATGGTCAACATTATCATTTCAAAGTGTTGCTATTCAAAGTCACCACTGCTCCCAGAGTATTTACTAAATACCTCACTGTGGTAGTCGCCCATCTCAGAAGGAGCAGCATTCACATATTCCCCTAAGACAATTGGCTGATCAAGAATGCAAGCAAACAGTGTTTCACTCGCACCAAGCCACTATATCACCCCTCCACATTTTGGACTTTACTGTAAATGCCAGTCAAGTCCCACCTTCAGCCCCTTCAGATCCTACCATTTCTGAGGGCCATGCTGAATACAGTCACCGGCAAGGCTTGCCAGCCAGGCACGAATGCAGGCATTCCAGCAGAATCTGCCTCTTTTTCAGCCAAATTGTCAATTAACAGACAGAACAGTTATGAACCTTCTCAGAATTATGCCCTCGCCCATAGCCATAGTTCCCCATGCCAGACTTCACATGCGTTCACACCAACAATGCCTAGTATCAAAATAGTCACAAGCAGAAGGTGTAGGAAGCTGGCTCTGTATATACTATACCAAAGTGAGGTATAATGTGCACAGAGTCCAGTGGATCCCCAAAGGTAGGCAGAGGTAAAGTTAGATAGGACCTTACTCTCTATTTGTGGTAGTGTGGTCGAGCAGTAAGGCAGTATCAGAGGACAGTGTTGAGCATGTGTTGTACACACTCAGTCAGCAAATGAATTCACACACTCGAAGACTGAACTTCAGACCAATTGTTTTTTGTATAAAAATATTCTTTTAGTTATTTTATTTCTAGAACCAAGCAAGCCTGGCACAGGTAAGCAATAAATACTTTACAGTAATAAATGCTGATTGTAAAACAGTTCAATTGCAATTGTAAATGTACTATGGTTTGACTTGCAGTATTGTTTCAGAGAAATGCAATCACTTGTAAATACAGTACATTAACTTCAATGGGATTTTTAGTAAAATAGCAGGTAAGTTACTTTTGGATTACTTTTCTTACTGTGCTGTATGCCTGGATGCAGCACTGTGACATTTCCTGTAAACAGGTGAGTAATAGCGTTTTGGTTAAATCGTACAATTTTAAAGAATTGTTTTAGTTTTCAAAACGCCACACTTAGAAACTTTTTCAGGAAAAAGTGTCAATGTTATCCTATGGAGGAAAATATGGTTATCGGTTTTTAGGTAAGTAATCGGTCTTTGGAGTTGAGGTTCTGGGGTTAGACTCAGTGGTCCCCCAGGGTCTATGATGCACTCTTGTTACACCCTCAGCGGCACTAGGGCGGCCGGGTGCAGAGTGTTGAGGCCCAATGTTATCCAATGGGGGGTAGGGGGCCTCCGGTTGCTGGCTGCTGGCAAGCAGGCCACTGGGTTGTGGGAGCAAAGCTCCTGGATTTTAGCTCAGGGCAAATGGGGAAACAAATTCGCACCAAAGGTGCACCCTCAGCGGCACTAGGGCGGCCGGGCGCAGAGTGCTGTTTCGACGTCGGACGCCCTGTTGTTTTCAATGGAGAGCCTCCGGTTTGGAAAGACACTGCAGGCAGGGAGACGAAGGACTTCTGGGTGCGACCACCACTTCGAGAGGTAAGTTGGGAAGTTAGGGGTTGGTTAGGCACTGTCGGTTTGGGCACACAGGGCCGTGGGGCGTCAGGTGCAGGGGTGCCTTTTGGGGTCGGATCTTCTTACCAGCTCCTGGTCGCGGTTAGGAGGGCCTTCTGGATTTAGGCTGCAGGTGTCGGCTGGAGGCTTGAGGCAGGTCAGGGGTCGCCAGATCTCGGTTCAGGATCGCCGGGGTGACATCCTCGTGGTGTTTGCCCACTCGAGCTCGGGCCGTGGACGGCGGGTGCAGAGTGGGGCGGATTCGCGGTCTCCGGCTGCTGCCAGAGGTTGCAGTTGAACAAATCCGGTGTTCACGGGAGAAGCAGGCTTTGGAAGTGAAGGCAGGCAGGTCCTCCGGGGTTTTCGAGGTTGCTGGCTGCAGGACACACCGGGATTTCGCAGGGACAGGTTAGAGGGGGAGACAGGCCGGTAGGGCTGGGGCCAAGTCAGTGGCGTCTACCTCTTGTTAGCTGCTGCACGTCTGTTCGGTCCTCCTTCTTGTTTCTTGTCTGGATCTGAGGAAGCAAGGTTCAGGGGTGCCCCTAAATACTAGATTTAGGGGTGTTACAGGTAGGTAAAGGGCAGGGACCAATGGGTCCCTTCCCTGGGGTGGGTACACCCCCTATTGTGCCACCCTCCAGTGGGAGGGGGGCAGGAGCCTGTCCCTGGTTGGCTGGGTCCCCCCATCTTCAAGATGGCGGGGACTGAGAGTTGTGCTTCGCCTCGCCTCCCCCACCTGAGGGGTGGCGTTGGCAGAGGTGGGCACACCTCCCTTCCTCACTTGTTTTTCCCGCCGGTTCTCCCGCCCAAAGTGGGGGTCAGAACCAGTGGGGACCAGTTGCTGAGTACAGCAGGTGACCTGGGGAAGCTCACAAAGGCGGCAAGCCTTTGAAGCTTCCCCTTCGTGAACCCTGCCCATCCTGGGGGAGGAGGCTTGGCACCTCGTCCCAGGATGTGCATTGTTTCAGGCCCCAGAGAGCAGCAGGCTCTCGACCCAGGGATCCAGAAACATGTCTGGTGGTGGCAGCTGAAGCAGCCACTCAGCCTGGACACTAGAGGTGGGTTAGGTTTCAGGGGGCATCTTCTAAGATGCCCTCTGTGTGCATTTTACATTAAATCCCACACTGGCATCAGTGTGGGTTTAATGTGCTGAGAAGTTTGATACCAAACTTGTCAGTTTTCAGTGGAGCCATTATGGTGCTGTGGAGTTCGTAACGACAAACTCCCAGCACCCTATACTCTTAATGGCAGCACTGCACTTACAATGTTTAAGAATGGACTTAGACACTGTAGGGGTACAGGGCTCATGCACCTGTACCCTCACCACTTGTATAGTGCACCCAGCTAGAGGGGTGACTGATCTATGCCAGGGCAGTGGGTTGTAGGCATGGCCCACAGGGATGTGTGCCATGTCGACTCTTCACTTTGTTCTGCACCAAAACATGCAGCCTCTAAGGGCAGTGTGTGAGTGTAGTGGTACAGGGCCTCTAAGGGTGGCACAATAAGTGCTGCAGCCCTTAGGGGCCTTCTCTGGTCACAGTGCCCTGGGTACCTGTGGTACCATTTACCAGGGGCTGATCTGTGGCCAGAGATGCCAATTGGGTTTAGGCTTCAATGCAGTTTTAGGGAAAGAACATAGGCCCTGGGTACCTGATTAGCAGGAGCCCAGGGCACACTCAGTCAAAGTGCATCAGCAATTCAGCAAAAAGTGGGGGCAACCATGCAGAAAAAGGGCACTTTCTCACAGAAGGTCATTGGGAGGATCTAGTGTTGAGACGGGGCAGCACCCATCACACTCTGCAGTGGTGGAAAGGCAACAACCTAATGCAGGGCCAGCCCTTCATGAACCCCGTCCCGCATGTAACCATCACCACTCTAAGGAAGGGGAGCGAATCTTCAACAGCTGATTGTTCAGGGCAAATGGTCACCACAGCAAAGGGGCCTCCACATCCATTACCTCAATCTCCTGGCCATCTAGTTAGCTCTCAAGTCTTTTTTCCAGTAGGTTCAGCACAAGGTAATCCTGATAAAGACCGACAACGTGACTGCAATGTATTATTTTCAAAAGTAAGGTGGCACACACTCACCGCAGCTATCAGCCCTAGCACACAGCCTTTGGCATGGAGCGCTTCAACATCCGAAACAAATCCTGGTAGATCATTTTCTGCTAATGAACAACAATTTTGCAAACCTGCTCAGCAGGATGCAACAACAAGTCCAAGAGTGAGAACTCCATCCACAAGTCCTGCTCCCCTACTTCCACCGTTGGGGGAGCCCAGAGATGGACCTCTTCGACACCTCCCAAACCGCAGAATGCAAAATCTTTGCCTCTAGGTTATCCCACCATGTACATTGTTCATGTACAATTATCTATGGATGTGTTGCTCTGGGATTTTTGCCTGTGCTTTTTCCTCCTCTCCCCCTCCTTCCTTATGTGTTGCAAAAGCTTTGTCAAACCTCCCTCACTTTCATCCTGGGAGCTCCCACATGGGCCAGACAACCCTGCTTCTCGACCCTCCTGTAGATTTCATTGGTCCCTTAAGAGAAGCTCCCACAGGCCAGACTTTGTCACTCAAGTCCAAGGCACAGTCAGGCACCCTAACCCCAGGCAGGTGTTGTGTAGCAATCTGGCTCCTGAGGTCCTAGAATTCAGCTATCTCAATCTCAATCAAAAGTGCATAGCTATGCTCAAGGAAGCACGCAAGTCCATTCACTACATGAGCTTGCTACACTGCCAAGTGGAAAAGGTTTGTCCGATACTTCATACTGAAGAACGAGAACAAACTTGAAACTATGGTACTGGATATTGTCTACTACTTTCTACATTTACAGAAATCCGGTCTAGCTTGCAGTTCCATACGGCTTCACTTAGCTGCTATTGCGACCTTCCTGGAGAGCAGGGAACACCCATATATATTCAAATTCCCTGTCATCAAAGCTTTCATGAAAAGACTCAAACAGGTTATCCCACCCAAGCTACCCCCGCTCCTGTCTACAACCATAATGTTGTCTTTACCAGACTCATGGGTCCTCCCTTTGTTCCTCTAATGCACTTAACAATTCCTGTCCTGGAAAGTTTCTTTCCTTGACGCTATTGCTTCCATAAGGCGTGTTTGCTAGTTACTTGCCTTCACCTTGGAGGAGCCTTTCTTTAAAGTTCATATGGACAGAGTTGCCCCCAGAACTAACCCTAAATTTCTTCCCGAGGTGGAATCCTTCTTCCAGCTGAACCAGACCATTGAGCTCCCTGTCTTTTTTCCTCAGCTGAACTTGTTCACAGAGCAGGCCCTTCATGCCCTTGAAGTCAAGTATGGCCTCATGTATTACATCGACAGGACCAAGTTCTTGCTTTTAACAAGCCTCATCTAGGTCGCGATCTACCAAAGTCGGGCATAGCCATATTGATTGTCAAATGTGTCCAAACCTGCTACATTAAGGGTCAGAGAAGTTTGCCTGCCCCACCCAGGCCTTATTCCACACGGGAAAAGGGAACCAGAATGGCATTATAAAAATATCACCCTAGTTGACATGTTTAAGGTAGGTACATGGTTCACTCCACACACGTTTACCAAGCACTACTATATGGATGTCTTAGAATGCCAGTAAGCTAGGGTTAGTCAACATCCACCAATGCTTAAGGGAGTACTGCTTTACAGTCTATTTCTCACCTTGTGAATACCCTAGGTACCAGACTCCATTTAGAAATTCAAAAAGCAGTGCTGATGCATGCCGGTAGGTGGCGGAGTGCATCTCCGCGCGAGCCTTACTCCGCTCCGGCAGTGGTGAGTGGAGCAGCAAATAAGCGACTCCCATATGCGTGGACATTAGTTCCATTGTTTCTGTCTTCAAACACTGACCTGAAGCTCCACTTCTCTTTTCTTCATTTGTTGAAAAATTATTTTCTTCTTTAAAAATGTTTCCAGTGTGAAACCACAGGGTTTAAACTCTTTCTGGACTGTCTGAAACCGACATTTATGATGGATCATCACGAGGTCTGCCCCTGCTTTTTGAAGTTGGTGCATGACTTCAAGGCCTGCGATGATTGCACCGATGTGAACCCAAAACCTATTCAAGAATTTGAAGCAAAACTCAATGTCGCAAAACATTGGAAAGATTCCACGTAAGTCCCACCCCAGATAAAGCCATGAGTGCCATCCCACTCTAGTTCCCGCAGCAGACCTTCTTGTGGTCAAAGTGTTTGGGTAATTCCAGAAAGACACACAAGAAGTCCAAGTGGGACTCTGCCCCTTCCAACCACTCTTGTTCTCATGAGAAGGTGAGAGGGTGTCGCCATGTCTGGAACTAAGCTATACCTGACTGATGAGCCCTATCTGAAAGAGACACGTTAGTGACAGATTCCTTACCTTAGAATATCCCCAGGCGTCAGGCTGGATCCGGAAAGTTTTTGCGTAGCAGTACCCTTGCGCGTCGGTAGGCGGCGTCGTGCGGCTCCGCGTCCGTCGTCGGCGTCGTGATCGCCGGGATGATGTCGCGGGCAGTACTTAGACGCCGCCCCTGCGCGCTGACGTCAGTTCTTCTTTTTCCGCGCCAGTAAGCGCAGATCCGGGAAGAGCAGTGCCTAGTCAATTTTTGACTAAATTTTGGGTGATTTTTTCACTGTTTCTTTTCGAGTCTTCTCGACTCCTAGGTGTCGGTAGGGATGCCCGGCTTCAAGCCATGCGACGCCTGTGGTCGAATGATGTCGATCACAGACCCGCACTTACAGTGTCTCTACTGTCTCGGCCGAGACCACGACACGAAGTCGTGCCCTGACTGCCGGGCCTTACACCCGAAGGCTTTGCGAGAGCGGTCTCGAAAGCTCCTCGAGGTCCAGCAGTCGGCTCCGCGCCGCACCAAGCCCCGGTCCCGTGAGAGGTCGAGGGGCCGGTCGCGGAGCCCCCGCCGGTCGTCGGAGTCCAATTCTTCGCACTCCTCGGGTAAGTCGAAGCACAAAAAGTCTAAGAAGCATCATCGCTCTAAGACTTCGCCTCGCCGGTCTCGCGACTCGGCTGAGGCCCCTGTCGGCACCCGTCCCCGCGGCCCCGGACGTGCCTATGGAGCCGCCCCCGCATTACCCGTCCTTTCCGGGTTCGGGGGCGACTCCGGCCCAAATACAGGAATTCCTGTCGGCCATGCCCCGCCTCTTCGGGCCTCAAGGTCCCTCCGGTGCGCCTTGGGGCCCGCGGGCCCTGATGGGGTTGCTCCGGCGTCGCCGACGACTCCGGTCCCGGCGTCGCCCGTCCCGCCAGCCTTGATCCCGGCCTCGGCTCCGGCCCCGGCCTCGATCCCGGCTCTGGTGGTACCGCAATCCCGATCGACGCCGGTTGACCTAACCACGCCTCCGCCGATGTCCCCGGTGCCGTTCCCAACGCCGCCCGGGGCTCCGGGCGGCGTCGTTCCCCGGTTCTCTCCGGTTCCGGACATGGAGCCGGACCGACGTCGCTCGACGCCGGCTCCGGCGCCGATGAGTTTTTGGGTCCCAGATGTCCCTCCTCCTCCATATTTTGAGCCAGAGGAGGACCAGGAGAGCTGGGAGGGGTCGGAAGACCCTCTCACACAGCAGTGTGAGTATGATCAGGACTGGGCAGAGGAACTTGGGGATGCCAGTGGTCTAGAGACTTCCCCTGACACTGGCATGCTGTCTCCTCCCGTGGCTACGGAGGAGGGGGCAAATTTCGCAACGGTGTTGCGTAGAGCAGCTGGAGCCTTGCATCTCCAATTGCCTACTGTGGCTGTCAGGACTAACCTCCTGACGGAAGTGCTTCAGCCGGCAGCTACCTCCTCGGAGCCATTGCTGCCGTTTAATGATGCACTGTCTGACGTTCTTTTGGGCACCTGGTCCAAGCCCAACACAGGGGCTCCTGTGGATAGGAACGTGGCCCGACGCCATCGCCCTGCTCCGGGCGACCCCTTGTTTCTCTCCCAACATCCCACCCCCGAGAGCTTGGTTGTCCAAGCCTCTGCCTCCCAAACCGCCTTCCCTACCGCCCCTCCGGATAGGGAATCCAAACGCCTGGATCAATTTGGGAAGAAGGCCTTTTCTTCCTCCAGTGCTGGCTTGCGGTCCGTCAACACCGCTTGCCTTTTGGGTCGATATTCCCACTCTCTGTGGGATTCGGTGGCGACCGTTTTGCCCCAGTGTTCTGAGGAGGTCCAGACACTGCTTACCCGCACCATTGCGGAGGGTAGGGATGCGGCAAAGTTCACCATACGTTGTGGCCTTGATACCGCCGACTCGCTGGGCAGATCGCTTGCAACGACGGTGGCGCTGCGTCGCCACACCTGGCTGAGAACAACTGGTTTCTCGGGTGATGTCCAGAATACACTCATGGACATGCCCTTTGATGGAGTCGGTCTTTTTGGTTCCAAAGCAGACCATGCGCTGGAGCGTTTTAAGGACTCACGGGCTACTGCCAAGTCCCTGGGCCTTTCTGTTGTGCGCCCTCCGCTGACCTCTGCTATCTGAAAGAGACACGTTAGTGATAGATTCCTTACCTTAGAATATCCCCAGGCGTCAGGCTGGATCCGGAAAGTTTTGCGTAGCAGTACCCTTGCGCGTTGGTAGGCGGCGTCGTGCGGCTCCGCGTCCGTCGTCGGCGTCGTGATCGCCGGGATGACGTCGCGGGCAGTACTTAGGCGCCGCCCCTGCGCGCTGACGTCAGTTCTTCTTTTTCCGCGCCAGTAAGCGCAGATCCGGGAAGAGCAGTGCCCTGGTCAATTTTTGACCATACTTTTTGGTGATTTTTCACTGTGTTTTCCAGCCTTCAGGTGTCGTAGGGATGCCCGGCTTCAAGCGATGCGGCGCCTGTGCGCGGATGATGTCCGTCACCGACCCGCATTGGGAGTGTCTCTTCTGCCTCGGCCGAGGCCACGACACCGAGTCTTGTCCCGAATGCCAGGCCCTCAACCCGAAGGCTTTGCGAGAGCGGTCTCGAAAGCTCCTCGAGGCCCGGCATTCGGCTCCGCGGAAGCCCCGGTCGCGTGAGAGGTCCAGGGGTCGCTCGCGGAGTGCACACCGGTCGTCGGCGTCGAAGTCTTCTTCGTCCGGTAAGTCTCGACACAAGAAGTCCAAGAAGCATCGTCGCTCTCGGACTTCGCCTCGCCGGTCTCGCGACTCGGCTGAGGCCCCTCCCGGCACCGTCCCGCCCCGCGGCCCCGGACTTGCCTGTGGAGTCGCCCCGTCATACCCGCCCTTCCCGGGTTCGGGGCGGATCCGGCCAAGGTACAGGAGTTCCTGTCGGCCATGGCCCGCCTCTTCGGGCCTTCAGGCCCCTCCGGTGCGCCTTCGGGCCCCGCGGGCCCTGATGGGGTTGATCCGGCGTCGCCGGCGGCTCCGGCCCCGGCGTCGCCCGAGCCTCCAGCCTCGATCCCGGCTCCGGCCCCGGCCTCGATCCCGGCTCCACAACCCCCATCGACGCCGGTCGACCTCACGACACCTCCGCCGGCGCCGATGTCTCCGGTGCCGTTCTCGACGCCGCCCTGGGCTCCGGGCGGCGTCGTCCCCAGTTCCTTCCGGCTCCAGACTTGGACCCGGAGCGACGTCGCTCAACGCCGGCTCCGGCGCCGATGGGACCTTGGGTCCCAAATGTCCCTCCTCCTCCTTATTTTGAACCAGAGGAGGACCAGGAGGACTGGGAGGGGTCTGATGACCCTCTGACACGCAACTGTCAGTATGATGAGGACTGGACAGAGAGTCTAGGGAGGCCAGTGGTCTGGATACTTCTCCTGACACTGGCATGCTGTCTCCTCCCGTGGCTACGGAGGAGGGGGCCAATTTTGGTACGGTGTTGCGTAGGGCTGCTGGGGCCTTACGTCTCCAGCTCCCTACTTTGACGGTCAAGCCTAACATCTTGACAGAGGTGCTTCAGCCGGCAGCCTCCTCTGCGGAGACTGTGCTGCCGTTTAACGCACGCCCTCACGGACGTTCTTTGGGCGCCTGGTCCAAGCCCAACACAGGGGCTCCTGTGGATCGGAACGTGTCACGACGCCATCGCCCCGCTCCGGGCGACCCCCTGTTTCTTTCTGTCCACCCCACTCCTGAGAGCTTGGTTGTCCAAGCCTCCGCTTCCCAAACCGCCTTCCCTACCGCTCCTCCGGATAGGGAATCCAAACGCCTGGATCAGTTTGGGAAGAAAGGTTTTTCTTCCTCCAGTGCTGGCTTGCGGTCCGTTAACACCGCTTGTCTTTTGGGCCGATATACCCACTCTCTGTGGGATTCGGTGGCGGATGTTTTGCCCCAGTGCCCTGAGGAGGTCCAGGCACTGCTTTCCCGCGCCATTGCGGAAGGAAGGGATGCGGCCAAATACACTATCCGTTGTGGCCTTGACACCGCCGACTCGCTGGGCAGGTCGATTGCAACGACGGTGGCGCTCCGACGCCACGCCTGGCTAAGAACCACTGGTTTTTCAGGGGATGTCCAGAATACTCTCATGGACATGCCCTTTGATGGAGTCGGTCTTTTGGGTCCAAAGCAGACCATGCGTTGGAGCGCTTTAAGGACTCACGGGCTACTGCCAAGTCCCTGGGCCTTTCTGCTACACGCCCTCCGCTGCCTTCTGCTTTTCGCCCCTATCGTGGCCACGGTAGGGCGCCCCTTCACGTCAGCAGCCCAGCCACCGGCCCGCGCAGCAGGCGTCTTCGCGTGGCCGAGGACGTGGATTCCGCCGTGGCGGATCGGGCAACCAGCGTGCGGGTCAGGCCACCACCTCCAACCCGTCCGCGGCCTCCAAGCCCTCCTAGTCCCTCCTTTCAGGTGCACGGCACGCCAGTAGGGGGCAGGGTCCGCCATCACCTTCCCCACTGGCGCACCATCACCTCGGACAGGTGGGTCTTGGACATTGTCCGAAGGGGCTACTCCCTCCCCTTCGAGACCACCCCCAGCCATGCCACCTCAATTCCACCGCATGTCAGGGGATCACTTGGTGCTTCTACAGAAGGAAGTCACGGCCCTCTTGACCAAGAGGGCCATCGAGCATGTTCCGACCCCAGAAGTAGGGCGTGGTTGCTACTCCACTACTTTCTGGTGCCCAAAAGGACAAGGAGGACATGCGTCCTATCTTGGACCTCCGGAACGTCAATCGCTTCCTCCGGAAGGAGAAGTTCAAGATGCTCACCCTAGCTCAGGTCTTGACTGCCCTCGACCCTGGAGACTGGTTGGTAGCGTTGGACTTGCAGGACGCGTATTTCCACATCCCCGTCCTGCCGGCCCACCGGCGTTACCTTCGGTTCACGGTAGGCCCCGAGCATTTTCAGTTCACCGTGCTCCCCTTTGGCCTTACCAGTGCCCCTCGGGTGTTCACGAAAGTGATGGCGGTGGTCGCAGCTCATCTGCGCCGGGCAGGGGTTTCAGTCTTCCCCTACCTCGACGACTGGCTGCTGAAGGCGGGCTCGTCCCAGGCAGTCGTCTCCCACCTCCAGACTACGGCCGAACTCCTGCACTCGCTGGGGTTCTCCATCAATGTGCCGAAGTCGCATCTAATTCCTTCTCCACAGCTCCTTTTCATCGGAGCAGTTCTGGACACGACGCAGTTTCGGGCCTATCCTCCCGAACGGCGAGTCCGGGATATTCAGGCTATGATTCCGATCTTTCGGCCTTTATCCTGGGTTTCGGTACGGATGACCCTGAGGCTGCTGGGCCTCATGGCCTCCTGCATCCTGCTGGTCAATCATGCCAGATGGCATATGCGGGCTCTGCAGTGGGACCTGAAGTTCCAGTGGGCGCAGCACCAGGGCAACCTGTCCGATCACGTCCAGATCTCGGAGGGGACTGCAAAACAGTTGCAGTGGTGGCTCTCGAACCGGCAATGGGTCATGGGCAGATCCCTCTCCCTTCCCCAGCCAGAGCATACAGTTGTGACGGACGCGTCCCTTCTGGGATGGGGCGGTCACATGGGAGAGGCGGAGATCAGAGGCCTCTGGTCTCCG
Source organism: Calotriton arnoldi (assembly GCA_963921515.1). Lineage (NCBI taxonomy): Eukaryota > Metazoa > Chordata > Amphibia > Caudata > Salamandridae > Calotriton > Calotriton arnoldi. The sequence goes on along the minus strand of CAWUFW010007045.1, from coordinate 713,326 downwards.
GCGGAGTCCCGGCTCCATATCAACCTTCTGGAGCTCCGGGCGATCCGGCTTGCACTCAAGGCATTCCTTCCCTCTGTCAAAGGGAAGGTAGTGCAGGTGTTCACAGACAACACCACCGCCATGTGGTACTGCAACAAACAGGGCGGGGTGGGGTCTTGGACCCTTTGTCCAGGAGGCTCTGCGCCTCTGGACATGGCTGGAACATCAGGGCATGTTCCTGATGGTTCAACACCTGGCAGGTTCTCTGAACGCCAGGGCGGACGAACTCAGCCGCAGGTGCATGATGGATCACGAATGGCGTCTTCACTCGGAAGTGGCGCAAGGACTCTTTCTACAGTGGGGAGAGCCTTGGTTAGATCTATTCGCCACCGAAGAGAACGCGCAATGTCATCAGTTCTGCGCGTTGGAATTTCCAAGGCGGCACTCGCTCGGCGACGCTTTTCGTCGCGAGTGGAGTTGCGGTCTGTTGTACGCCTTTCCGCCTATACCACTTCTACCCAGAGTGTTGAAGAAGATTCGGCACGACCGGGCCCAAGTCATTCTTGTGGCTCCGGACTGGGCTCGAAGAGTTTGGTATCCCGAGCTACTCAATATGAGCATAGATCCCCCGATCCGTCTGCCTCTTCGGGAGGATCTTCTGTCGCAGCAGCAGGGGACGGTCCTCCACCCGAACCTGTCCAGTCTACACCTGCTTGCGTGGAGATTGAGCGGCGGCAGTTGATTCCTTTCGACTTGCCTCCCGAAGTTTGTGATGTGATTCTGGCAGCCAGGCGTCCCTCCACTAAGGTGGTATACGCCTGCAGGTGGAACAAATTTGTGGCATGGTGCACAGCAAAGGCTGTGGATCCCCTTTCTGCCCCTCTTTCTGAGGTCCTTCTGTTCCTTCTCTCTCTGGCCCAACAGGGTTCTGCCCTGGGTACCATCAAGGGTTATCTTTGTGCTATCTCGGCCTTCCTCAGGCTCCCTGATCAGCCCTCCCTTTCAAGTCCCCTGTTGTTAACAGGTTCTTAAAAGGCATTACTCACCTCTTCCCTCCTGTTCCGTTTGTAATGCCTCAGTGGGACTTGAACTTGGTTCTTACCTTTTTAATGTGCGCTCCCTTTGAGCCTCTGCATAACTGTCCTCTTCGTCTTCTGACTCTAAAGGCAGCCTTTCTGGTGGCCATCACCTCCGCTCGGCGGGTGAGTGAGCTCCAGGCTCTTTCTTGCAAACCTCCCTTTCTGTCTGTTCATCCAGACAAGGTTGTTCTTCGGACGCGTCCGTCCTTCTTGCCAAAGGTGGTTACTGCTTTCCACATTGGGCAGACCATCACTTTGCCCACCTTCTTTCCGCCTCCGCATCCTTCCAGAGAGGAAGAGAGGCTCCACCGTCTGGACCCAAAACGTGCGCTCTCCTTCTATATCGACCGCACAAAACACTTCCGGGTGGATGACCAGCTCTTTGTTGGCTACGTGGGCGCCAAAAAGGTCGGGCGGTGCACAAGAGGACCATCTCCCGCTGGGTTACCTTGTGCATCAAGACCTGCTATTCTTTGGCTAAGAAGGAGCCTCCTGTTGGGCTGCGTGCCCATTCCACCAGGGCAACGGCTGCTACCACGGCCTTGGGCCGCGGTGTTCCGCTGCCGGTTATCTGTCAGGCAGCTACGTGGGCCTCGCTGCACACGTTTACTAAGCATTACTGCCTTGACAGTCAGGTCCGGAGGGACGGCTTCTTTGGCCGTTCTGTCCTCCAGGACTTCCTTGTCTGATCTTTGTTCGCAGACCCACCACCGGGGTTGGTATTGCTGGGGTATCTATTCTAAGGTAAGGAATCTATCACTAACGTGTCTCTTTCAGATGCACAAGTTACTAACTTGTGTAACGATATATCTGTAAGAGACAGTAGTTAGTGATAGATTCCTACCGCCCCACCCATCCTCCCCGTTCTGCGAACTAATTTCTAGGGTTAAGGACATCCCTTTCAGGGCCCTAGTATTTTTCAGACACCTGTGTCAGCTTCTTGCATGGCTCTGCGTTCCTGGCGCGGAAAGTCGTGTACAGAACTGACGTCAGCGCGCAGGGCGGCGCCTAAGTACTGCCCGCGACGTCATCCCGGCGATCACGACGCCGACGACGGACGCGGAGCCGCACGACGCCGCCTACCAACGCGCAAGGGTACTGCTACGCAAAACTTTCCGGATCCAGCCTGACGCCTGGGGATATTCTAAGGTAAGGAATCTATCACTAACTACTGTCTCTTACAGATATATCGTTACACAAGTTAGTAACTTGTGCTTTCGCCCCTTTCGTGGCCACGGAAGGGGCGCCCAGTCACGTCCGCTGCCTAGCCACCGGCCCGCGCAGCAAGCGTCTTCGCGTGGCCGAGGACGTGGCTCTCGCCGTGGCGCGTCGGGCAACCAGCGTGCGGGTCAGGCCACCACCTCCGCCCCGTCCGCGGCCTCCAAGCCCTCCTAGTCCTTCCTTTCCGGTGCACAGCACGCCAGTAGGGGGCAGGGTCCGCCATCACCTTCACCACTGGCGTGCCACCTCCTCGGACAGGTGGGTCTTGGACATTGTCCGAAGGAGCTACTCCCTACCCTTCGAGACAACCCCCCCCCCCAGCCATGCCACCTCAATTCCACCGCATGTCAGGGGATCACTTGGTGCTTCTGCAGAAGGAAGTCACGGCCCTCTTGGCCAAGAGGGCCATCGAGCATGTTCCGACCCCAGAAGTAGGACGTGGTTGCTACTCCCACTACTTTCTGGTGCCCAAAAAGGACAAGGAGGACATGCGTCCTATCTTGGACCTCCGGAACGTCAATCGCTTCCTCCGGAAGGAGAAGTTCAAGATGCTCACCCTAGCTCAGGTCTTGACTGCCCTCGACCCTGGAGACTGGTTGGTAGCGTTGGACTTGCAGGACGCATATTTCCACATCCCCGTCCTGCCGGCGTTACCTGCGGTTCACGGTAGGCCCCGAGCACTTTCAGTTCACCGTGCTCCCCTTTGGCCTTACCAGTGCCCCTCGGGTGTTCACGAAAGTGTTGGCGGTGGTCGCAGCTCATCTGCGCCGGGCAGGGGTTTCAGTCTTCCCCTACCTCGACGACTGGCTGCTGAAGGCGGGCTCGTCCCAGGCAGTCGTCTCCCACCTCCAGACTACGGCCGAACTCCTGCACTCGCTGGGGTTCTCCATCAATGTGCCGAAGTCGCATCTGATTCCTTCTCCACAGCTCCTTTTCATCAGAGCAGTTCTGGACACGACGCAGTTTCGGGCCTATCCTCCCGAACGGCGAGTCCGGGATATTCAGGCTATGATTCCGATCTTTCAGCCTTTATCCTGGGTTTCGGTACGGATGACCCTGAGGCTGCTGGGCCTCATGGCCTCCTGCATCCTGCTGGTCAATCATGCCAGATGGCATATGCGGGCTCTGCAGTGGGACCTGAAGTTCCAGTGGGCGCAGCACCAGGGCAACCTGTCCGATCACGTCCAGATCTCGGAGGGGACTGCAAAACAGTTGCAGTGGTGGCTCTCGAACCGGCAATGGGTCATGGGCAGATCCCTCTCCCTTCCCCAGCCAGAGCACACAGTTGTGACGGACGCGTCCCTTCTGGGATGGGGCGGTCACATGGGAGAGGCGGAGATCAGAGGCCTCTGGTCTCCGGCGGAGTCCCGGCTCCATATCAACATTCTGGAGCTCCGGGCGATCCGACTTGCACTCAAGGCATTCCTTCCCTCTGTCAAAGGGAAGGTAGTGCAGGTGTTCAAAGACAACACCACCGCCATGTGGTACTGCAACAAACAGGGCGGGGTGGGGTCGTGGACCCTTTGTCAGGAGGCTCTGCGCCTCTGGACATGGCTGGAACATCAGGGCATGTTCCTGATGGTTCAACACCTAGCAGGTTCCCTGAACGCCAGGGCGGACGAACTCAGCCGCAGGTGCATGATGGATCACGAATGGCGTCTTCACTCGGAAGTGGCGCAAGGACTCTTTCTACAGTGGGGAGAGCCTTGGTTAGATCTATTCGCCACCGAAGAGAACGCGCAATGTCATCAGTTCTGCGCGTTGGAATTTCCAAGGCGGCACTCGCTCGGCGACGCTTTTCGTCACGAGTGGAGTTGTGGTCTGTTGTACGCCTTTCCGCCTATACCATTTCTACCCAGAGTGTTGAAGAAGATTCGGCACGACCGGGCCCAAGTCATTCTTGTGGCTCCGGACTGGGCTCGAAGAGTTTGGTATCCCGAGCTACTCAATATGAGCGTAGATCCCCCGATCCGTCTGCCTCTTCGGGAGGATCTTCTGTCGCAGCAGCAGGGGACGGTCCTCCACCCGAACCTGTCCAGTCTACACCTGCTTGCGTGGAGATTGAGCGGCGGCAGTTGATTCCTTTCGACTTGCCTCCCGAAGTTTGTGATGTGATTCTGGCAGCCAGGCGTCCCTCCACTAAGGTGGTATACGCCTGCAGGTGGAACAAATTTGTGGCATGGTGCACAGCAAAGGCTGTGAATCCCCTTTCTGCCCCTCTTTCTGAGGTCCTTCTGTTCCTTCTCTCTCTGGCCCAACAGGGTTCTGCCCTGGGTACCATCAAGGGTTATCTTTGTGCTATCTCGGCCTTCCTCAGGCTCCCTGATCAGCCCTCCCTTTTCAAGTCCCCTGTTGTTAACAGGTTCTTAAAAGGCATTACTCACCTCTTCCCTCCTGTTCCGTTTGTGATGCCTCAGTGGGACTTGAACTTGGTTCTTACCTTTTTAATGTGCGCTCCCTTTGAGCCTCTACATAACTGCCCTCTTCGTCTTCTGACTCTGAAGACAGCCTTTCTGGTGGCCATCACCTCCGCTCCAGGCTCTGTCTTGCAAACCTCCCTTTCTGTCTGTTCATCCAGACAAGGTTGTTCTTCGGACGCGTCCGTCCTTCTTGCCAAAGGTGGTTACTGCTTTCCATTGGGCAGACCATCACTTTGCCCACTTTCTTTCCGCCTCCGCATCCTTCCAGAGAGGAAGAGAGGCTCCACCGTCTGGACCCAAAACGTGCGCTCTCCTTCTATATTGACCGCACAAAACACTTCCGGCTGGATGACCAGCTCTTTGTTGGCTACGTGGGCGCCAAAAGGTCGGGGCGGTGCACAAGAGGACCATCTCCCGCTGGGTTACCTTGTGCATCAAGACCTGCTATTCTTTGGCTAAGAAGGAGCCTCCTGTTGGGCTGCGTGCCCATTCCACCAGGGCAACGGCTGCTACCACGGCCTTGGGCCGCGGTGTTCCGCTGCCGTTTATCTGTCAGGCAGCTACGTGGGCCTCGCTGCACACGTTTACAAAGCATTACTGCCTTGACAGTCAGGTCCGGAGGGACGGCTTCTTTGGCCGTTCTGTCCTCCAGGACTTCCTTGTCTGATCTTTGTTCGCAGACCCACCACCGGGGTTGGTATTGCTGGGGTATCTATTCTAAGGTAAGGAATCTGTCACTAACGTGTCTCTTTCAGATGCACAAGTTACTAACTTGTGTAACGATATATCTGTAAGAGACAGTAGTTAGTGACAGATTCCTACCGCCCACCCATCCTCCCCGTTCTGCGAACTGATTTCTAGGGTTAAGGACATCCCTTTCAGGGCCCTAGTATTTTTCAGACACCTATGTCAGCTTCTTGCATGGCTCTGCGTTCCTGGCGCGGAAAGTCGTGTACAGAACTAACGTCAGCGCGCAGGGGCGGCGCCTAAGTACTGCCCGCGACGTCATCCCGGCGATCACGACGCCGACGACGGACGCGGAGCCGCACGACGCCGCCTACCGACGCGCAAGGGTACTGCTACGCAAAAAACTTTCCGGATCCAGCCTGACGCCTGGGGGTATATTCTAAGGTAAGGAATCTGTCACTAACTACTGTCTCTTACAGATATATCGTTACACAAGTTAGTAACTTGTGCTTCCGGTCCTGGCGTTTCTTTGCCTGCTAAGTCTGCTGGCTTCCTGTATTTTGCTGGTCACGCATGCATCCTGGCACAAGGGCTCTCCAGGGGGTGCCCCAATTTGAAGTGGTTCAAACGCAGGGAGATTGTCTGAAATCATGAGAATCCCCCCAGACACTGCACTGACTTTGCTGTCATAACCTTGATTTCTCGTGTGTTGAGGAATATGCGCCAAAATCAGGCCTAGGTCATTCTAACTACTGTGGACTGGCCATTGAGGGTGTGGTATACAGACCACCAGTGACTCCTTCTTTGTCCTCCACCCCCAACTGCCTCACAGAACAGACCTCCTCTCCTGATTTGGGGTAGGTTCTGCACCCAAACCTCATGGGCCTCCACCTTTGTGCCTGGAGATTGAGCGGGGACACCTACGTTCCTTACATCTACCACAAGAGGTTTTCAACATTATCCTTTCCAGCTTGCCTCCCCTCACAACGTTGATTTATGCTGAACATGAAAGTGGATCCCTTGAAGGCACACATCTCAGATATGTTGGGTTTTCGTTAGCCCAGCAAGGAATATATTGCAGCTGTGCCAGTATTTAATTGCCTTCCTGATCAACCATCCTTGATAAATTCCCTTGATTGTTTTTAGATTTTTGAAGGGGCTTACATACATGTTTCCCATTAGACCTTTGATCATGCCCCAGTGGGGTGTTAATTTGGTCTTGACTCTCTTGATGGGTCCAGTAAGCGTTCTGTTTGTACATTCTTTACCTGCTGCTAACAAGAAAAACTGGTTCTGAGGACTAATGTGGCTTTTTCGCAGAAGGTGGTGAGCCCTTCTATACTGGGCTGTTGTTTCCTCTTCCCACCCTTTTCCTTCATCCCATCCCATCCCATCCCACCAAAAGGGGACGAGGTTACATCGGCTGAAGCCTCGTAGAGCAGTAAGTTATTACATGGACCGGACGAAAGAGATCAGTTCTGACAAACAGCTCTTGGTAGGATATGTAGGCAGCAAAAAGGGCCCAGAGAGCACCTTGTGCTGGATCATCCTCTGCATTAAAATCTTTTATGCCCTTACTAAGAAGGAACCACCAAAGGGAATATGTGCTCCGTTCGCCAGAGCAAAGGCTTCAACATTGTTACTTGTCCAGGGTGGTTCCGTGGCAGAAACGTGTTGTGACGTGGGCTTCCCTTCACACTTTTGTGAAGCACTGTTGCTGCGACACAGAAGTAAGAAGCGATGGCCTTTTCACTCGTTTCGTGGTGCATGATATTATATTCTAACCACACTTTCAGATCCACCCCGTGGAAGAGAGTATTACTGCTATGGATGCATTCCAAACATGCGAAATCTGCAGGTAGAAGTATCCAACAGAAGAAAAGTTACATATCTTTGGTAAAGATCTTTCTGGTGGATACTCTTTCAGCCTGCAGTTTCTCCACTGATACCTGTCACCTCTCTATTCTGAAGGCTGGACCTAGACTTAAAAAATTAAAAGGATGCGGACCTTGTGTCTGCCTCTAAAGGTTTGGAAAAATGGGTATGGAACTGACGTCAAAGCACTGGGATGGCGGTATATGGCTCTGCTGACATCACACCTATGCTTCTTTTTGCATCAATGTGGTGCCAGTGTCACCTGCTGTGCAGGAAAGGTATTGCAAATTTCCAGATCCAGTCTGGCGCCTATGGTTACTCAAAGATGCGGAATCTGCAGATGGGTGGAGTATCAACCACAAAGATTGAGTAACGTTTTCTTCTTCTTAACCACTGGATGAGTGGAAACTTATAGACATTAGAGTCCTTGTTTCCTCTGCCTCCCTCTACGGCCTTACCAAGAGCACTGCGTTTCATTCACCTCCAGTTGTGCAGCTGCCTCTGAAGGTCTTGGAGGATTTGACTCCCTGTCTGTTCCATCTCCTTATATATTATTGCAGTGAAATTATGTATTACCCTCCCATATATCCTGCTTCTCCCAAAACGGTGCATCTTCCACTTGTTGTCAAGCACGTTGCACTGTTTCCTTCTGGGCAATGTTAACGATGTGACAGTAAATCAGTTTTTCAGGATATTCTCTAAAATGTAAAATAGTAGGCAGATGTCACAGGAATTACAGCCATCGTTGTTAGGAGTGTCAGTTCCGGGGTCTCGACAGCGGACTTTTGACTTGGTGCATTTTTTTAAAAAGTTGGATTAACTAAGAAAGAGCCCCCAAATTGGACTTTACTCCCAGGGCTCACCTAAGTGGACTTTTTATCTAGATAACATACTGTTTGGTGGTTTGTGGACTAGGTTTTGAGGACACCGGATCAGTACACTCAAAATAGCACTGACAATCTGTGGCCTCTAAGCCGCAAACCTAATACAGCTGAGATGGCGCCCATTCTCCATGGTGTATTTGTCAAGCCCGCGAACTACGTGCACTATCTTAGGTGCATTGAGACAGCAGCCTAGTTTTTAAGGCCACGCACTACCTCTGCCATTTTAAGTGCATGGAGTCTTTATTTTTTTTTATTATTTGCATATTTCAGGGTCCTTTGAAGATTCCCTGCTGTGGACTGAGGATCAGGGTTTGCTTACCTGTCCCATAAATTACCTTTACTATTGTTTTTTGGGATGCAAGCACCCTGCCCTGCTTCTTGTAATGGCAGCGGCAAGAGTAACTTTTCTCTTGTCGCTATCCAATCATATTGTTAGTCCGCAGCCTCCGGTTTATGCTCGCAAACTGGCTGTGGTCAATGGCATCTAAAATCTTCCTCATCCAGTGGGAGGACTTCATTTTTAAAATTTGTAATCTGCTGGCCAAGTGCCCAGACCTCCATCGAATAAAATGACCAATATATACGAACATTTTAACTTTTAGAAATACACTAACACGTGCTTGCTCCTTATGTAACATTCATTTCTCAGAAACTACTCAACAGATGTACACCAAACCAAAAAATTAAATGCAGCATAAAAATATGAAGTTCATTGAAAACAACAGTTGAAAAATGAGTTATGGTTCTGGCTCAGATGCACAAAACCACTGAAATTCACCAGTTATGGTTATCAACTCACACACCATAACTCAAGCCGCCTGTCATGCTCAAAACACTAATTTGCCGATGGAACAAAAATAAAGGGAAAAGCTGCCAAGTGAAAACATGGTGGGTGGCACGAATTACAGTGTGTGTTGTGTGCTGGTAAGCATAACTGGCACATTCAGTGGCTTATGTATCTGAAAGAGACACGTTAGTGACAGATTCCTTACCTTAGAATATCCCCAGGCGTCAGGCTGGATCCGGAAAGTTTTGCGTAGCAGTACCCTTGCGCGTCGGTAGGCGGCGTCGTGCGGCTCCGCGTCCGTCGTCGGCGTCGTGATCGCCGGGATAACGTCGCGGGCAGTACTTAGGCGCCGCCCCTGCGCGCTGACGTCAGTTCTTCTTTTTCCGCGCCAGCAAGCGCAGATCCGGGAAGAGCAGTGCCCTGGTCATTTTTTGACCATACTTTTTGGTGATTTTTTCACTGTTTTTCCATCTTTCAAGGTGTCGTAGGGATGCCCGGCTTCAAGCGATGCGGCGCCTGTGCGCGGATGATGTCCGTCACCGACCCGCATTGGGAGTGTCTCTTCTGCCTCGGCCGAGGCCACGACACGAGTCTTGTACCGACTGCCAGGCCCTCCACCCGAAAGCTTTGCGAGAGCGGTCTCGAAAGCTCCTCGAGGCCCGGCATTCGGCTCCGCGGAAGCCCCGGTCGCGTGAGAGGTCCAGGGGTCGATCGCGGAGTCCACACCGGTCGTCGGCGTCGAAGTCTTCTTCGTCCGGTAAGTCGAAGCACAAAAAGTCCAAGAAGCATCATCGGCTCTAGGACTTCGCCTCGCCGGTCTCGCGACTCGGCTGAGGCCCCTCCCGGCACCGTCCCCGCGGCCCCGGACATGCCTGTGGAGTCGCCCGCCATACCCGCCCTTCCCGGGTTCGGGGCGGATCCGGCCAAAGTACAGGAATTCCTGTCGGCCATGGCCCGCCTCTTCGGGCCTTCAGGCCCCTCCGGTGCGCCTTCGGGCCCCGCGGGCCCTGATGGGGTTGCTCCGGCGTCGCCGACGGCTCCGGCCCCGGCGTCGCCCGTGCCTCCAGCCTCGATCCCGGCTCCGGCTCCGGCCTCGATCCCGGCTCCACAACCCCATCGACGCCGGTCGACCTAACGACACCTCCGCCGGCGCCGATGTCTCCGGTGCCGTTCTCGGCGCCGCCCTGGGCTCCGGGCGGCGTCGTCCCCTGTTCCTTCCGGCTCCGGACATGGATCCGGACCGACGTCGCTCGACGCCGGCTCCGGCGCCGATGGGACCTTGGGTCCCAACTGTCCCTCCTCCTCCTTATTTTGAACCAGAGGAGGACCAGTTGGACTGGGAGGGGTCTGATGACCCTCTGACACGACACTGTCAGTACGATCAGGACTGGACAGAGAGTCTAGGGGAGGCCAGTGGTCTGGATACTTCCCTGACACTGGCATGCTGTCTCCTCCCGTGGCTACGGAGGAGGGAGCCAATTTTGGTACGGTGTTGCGTAGGGCAGCTGGGGCCTTACGTCTCCAACTTCCTACTTTGACGGTCAAGCCTAACATCTTGACAGAGGTGCTTCAGCCGGCAGCCTCCTCTGCGGAGACTGTGCTGCCGTTTAACGACGCCCTCACTGACGTTCTTTTGGGCGCCTGGTCCAAGCCCAACACAGGGGCTCCTGTGGATCGGAACGTGTCACGACGCCATCGCCCAGCTCCGGGCGACCCCCTGTTTCTCTCTATCCACCCCACTCCTGAGAGCTTGGTTGTCCAAGCCTCCGCTTCCCAAACCGCCTTCCCTACCGCTCCTCCGGATAGGGAATCCAAACGCCTGGATCAGTTTGGGAAGAAGGGTTTTTCTTCCTCCAGTGCTGGCTTGCGGTCCGTTAACACCGCTTGTCTTTTGGGCCGATATACCCACTCCCTGTGGGATTCGGTGGCGGATGTTTTGCCCCAGTGTCCTGAGGCGGTCCAGACACTGCTTTCCCGCGCCATTGCGGAAGGAAGGGATGCGGCTAAATACACTATACGTTGTGGCCTTGACACCGCCGACTCGCTGGGCAGGTCTATTGCAACGACGGTGGCGCTCCGACGCCACGCCTGGCTGAGAACCACTGGTTTTTCAGGGGATGTCCAGAATACTCTCATGGACATGCCCTTTGATGGAGTCGGTCTTTTTGGGTCCAAAGCAGACCATGCGTTGGAGCGCTTTGAGGACTCACGGGCTACTGCCAAGTCCCTGGGCCTTTCTGCTACACGCCCTTCGCAGACTTCTGCTTTTCGCCCCTATCGTGGCCACGGTAGGGGCGCCCTTCACGTCAGCAGCCCAGCCACCGGCCCGCGCAGCAGGCGTCTTCGCGTGGCCGAGGACGTGGATTCCGCCGTGGCGGATCGGGCAACCAGCGTGCGGGTCAGGCCACCACCTCCAACCCGTCCGCGGCCTCCAAGCCCTCCTAGTCCCTCCTTTCAGGTGCACAGCACGGCAGTAGGGGGCAGGGTCCGCCATCACCTTCCCCACTGGCGCACCATCACCTCGGACAGGTGGGTCTTGGACATTGTCCGAAGGGGCTACTCCCTCCCCTTCGAGACCACCCCCCAGCCATGCCACCTCAATTCCACCGCATGTCAGGGGATCACTTGGTGCTTCTACAGAAGGAAGTCACGGCCCTCTTGACCAAGAGGGCCATCGAGCATGTTCCGACCCCAGAAGTAGGGCGTGGTTGCTACTCCCACTACTCTCTGGTGCCCAAAAGGACAAGGAGGACATGCGTCCTATCTTGGACCTCCGGAACGTCAATCGCTTCCTCCGGAAGGAGAAGTTCAAGATGCTCACCCTAGCTCAGGTCTTGACTGCCCTCGACCCTGGAGACTGGTTGGTAGCGTTGGACTTGCAGGACGCGTATTTCCACATCCCCGTCCTGCCGGCCCACCGGCGTTACCTTCGGTTCACGGTAGGCCACGAGCATTTTCAGTTCACCGTGCTCCCGTTTGGCCTTACAAGTGCCCCTCGGGTGTTCACGAAAGTGATGGCGGTGGTCGCAGCTCATCTGCGCCGGGCAGGGGTTTCAGTCTTCCCCTACCTCGACGACTGGCTGCTGAAGGCGGGCTCGTCCCAGGCAGTCGTCTCCCACCTCCAGACTACGGCCGAACTCCTGCACTCGCTGGGGTTCTCCATCAATGTGCCGAAGTCGCATCTGATTCCTTCTCCACAGCTCCTTTTCATCGGAGCAGTTCTGGACACGACGCAGTTTCGGGCCTATCCTCCCGAACGGCGAGTCCGGGATATTCAGGCTATGATTCCGATCTTTCGGCCTTTATCCTGGGTTTCGGTACGGATGACCCTGAGGCTGCTGGGCCTCATGGCCTCCTGCATCCTGCTGGTCACTCATGCCAGATGGCATATGCGGGCTCTGCAGTGGGACCTGAAGTTCCAGTGGGCGCAGCACCAGGGCAACCTGTCCGATCACGTCCAGATCTCGGAGAGTACTGCAAAACAGTTGCAGTGGTGGCTCTCGAACCGGCAATGGGTCATGGGCAGGTCCCTCTCCCTTCCCCAGCCAGAGCATACAGTTGTGACGGACGCGTCCCTTCTGGGATGGGGCGGTCACATGGTAGAGGCGGAGATCAGAGGCCTCTGGTCTCCGGGCGGAGTCCCGGCTCCATATCAACCTTCTGGAGCTCCGGGCGATCCGACTTGCACTCAAGGCATTCCTTCCCTCTGTCAAAGGGAAGGTAGTGCAGGTGTTCACAGACAACACCACCGCCATGTGGTACTGCAACAAACAGGGCGGGGTGGGGTCTTGGACCCTTTGTCAGGAGGCTCTGCGCCTCTGGACATGGCTGGAACATCAGGGCATGTTCCTGATGGTTCAACACCTGGCAGGTTCCCTGAACGCCAGGGCGGACGAACTCAGCCGCAGGTGCATGATGGATCACGAATGGCGTCTTCACTCGGAAGTGGCGCAAGGACTCTTTCTACAGTGGGGAGAGCCTTGGTTAGATCTATTCGCCACCGAAGAGAACGCGCAATGTCATCAGTTCTGCGCGTTGGAATTTCCAAGGCGGCACTCGCTCGGCGACGCTTTTCGTCACGAGTGGAGTTGCGGTCATTTGTACGCCTTTCCGCCTATACCACTTCTACCCAGAGTGTTGAAGAAGATTCGGCACGACCGGGCCCAAGTCATTCTTGTGGCTCCGGACTGGGCTCGAAGAGTTTGGTATCCCGAGCTACTCAATATGAGCATAGATCCCCCGATCCGTCTGCCTCTTCGGGAGGATCTTCTGTCGCAGCAGCAGGGGACGGTCCTCCACCCGAAGCTGTCCAGTCTACACCTGCTTGCGTGGAGATTGAGCGGCGGCAGTTGATTCCTTTCCACTTGCCTCCCGAAGTTTGTGATGTGATTCTGGCAGCCAGGCGTCCCTCCACTAAGGTGGTATACGCCTGCAGGTGGAACAAATTTGTGGCATGATGCACAGCAAAGGCTGTGAATCCCCTTTCTGCCCCTCTTTCTGAGGTCCTTCTGTTCCTTCTCTCTCTGGCCCAACAGGGTTCTGCCCTGGGTACCATCAAGGGTTATCTTTGTGCTATCTCGGCCTTCCTCAGGCTCCCTGATCAGCCCTCCCTTTTCAAGTCCCCTGTTGTTAACAGGTTCTTAAAAGGCATCACTCACCTCTTCCCTCCTGTTCCGTTTGTGATGCCTCAGTGGGACTTGAACTTGGTTCTTACCTTTTTAATGTGCGCTCCCTTTGAGCCTCTACATAACTGTCCTCTTCGTCTTCTGACTCTGAAGACAGCCTTTCTGGTGGCCATCACCTCCGCTCGGCGGGTGAGTGAGCTCCAGGCTCTATCTTGCAAACCTCCCTTTCTGTCTGTTCATCCAGACAAGGTTGTTCTTCGGACGCGTCCGTCCTTCTTGCCAAAGGTGGTTACTGCTTTCCACATTGGGCAGACCATCACTTTGCCCACCTTCTTTCCGCCTCCGCATCCTTCTAGAGAGGAAGAGAGGCTCCACCGTCTGGACCCAAAACGTGCGCTCTCCTTCTATATCGACCGCACAAAACACTTCCGGGTGGATAACCAGCTCTTTGTTGGCTACGTGGGCGCCAAAAAAGGTCGGGCGGTGCACAAGAGGACCATCTCCCGCTGGGATACCTTGTGCATCAAGACCTGCTATTCTTTGGCTAAGAAGGAGCTCTCCTGTTGGGCTGCGTGCCCATTCCACCAGGGCAACGGCTGCTACCACGGCCTTGGGCTGCGGTGTTCCGCTGCCGGTTATCTGTCAGGCAGCTACGTGGGCCTCGCTGCACACGTTTACAAAGCATTACTGCCTTGACAGTCAGGTCCGGAGGGACGGCTTCTTTGGCCGTTCTGTCCTCCAGGACTTCCTTGTCTGATCTTTGTTCGCAGACCCACCACCGGGGTTGGTATTGCTGGGGTATCTATTCTAAGGTAAGGAATCTGTCACTAACGTGTCTCTTTCAGATGCACAAGTTACTAACTTGTGTAACGATATATCTGTAAGAGACAGTAGTTAGTGACAGATTCCTCACCGCCCACCCATCCTCCCCGTTCTGCGAACTGATTTCTAGGGTTAAGGACATCCTTTCAGGGCCCTAGTATTTTTTCAGACACCTATGTCAGCTTCTTGCATGGCTCTGCGTTCCTGGCGCGGAAAGTCGTGTACAGAACTGACGTCAGCGCGCAGGGGCGGCGCCTAAGTACTGCCCGCGACGTCATCCCGGCGATCACGACGCCGACGACGGACGCGGAGCCGCACGACGCCGCCTACCGACGCGCAAGGGTACTGCTACGCAAAACTTTCCGGATCCAGCCTGACGCCTGGGGATATTCTAAGGTAAGGAATCTGTCACTAACTACTGTCTCTTACAGATATATCGTTACACAAGTTAGTAACTTGTGCGTTAGAACCATAACTCGGTTTTTGTTCTCTGTTTTTAGGACCGAGCTAAACGTTACTGGAAATAGTCTTATTACTCAGTGCATAGTTGTCAATAGTTAGCTTAAAGAGATGTGTGCCACTCAGGCACAACTCGAATTGGCTTTTTCATCCAGTAGAACTCTATCGGTTTCTGAAATAGTGTTCTCTAGCAAGTGTTCTTCATTAACATTGATAGGCACTGTACAGTCCCACCCATGTGCAAGATCTTGGAACACAATTCAAATTGAAAGTAGATACTTTACTAATTGGGCAAAAAAACTACCTTGCTTGTACACCAACTGCCACTGAGTGGCGTGCTGGGATAGAGCTAGAGAAATTCCATGGGCATCCTGAAAGTGAAAACACAGTTTTTATCTTAAGCGGCAAGGCTATTGGATTTTACTCGTTTCGTTTTTTCTTCTTCTAAACCAAGTGATATAAGAAAATGTTTCTCAAAAGTCGCCTTTTGTGATTTACAACCTTTTCTGAATCTGTAAGTTTTTTAAAAGTGTATTTAGTAAAGTAGTTTTTAAAAAGGTGGAAAATATAAAGGAAATGTTTCCCGTGTGTACACTTTACAGCGTTTAGCTTAATTTGAAATTTGTTTTCCTTGTTTAAAACTATTTCGAGATTTCTTGCATGGGTCTGACTTTCCATTTCTTAAGAATTTAATGACCACCTACACTCGATAGAGATCTGGTGTAGGTAAGTAAATTTTTCATCTTGCCACCTAACACCTTTTGCTTCAATTGGCAACTCGGTATACCCTTTAATAGCCAATAATTTGTGTGAACATTTTGTTCAGGTATTGCATAAGCATTTAATTTTCAGAACACATGTTTTCCTCTCTCTTTAAGGTGAGTGCGCCTGTTATTACCTCCACCACGCAAGAGAAACCAAAAGACACAGACCAGTTTGAATGGGTGACTATTGAACAATCTGGGGAGCTGGTCTACGAAGCTCCAGAAACAATTGCTGCTGAGCCACCGCCTATTAAATCAACTGTACAGACAATGTCCCCCATACCTGCTCATTCTCTAGCTGCTTTTGGATTATTTTTACGTCTTCCAGGCTATGCAGAGGTTTTGTTGAAAGAGAGGAAGCATGCTCAGTGCCTTCTGAGGTTGGTTTTGGGTGTGACCGATGATGGTGAAGGAAGTAAGTATTTAATAATTGAAGTGCTGACTTGTCTGTTTCAATATGCGAAACGTATATAGGTATTATGGGCATTGCATTATTAGTATTAGTATTACAACGCAGTGAACAATAACAGTGGCGTATCTAGGCCTTGTGCCGCCTGTTGCGGTTCCTGCGTTTGCCGCCCCGAAAACTTGTGCCGCCCAGGGCGGACCGCTCCCCCCTTGCTACGCCACTGAAACAATAATCTCCATGTCTTCAGTGTTACCTAGAAATACATAGACCTGAATTGCCACTGGTGTGGCATTGAAACACTCAAAATATCTGAAGCAGTTGCCGGCAAACCTGTATGTTTGTTTAGAACGCTGTGTAGAATGTCATATAAGGGTAGAGTTGATTGGCTGAGCAAGGTCTGACACCTGCCTTGGTTGTGTCTCAGTGAATGTGTCCCTGCCGATGGGAATGTCACTGTTTAAAGGGTATGTGAGATGTTATTCCATAATGTCCTTCATGCCTCTGTCTACATTCTTTTTTTTTTTCTCAAAACTTTTTATTGAGTCAGCAGATATAGTAATTGCAGGCATTACAAAGTAGTTAAAACATACAAATGTCCATATATTGAATGCTGAGCAGGTGAATGTTATATAACTGTTGTAAAACAAAAAAGTGAACCATTCGGGTCCGTAAACGACAGCCCCAAACATTTTAAAACTCTGTGTCATATACTGCAAAACAATATACCGGTCATGCCCTTCAAGCCCATCCACAGACATCATATCTAACTGAACAGCCTTACTGCCCTGTGCTGCATCTCTATTCGTTTTCAATATCCGCCGGGTGTGGGGGAGGTGGTTCCAATAAAAGGCCCCTATAATCTGCCCATCGTTTCCATATTTTAAAGTGTTTCTGAGGGCACCCTTGCGCTTTAAAAATGGGTTGTTCCTGCCCCATACACCAGTCGAGACCCTCCCTCCAAGTGCTCAATTTGGGTGGAGCCGGATCCTTCCATGCCCTTGCAATAGCCCTCTTGGCTAGGGTAAGACCCAGGAACAGTAGATGTCTTTTATAGATGTTGCCCCCAATTTCATCTGTGATATGCAGAAGAACGAGCCTAGGGGAAAGAGGTATAACCCAGCCTAACACTTCAGATAAACATCGAATAATCCCCCTCCAAAACCGGCCCAGTGTATCACAGCTCCAAATTGTATGCAGTAATGTACCCTCCTCGCTATCACACCTTAGGCACATGGGGGAGTCTATCAGCCCCGCCGTCCAAAGCCGATATCTAGTGAAATAAGTGCGGTGCAAATACTTGAATTGAATAAGCCTGAGACGGGATGCAATTACAGCGTATCTCGGGGACTCCAGGGCTTCTCTCCAGTCGTCACTGTCCAGGGGGCCCAAGTCCGTCTGCCATTTATCCCGGAGGGGATCTAAGGTCGTGGAGAGATTTGTCACAAGCGTTTGGTAGATCTTTGCGGTTTTATGATCACCCAAGTCCCCCATAAAAACTTTGGCCTCAATAGGGTTGAATTCGGGAAGGGAGTCTAGGTGTGCAATATAAGGCATGTCTCAGCTGCAGATATTTGTAGAATTGAGCATGTGGTATATCATATTCATGTCTGAGGTTCTGAAAAGATTTCATTGTGGTGCCACGCATAACGTTGCCCAAAGTAGATATACCTATAGCGTCCCATTGTTTAAATCCTACTAACGCAGACACTTGTGGCATAAGGCCGCTCTGCCAGAAAGGGGTCTCCCCCGTCAACCGCCGCAACCACCCCACCCGACGCAACGAGTCAGTCCACACACCAAAGATACCTCGAGTTGCTGGCGGCAGTTTACGTTGCTCTCTTGGCGTATAGAGCAGTCTGTGTGGCAGCACATCCCCCATCAGCCATTTCTCTACCCGATATGCCGGGTCATTACTAATACCATACCACCAGTCGTTTAAAACCAAAAGGTGGGAGGCTGCATGGTACGATTGGATATGGCGGATCGCGATACCCCCACAATAAGTTGATTGAAAGCACGTCTTGAGTGACACCCTAGCGGCCTGATCGTGCCACAAAAAGCGGCTCAACCTGGAGTTAAGCTGTCGAAACCAGGAGAGCGCTATCTGAAAGGGGTGGTTCTGTAGTTGGTATAGGAGACGAGGGAGGGACACCATTTTAAATATTGCGGATCTGCCCAGTATAGAGAGGGACATACGCGACCACGACTCCATCTCTGCCTGAGTGCGCGTCCAGATGGGGGCAATATTCTTTTCCCATGAAACCGATTGGGTATCTGAGATGTACACTCCGAGATATTTCAATCCGGTTGTGGCCAACGTCACCTCTGTCGTCCAGGTGCCCATATCCAGACCCCCATGTATCGGTCACAGTATAGATTACTTAGCATTCATTGTAGGAAGGTGGAATCTGACTATATGGTTGCCCCCACTTTTTTCCTGGTGTTTTGCTGGTTTATGACTTAGTTGGACTGGGATCCTGCTATTCAGGGCCCCAGTCTATCTGCTTCCTCTATAAAATGGTTTCCATGTGCCTTAGGCACATCTCTGATTGGAATCTGGAGTGCCCTTTTAAGTCCCTAGTATATGGTATACTATGTACCCAGGGCATAGGTACCTCAGAGGCCTACCAGGGGCTGCAGCATGTATTGTGCCACCCCTGGAAGGCCATCCAAAAGGACACCACAGGTCTGCTACTGCAGCCTGGGTAAGGTGGTGCATGCACCCCTTACTGTGATATTGGCTACCTATATCACTACATACATACACACATATAAACCTATAAGTCACTCCTATGGCAGGCCTTATCAATCCTGAAGGCAGAGTGCGTGGTTCCTATGTGAGAGGGTGCCCTGCATGAGCTGGGCCCCTCTGCAGCGTTCGGAGACCCTTCTCTGATGCTGTTTGTAGTGCAGCCCGACCATATACTCTTAAGCGCATTATAACCTCGCGTTAAATGCTAACTTTGGGGTGGCTGCACGGAAACATGTCTTGTTTGGTGTCAAACATCTTGGAATACTACCCCCCCGCCAGTTCTGGCGGCGGGGGTAGCATTCCACCCTTCTAGAGGGAGAGACATGTACACACCCGTATACCCGGTACTGACTTTCCAGGGCCCTGGCATCACAAAATGGATGCCGCTGCCATAGACACGAGGCTGGCCTCCTGCTGCTGACCGAAACTCTGGCAGGGGAGGCCTGGACAATAGGTTTCCTGTCCCAGGGAGGTGTAACCACCTCCCCAGACAGGATAGTGTGTATTGGGGCTGGGCGGGAGCACTCTCTGGTGCTTTGAAGTCCTGCACTGGGGGCACATTTGGTGTCCCTGTGCATACCCCAGTTCAAACCGGCTCAGGGGCTTCCAGCCCCTGCTCTGGCGCTAAACTGGACAAAGGGAAAGGGGTGTAGCCACCCCTCTGCCCTGACCCTCCCATAGGTGGGGCCACAGAGTATGTCCAACCCCCTACCTTAGTATAAGTAGGGGACCCCAGTCCTTAGGACTTTAGATTTACCTGGACGAAACTCTGACACAGATTCCTGGACCTTCGACGCTCTACTTTAAGATTAGAGGACTGAAGAATCTCCCTTGGGGTCAAGGAGTGACTCCCCTGCTTGGCAGGCACCAAAGAAGCAATTGTCCGGTCTGCATCGCTGAAGCTCCCGTCGGACGCTCGAAGTCTTTGCATCACCAGAGGTGGATTTCCAGACTTCCCGAGGCTGCCCTGAGTCCCCAGCAAAGCTGAGGCCCGTAGCTGTCGTGGGTAACGTGGAACCTTGACCCCTGGACACCGATCGCATTTGCAAGTGCATCCTCTTCTGGGCCTCCCACAAAGTCGTGCTTTGGGCTCCGAGTAGCCCCAGCCTCCAGCACCAACTGCACCGAAGATCACTGGCCTCCACTCCACGAGTGTCCTGTGAGCCAGCTCCACGTGCGTCGACTCGAGGCTCCTTCGCGGTCGCTAGTCCGTTCGCTAGTAGGCCCTCCCGAAGGCCAATCTTTTTCTGCTTGGGCTCCCTGGTTGCTCCAGGCGTGCCCTGACTTACCCTCGCTGGGTGAGTCCCACAGACCTTGCTGGTCTGCAACATCGTCCTTCTTCCATTTCCACGAGACTTGCCGTTGCCAAGGCTTGTTGGGTCCAATCCGGTCGCCG
This sequence comes from Calotriton arnoldi, assembly GCA_963921515.1. Classification (NCBI taxonomy): domain Eukaryota; kingdom Metazoa; phylum Chordata; class Amphibia; order Caudata; family Salamandridae; genus Calotriton; species Calotriton arnoldi. Next base: position 693,167 of record CAWUFW010007045.1, on the reverse strand, counting down.
ACACCCCTGCAATCGACAGACGTCGTGGGACAGCTCGAATCCAGCTCCTGGTCGTCGTCGACGCCTCCTGGACCTCGTGGCTGAAGAGTCAAGACGACCGTCAACCTACCTGAAGCACTCGACATCGGTGGGCATCTGCTCATCGCCTTCCTGGTCACTGGCTAGTGACCCAGACTCTGTCCCCTCTGCTTTCAGGTTCTTCAGATCTTCGATCCACCTTTGGATCCACCCGAACACTTTCGACTTGGCCGCCAGCAGCACTTTGCAGCAGATCGCCATTGAAAGCGACGACGAAACCTGACCGCGAAAGACACCTATGCACCCGGCTCCCCTGGGTGAGGTAACTCGAGTACTCCGGTGCTCCCGTGGGTATTGACACTAGAAAAGCCTAGTTCTCAAAGGGTTTGCTCCAAGTCCTCCTCTAAGTGTCCCTTTTCTTTTAAATTCTAATTGCGACTTTCCCCATAGAAGTTAACGGCGATTCGCGGCTGTGTTCATACACTGCACGCGTCCCCCGTGGGTCCCCTGTGTCACTACCTTGGGTGGTTCCTTGTGGTCCAAGCACTTCTACAGGCTCTAGGCCTTGTGTCTAGCTCAGTCGTGGTTCTTATACCACTTTATTGGTATATGGTTTGGTACGCCCCTAGGGCTCAAACGTGTATTTGTGCTATTACTGTAGATAACTAACTTATAATTTATGTATTTCGAACTCTAGCCTCATAAAGAGACTAGAGGGGTGTGTTTAGCAATAAATACATATATTTTGAATATATACCTGGTGTGGTCCTCTTTCATTTGGTCACTCAAGAGATTATAGACTGGTAAAACAAGCTGCTTTACATTCCTTCAAGACTTAGCCTGAAGGCTGCTCTCCATAGCTACCACTAGGATAGCTTTCAATAAAGGAATTGGGTCTGGAACGATTTAAAGAATTCGCAAGGGAAGCCGTTCGGACCCGTGCTTTCCCGGATCGTAAGTCGACCAAGGCAGCACTCAGCTCGTCAATTATCAGTGGGGCATCTAGGTCCCCCTTTACAGCGTCCGAAATGGCCTTGGGAGGCAAATCATCAAGATATTGATGAATCAGGGGCTCCGGGAGGGCGTCCCTGGGAGCATAGAGCTCCGTATAATACGCCGCAAAACTAGCAGCAATTCGAGTAGGGTCCGTGAGTGCCTGGCCATCGCCATCAAGAATCCCCGGTATGCTCACTGGGCGGAGAGCACGCTGGCACAAGCGATGCAGAAGAGAGCTTGATTTGTCACCCCATTGATAAATTCTACTGCGGGATGCCAGCCAAGCCTTTCTGGCCTCGTCGCGTAGCGTATCAGCATAGGTCTGTTGAAGAAGGAGCAGTTGGCGGCGGTTCGACCCGCTATGCTCACCTCTACATTTCTGTTCTAGTGTCAAAATCTGGGCCTTGGTCTGGATCAATGCCTCCCTGTGTTTCTTCCGTTGAGCGGCACAGTATGCAATATCTACCCCCCTGATGGTGGGCTTCATAGCCTCCCAGAGCATAGCCGGAGAGTCCACAGTGCCCAAGTTTTCGGCAAAATATGTTGTGAGAGCCTGATGTAGGTGTGACGTGTATTGCGGGTCTTGGAGATGCCACGGCGACAAGCGCCAACGAAAAGGGGGACGCGCCACCGCTAAGCGCAGTGTTAGGGCCACTGGAGAGTGATCAGATAAACCTCTTGGTAGGATATCAGTCGCTGCAATTCGAGAATAATAGGAGCTTGGTACGAAGATATAATCTAGCCTGGAGAAAGAGTCATGGACATCCGAATAATACGTATAGCCATAGGTAACTGGATGTAGGTGCCTCCATGTGTCCAACCACCCCTTATCTCCCATTAGTGTATGCAGACGTGTATTCCTCGGGTGCAGTGTGCGATCGCCACCTATCCTGTGCCACATTGGCCACATCGTTCCAGTCCCCACCTATAATAGAGAGGTCTATAGGCATTTCTAGCAGTATTGTCGTCAGGCGCTCTACAAACGAGTCTGAGAGTTGGGGGGGGTCCATATATGCTGCCCAGGGTAATGGTTTCTCCCTGTAATGTCCCTCACACAACAATGTACCTAGGGTCAGCCCATGTTTTAGAATGTATATAGGGGACTCGGCAGTGAATCAGAATTGCCACCCCTCGGGAGCCCCTGGTGAACCCCGCGTGATAAACTTGTATATAGCCAAAGCGAGCGAGGCACAGCGCTTTAGTACCCAGAAGATGTGTCTCTTGTAGTAGGAGAACATCGGCCGAGGCACGCTTGGCCTGCCGAAGGACCGCACCTCGTTTGATCTTATTTAACGCTCCCCGTATATTCCAGCTAACCACCTTGAGCCTACCCGCGGGGTCCACTACAGGGCAGGGCATCTAAGGAGAGAGTAAAATTTCGGGCTGTCGCAGGGCATAGAGACCACAGAATGAGGCGAATATGACACAGTATAATCAACAACATTTAACAAACCCAACCCCTCCCCCACCCAATACCTCAAAACAGCTGAAGCATCTGTCGCGGTAAGTGTCGCGCCTCTGCCACAATGGGAGCAGGGCCCAACCCCATACCAAGAATTCCCAAAAAAACTGTCCCCAAACATAGATGTAGTTCTCAGATACTGAGAGAAGAGTTATGGGGGGTAGGCCTCACGTAGGCCAGTGACACGGCAAATGTCATCAGCAGCACTGTGACCAATATAATGAAAGTTCTCCAACCTCGAGTCATGTTGGTGACGGGGTTCGCCGGGTCTCCGCTACTCGTGATTCACAGGCACTCCGCGATTTGGAGCGGCGTCGCGATCGTGATCTGCGAATGGGTTTTGCCATAGGCCTGGCCGCCTGCCGCGCGGCCTCTCCGGACGACGACTCGGAATCAAAGCGCGGTGGAGTATGCTGCATGTGGCTCTGTTTCTCATCCGTCCAGGCGAAGACCTCTTCCGGAGTGTCGAAAAAATGAGTATGTGACTTGTAAATGACTCTCCACCTTGCCGGAAAAGCAGAGCATATTGGATCTTTAGGTCCCGCAACCGGGCTTTAGCAGCAGTAAAGGACTGGCGTTGTTGCACCAGGGGCGTATAGTCTGGAAAAATTAAGATATGATGCGAATCAAAGTGGAGTTTGCCGGCCAACATGGCCTGTGCAAGTACGGCATCACGATCATGAAAGTTCAAAAGTCTCACAATGACGGGCCGCGGTCGGGCCCCCGGTGGAGGTTTTTGCATTAGGGCACGGTGCGCACACTCGATAATGAAGCACTGCGACTGAGGGATCCAGCTCGCGATCCACCCCGCGAGGAACTGCTCCATGTTGTTGCCTTCACATCCCTCCGAAAAACCTACGAATCGAAGATTGTTCCTCCGTGCCCTGCCCTCGGCATCTTCCGCCCTGATCGCCAGCCCCTTCGTGATGGATTCCAGCGAGGTCACCCGCGCCTGGAGGGATGCAGTTGTATCTTCCATGGTGGAAATACGTGTTTCAGCCTCGGTAATCCTATCCACCACTTTACGCAAGTCCTGACGGATAAGAGCAACATCAGATCCCACCTCTCCGATCTTGGCCTCAAGTGCCTCACGGGACTGGGTTATCGCCGCCATCAAGGCCGCATTGTCCGGCCCAGCAGGGGTCTGGTTCGACATCTCCGGTGCATGTGCCCCAGGTCCCGCATATCGATCCAGGGTGCTCTGTTTCGATACTTTATCTCTGGTCATTGTATTGCTGGGGAGTGGATGATGACCCAGCGATGAGAAGTATGGCGCCACTGGGTATATTTGGCCACAGACCCATTGCCCCGGCAGACACGCGACAGGGCTTCCAATCCTTCGTCCCAAATCTGTTTGGCGGGAAGACAGGCCCAGAGGCAATCTGCACACAAGCCACACCAGGCCTAGCCCGGCCGCTTCCGCGCACATGTACCTCCGCGCCCCCCTAACGGGTGTCACCCATCCACCCAATTGTCGTACAAGCCCCTCGCGGAGTGACCGCCGCCGTGTCCCAGGGAAAGCCCCACTGGCCCTTTCATACAGGGGTCATTCGTCAGCGCCAGGCAGATGGGCACTCTCCTCTGCGCTATCCCGGATCTCCTGAGGGGGGGGGGGCACATAGGAAGCCTCTCCACAATCACAGGCAGCTATTCCCCTACAGCCCCTCGCTGCACACATACGTTAATGGCCAGTTGGTGGTATGAGGGGAGGGGGCTGCACGGTGCAGCAACGGGCCCAAGGGTAATTGTCTGAGGGGGGAGCCCCCACCACTGTCACTGCTCCAGGCGGGCCCCAGCAGCACCCCACTCGCACCTGACAGCCCCAGGGAGCCCGGTGCACTCACCACCTCGCCGCCGGGAGCCCGCACCGGCAGCCACCACCAACTGGCTGCCGCCACAAGGATTCGTCCGTCGCCGCAGGGGTTCCAGGCAGCACCCAGTGCCCCACGAGGCAGCCGCCGGGGCACAAAATCAAGTTCTCACAGGAGGAGCCCAGCGCTGTCCCCGGCTGGGCCCACGCGGCGCAGCCTCACCGCCGCGGGCCGCAGCACGCTCAGAGCGTCCTCAAAATGGCCGCCGGGCTGGAGAGTCGAAGAGGGCCCGGACCGGGCACCGTGGAATCCCCCGGTCGCGGGGCACAGCAGGCGCCAAACCAACAGGCAGCAGGGAGGCTCCCATGGGGCACCTGGGGCGTCAGGGATCACTTCGCCTCTCACCTCGATCTCCAGAGGCAGAGGCCGGACCCCAGCGCAATTCAGCCCCGGAGCGGCAGCAGCACAGCAGCGGGCGATGGACGGAAGCCAAGCCCCGGGTCTCCGGCTGCATTCGTCGCAGTTCGGACCCCCTGCTGCTCTGCGGTGCGTCCGGTATGTGGTGGGAGGGTTGGAGAAGACGAAACGACACGCAGATGACCAGGATTTATGCAGGATAGTGAACGAGCCTACGGAGCTCGTCTAAGATGCGTCCGCCATGTCGGACCTCTTGGCCACGCCCCCCTCTTTCTACATTCTTGATAGATAAGATATCTCGTACGTAGAGCGTGTGCGAACCTGTGCTTTACTCTGAGTGGATGATTTTTTGACGTGTGCTCTTTTAATGTGGAAGTGTGTGTGTTGTGACAGAGGATGCAGGATGCATCTGAAATGGTGGATCTGGATTTTCTGTTTATTTAATGTTATCCAGCTCCTGATAGTGCGCTGTGTTACACAGAGAATTTTGACTGGGAGTCAGTGCAGAGTCTCTAGAGGGGAGATAATATTGATCCTGAAGTTTAAGGTGTAATAGCAGTGTGACCACTGAGTTTTGCACCCGTTGTTATTGAGTCACATGGGTTTCTGTGTATCAACACTATTAGAATAATTTTAAGTTGAAGACACCCAAAACCCTTATACAGAGTGCATAATGCAATGGATGACTACTCGTATTATTCCCCATCTAAGCAATATTTCGGGACTTGGGCCCACTTCAAGTTTTTTTTTTCCAACAGAAAATCAACAGTATGCAACAATATCTGCTCTACAAGCAAGTTCATATTCACACTCTCAGCTTTTCTATAAATATTAAAGACTATGCCCAAGGTTTTTTTTTATTTTGTTGATTTTCCGCCCCCTCCTTAAAGCCTCCGTTTTTTTTACTCCGCACATTTCTCTAATACTCAACATAAAGGGTTAACTACAAATGCAAATTTTATGTTTACCTCTCTCAGTGAGATCTAATGCAAGACTGTATGCCTAGCACTAAAAACGTGACAGCATTTAAGCACTAAACAAGGGGTCTGGAGGGATCTGAATCCTTAAAACTGGAATCATTTTACTGTGTCTGTAACTGCTGCTAGTTGTGTGTAACACCATAAACCTTAAGGTTCTTGCCTTTATCAGCAGTTCTACCTAAAGCACTCTTGCGCTTGTGCCCTTTCCTTTGCCTGTTTGTCACTTGTCTGGCTGTAGACATGTGGTCCTGGTCCTTTTGTAGCAGTGGATCTTACTGACTCATGATTGTTCTTTTAAGTGCTCGTTCTCTAGAGGGCATACCCTGATCCGACTCCTTGTAGCTTACAGGTTTGTGAAGTAAATAATTTTAGATTAGGTACCTATGTGAGTGAGACTTTCTTTGTCAGGCCCAACTCTGGCCCTGCATTGTTGTCCCACAAAGCAGTTTTAGGAGGTGGGTTAGCCTTATTCAGTGATGAATGAGGACACAATTGACGCCTTCTACAGTCCTAAGGAAACTTAGCTACTTTTAGCCGATCACTGAAAAGATAATGGGTTCTGCACTGTTTCGCATTTTACCACCAAATTCTCTGGCAGTTCTTCGAGCTAAAATGTTATTCACTGCAGCATGGCTCTGATGTCTGGGTACTCTAGGTAAAAAAAAAACAATCCTGAATCTGCTTCCAGCGAAGGTTGTTGAGAATATTTCCAACAACTGCAAGACTTTGTGCTTTGACCTGGTTTCAAAGACATTGCCCTAAGGGATTACGCTATTTTTTGTGATATCTGAAGATCTCAGTTGAAATCTTTTTCTGTTTGGTGTATACAAGTTCTTCTAAATAAATTGGAACAACAATAAAGAAAATAACTTATTAAATGCAAAGAGCATTGAGTGGTTTACAGAGTTCTGATGATGCTGTGAAGAGGTAGATATCCTCATCAATCAGTTCTTATAAAGCGTGGCTTATTACCCGTTAGGGTTTCCAGGCACTGTGCTGCGGCTGTCAGTTGAAGAGCCAGGTCTTGAATCCCTTCCTGAAGTCTGTTAGCGAGGGTAAAACACAGAAGTGGAGGGGAAGGGAGTTCCAGGACTTGACGGCGAGGTGGGAGGAGGAGGAGCGTCCTCCTGTGCGGCGGCAGCAGATGCGCAGTATCTGTGTGAGGGCGAGTGGAGCGGAGGTTCTTGGGTGGTAGGTGGAAATTCAGGCAGTGGTTCATTTAGGCCGGCTCTTGGACGTGAAGGGCTTTGTAAGTGTGGGTTAATCGTTTGAATTGGCATCTTTCCCGGATGGGGAGCCAGTGGAGGGAGGTGTTTCAGGTGCTGGGTGATGTGTGTTCTCTTTGGCATGTTGAGGATAAGACTGGCTGCTGTGTTCTGGATCGTCTGGAGTCTTCTGAGTTCGGTGGTGGTGCCAGTCTTTCCCTATCTCGATGACTGGCTGCTGAAGGCAGGATCGCCCCAGGCTGTCGTGTCCCACCACCAGACTACAGTGAATCTTCTGCATTCGCTGGGATTTACTATCAACGTGCCGAAGTCACACCTGACTCCCTCTTAGATGTTTGCTTTCATCAAAGCTGTTCTGGACACAGTGCAGTTTTGGCCTTATCCTCCCATCAGCGAGTCCTGGATATTCGGGCTATGATATCGATGTTTCAGCCTATTTCCTGGAATTAGGTGAGAATGATTCTCAGGCTGCTGGGCCTCATGGCCTCCTGCATCCTACTAGTAACACGTCATATGGCATATGCGGGCTCTGCAGTGGGACCTGAAGTTCCAGTGGGAACCAAAATTGGGTCAGAGGCAGACTCCTCTCTCCCAACCAGATCTGGTAGTAGTGACAGACGTATACTCACTTAACGTACGCTCTCAGAGAATCATAAATGCAAGAAGGGGAAGGGTCCCCACTCGTGATGATCTACCAATGTTAGAGCCAGAAAGGATGTGTGCCCTAATCGTAGGGAAAGATGGGGAAAGACCTTTCTTAGGACGAGAACCCTCACTCACCCAAGGGAGACATGCTTCATCATAGGGTTCCCTCCTCACACCAGGGCCGCAATGTCCCTGGTGTGGGCTACAACTCTTCTGGGCTAGAAGAGGAGCTGAGGTGTTTTATATGGGGAAGGGACCAAAGATGGGGAAAGTGAGGGGCAGAGTACAGAAAAAATCTTCTGGATTAAAACTGGCTATGGGGGGACAAATGTCTTTATTATGCGGTCTCCCAGGACAGGCTTAAAAGGAAAGAGGACTAGGGGTTATCAACAAATATACCTGTAAGTTTGGTCAACATGTTTCTGCCTATCTGGGACCCCTGCCAGGGGGGGCAGAGGCATTCTTCAGAACCAAAAAGGGGTAGTCCCTCTGCAATCAAATTGTTGAGGTAACATTAAAAAAATGTGTGTTTAAGTATATACTGGCCATAACAGAACAGTCGCCAGTCTATGCAAGCGACAGCCCAAGGGTGGTTGATTACAGGGTACACCGTTGCATCTGATAGACGATTTTCAATACCTCTCTTCAGCCTTATGGATATCCAACTATGTACACGGCCGTGGGCCACTCCGTGTCCTAATGGCTGTGAAGGGTCCCTGCGAGAGATGTGTCACTCCTGGGATGGGACGGCCATCTGGGATAGGTGGAAATCAGAGGACTCTGGTCTCCCGCGGAATCTGGACTCCACATCAACATGCTGAAGCTCCAAGCAAACTGACTGGCATTGAAAGCCTTTCTACCCTCCATCAAGGAAAAGCTAGTACAAGTGCTCCCGGACAACACCACTGCCAAGTAGTACTGCAACAAACAAGGCAGGGTTGGGTCATGGACCCTTTGCCAAGAGGCCCTGCGTCTCTGGAAATGGATGGAACAGCAGGGCATATCCCTGGTGGTTCAACACCTGGCAGGTTCCCTGAACGCCAGAGCGGACTAACTCACCCGTCGATGCCTAGCGGATCACGAATGGAGCCTCCATTGGGAGGCGACGCCAGGTCTCTTTCAGCAGTGAGGAGGGCCTTGGTTAGATATGTTCGCCTTTGCCGAGAACATGGAATGTCAGCAGTTTTGTGCACTGGAGTTTCCAAGGCAGCTCTCACTCAGAGACGCTTTTCATCTCGAGTGGAGCTCAGGCCTCCTGTACGCCTTTCCAACCCTACCACTCCTGCCCAGAGTTATCAAGAAGATCAGGAACAACCGGGCCCAAGTCATCCTTGTGGCTCCGAACTGAGCACTGAGAGTCTGGTGTCCTGAGCTTCTCAGCATAAGCATTGATCCTCCGATCAGGCTGCCTCTTCGGGAGGATCTTCTGTCGCACCGGCAGGGGAGTGTCCTCCACCCAAACCTGTCAACTCTACGCCTTCTTTCATTGAGATTGAGTGGCAACAGTTGATTACTTTCGACCTTCCTCCCGAAGTCTGTAATGTTATTTTGGCAGCCAGACGTCCCTCTACCAAGTTGTTGTACGCCTGCCGGTGGAACAAATTTGTATTATATTGTACAGAAACGACTATTGACCCCCCCTTTCTCTTTCTGATATCTTTCTTTTTACCCATACCCTTGCCCAGCAGGACTCTGTTCTGGGTACTCTCAAGAGTTACTTTTCTGCTCTGTCTGCCTTTTTGCGGCTGCCTGACCAACCCTCTTTATTTAAGTCCCCTATTGTGAATAGGTTCCGTAAAAGTCTTGTACATATGGTCCCACCTTCCCCTTTCATTATGTATGAGTGGCATCTTGATCTGATTCCCACATTTCTGATGTGTGCTCCTTTCGAGCCTCTTCATAATTGTCCACTCCGACTGCTCACCATCAAGACCGCCTTTCTAGTGGAAATCACGTCTTTCTGGAGGTTGAGTGAACTGCAGGCTTTATCACCCAACCCTCCATTCCTGTCTATATTTCCAGACAAATTGGTGCTTCGCACTAGGGCCTCTTTCCTGCAGAAAGTGGAAACACCATTCCATGTGGGCCAATCCAGCACCATGCCCACTTTCTACGCTCCTCCACATCCTTCAAAAGAAGAGGAGCAACTTCACCGTCTAAACCCAAAAAACAGTGTTGTCGTTCTACCTTGCCTGCACAGGAGAGTTCCTGGTGGACGACCAACTCTTCGTGGGGTATGTTGGAGCGAAGAAGGGTACAGAAATTAATCATTTTGTGCTGGGTCGTTCTCTGTATAAAAATCTGCTATGCAGTGGCCAAGAAGCAGCCCCTGAGGACTTAAGGGCTCATTCCACCAGAGCTAAAGCTGCTACCACTACATTAGCATTTGGAGTCCCAGTCCTGGACACCTGCCAGGCAGCAACATGGGCATCCCTGCCAACGTTTATTAAACACTACTTCCTGGACAGTCAGGGCCGCAGGGATAGGCACTTCGCCTGTTCAGTCCTGCAGAACTTTTTAGTTTAGAATTTGTCCACAGCCCACCACTGGGGATGGTAATTCTTGGGTATATATTCAAAGGTAAGGAATCTGCAGCTAGATGTCTCTATCAGATGAACAAGTTACTTACCTTCGGTAACACATTATCTGGTAGAGACAAGATCTAGCTGCAGATTCCTTACCGACCCACCCATCCTCCCCGCTCTGTGGACAAGTATCTGAAAGAGACACGTTAGTGATAGATTCCTTACCTTAGAATATCCCCAGGCGTCAGGCTGGATCCGGAAAGTTTTTCGTCAGCAGTACCCCTGCGCGTCGGTAGGTGGTGTCGTGCGGCTCCGCGTCCGTCGCTGGCATCGTAAGCGCCGAGATGACGTCACGGAGACTATTTAGGCGCCACCCATGCGTGCTGATGTCAGTTCTTTCTTTTTCCGCGCCAGCAAACGCAGATCCGGTTAGAGCACGTACCCTAGTCACTTTTTGACTAACTTTTTTTTGGGGACTTTGTCTCTACTTCTTTTGAGTCTTTGACTCCTGGTGCCACGTAGGGATGCCTGGGTTTAAATCCTGCGGGGCCTGCCACCGTACGATGTCGGTGGCCAACCCCATGGCGTCTGTCTCTACTGTCTGGAGCGCGCCCATGACTCCCGGTCATGTTCCGACTGTCTGGCCATGGCTCCGAAGGCTTTGCAGGAGCGGTCCCGAAAGCTGCTGGAGGCCCGACAGTTGTCTCCGTGCCGTTCGAGGTCCAAGGGTCGCTCGAGGGACCGACCACGGAGCCATCATCATCGCTCCTCGGGGTCCAAGTCTTCACCCTCTGAATCGGGTAAGAGACGTCACAAGAAAAAGTCGAAGCGCGTACGCTCTCTGACCTCCCCCCGTCGGTCTCCGGACGTGGACGAGGGGGCCAGGGGTTCTTCCCCCACGGCTCCGTTGGAGCCTAAGAGTCCCACGGCCTACCCTCCCTACCCGGGTCCGTCGGCGACTCCAGCCCAGGTGCAAGAGTTTCTTGCCGCCATGGACCGCCTTTTCAGGCCTAGTGCTCCCGCCGGCGCGCCTTCGGGCCCCGCGGTCCCTATTGAGGGCTCTTGCTTGCCACCGGCGGCTCCGGCGCCACAGGGTCCTCTGCCGGCGGCTCCGGCCCCGGCGCCCCTTGCGGCTCCGTTACCCGGCGCCGCACTGGGTTCCGTTCGTCCCACCTCCGCCCTTGCCTGAGTTTCCGGGCAATTTTGCTCCGGCTTGGGACCCTAATTGGGACATGGAGCCGGATCGGCGCCGACCGGCGCCGTTGGAGCATTTGTTTTCCCCTGTGCCTCCCCCGCCGCTGCAGCCTGTGCCTCGGGCTGTGGTGGAGGGGGATGACTGGGAGGGGTCGGAGGACCCTCTCGCACGGCAGTGCGAGTCCGAACAGGAGTGGGCGGAGGACTCGGAGGATGTAGGTGGCCTTGACCTCTCCTCTGAGCCTGGGTTTGTGTCTCCTCCCGCTGTCATGGAGGAAGGCGCCACATACACTGTGGTGCTCCGTAGAGCGGCTGAGGCTCTTGACCTTGACCTGCCTACTGTTACCCTCAAGACGAACCTCCTTACTGAAGTGCTTCAGCCGGCGGCAAGTTCTATGGAGCCTCTGCTTCCGTTCAATGAGGCCTTGACGGATGTTTTGATGGGCACCTGGTCTAGGCCAGCCACAGGGGTTCCTGTGGATAAAAACGTGGCCAGGCGTCACCGCCCGGCACCGGGTGACCCTGCTTTTTTGATAAATCATCCCACACCGGAGAGCCTGGTCATTCAGGCCTCCACTTCCCAAACTGCATTCCCTACCGCTCCGCCGGATAAGGAATCGAAAAAGCTGGAGCAGTTTGACAAGAAGTTGTTTTCCTCGGCCAGCCTGGGGCTGCGGTCAGTCAACACTGCATGCCTCTTGAGTCGCTACTCTCACGCTGTGTGGGACACGGTGGCGCAAACTCTGCCCCAGTGCCCGGAGGAGGTTCGGGCTGTACTTTCCCAAGCTGTTGCGGAGGGGAAGGATGCCGCGAAGTTCGCCATTCGGTGTGGGTTGGACACTGCGGACTCTTTGGGGAGAGCCATCTCCACGACGGTGGCCTTGCGTCGCCACGCCTGGCTGCGGTCCACGGGGTTTTCGGGGGATGTCCAGAGTTCCCTCATGGACATGCCTTTTGATGGTACTCGCCTGTTTGGCGATAAGGCAGACAGTGCGCTGGAGCCTTTTAAGGACTCTCGGGCTACAGCCAAGTCCTTGGCTCTCTCCACCACACGCCCGGCCACGTCTACCTTTCGTTCCTTTCGTGGCCACGGAAGGGGCGCCCCTACACATTCGTTCAGCCAGAGGCCTGCGCAGAACCAGCCTCAGCGCGGGCGTGGTGGGCGCCGTGGCGGCACAGGGGGCCAGCGTGCGGGTCAGTCCACCACCGCTCCCGCAGCATCCGCCCCAAAGCCTTCCTAGTCCGAGCTTTGGGGTGCACCCCACGTCGGTGGGCGGCAGGGTTCAACGTCACCTCCCCCACTGGCGCTCTGTCACTTCGGACAGGTGGGTGCTGCAAATCGTCCGAAGGGGCTACTCCCTCCCCTTCGAGTCTGCCCCCCCCGGCCATGCCACCTTAGTTCCACCGCGTGTCGGGGGATCACTTGGCGCTTCTCCAACGGGAAGTCACGGCCCTCTTGGCAAAGGGGGCCATCGAGCGCGTTCCTGGGCCAGAAGTAGGACATGTTTGTTATTCCCACTACTTTCTGGTCCCCAAGAAGGAGAAAGGGGGCCTGCGCCCCATCTTGGACCTCAGGAACGTCAATCGCTTCCTCCGGAAGGAGAAGTTCAAGATGTTGACTCTGGCTCAGGTCTTGGCTGCCCTCGACCCTGGAGACTGGATGGTAGCGTTGGACTTTCAGGACGCATATTTTCACATTCCCGTCCTGCTGGCCCACTGGCGTTACCTGTGGTTCACGGTAGGCCAGGAGCATTTTCAGTTTGACGTGCTCCCCTTCGGCCTTACAAGCGCCCCTCGGGTGTTCACGAAAGTGATGGCGGTGGTCGCAGCTCATCTGCGCAGGTCAGGGGTGTCAGTCTTCCCCTACCTCAACGACTGGTTGTTGAAGGCGGGCTCGCCCCAGGCAGTCGTCACCCACCTTCAGGCTACGGCCGACCTCCTGCATTTGCTGGGGTTCTCCATCAACGTGCCGAAGTCGCACCTGAGTCCTTCTCAGAAGCTCCCCTTCATCGGAGCGGTTCTGGATTCGACACAGTTTCGGGTTTATCCTCCCGAGCAGCGAGTCCGGGATATTCAGGCTATGATTCCGATCTTTCAGCCTCTATCCCGGGTTTCAGTCAGGATGACCCTCCGGCTCCTGGGCCTGATGGCCTCCTGCATTCTGCTAGTGCAACATGCCAGGTGGCATATGCGGGCTCTGCAGTGGGACCTGAAGCTCCAGTGGGCACAGCATCAGGGCAACCTGTCCGATCATGTCCAGATCTCGGAGGGCACTGCACGACAATTGCAGTGGTGGCTCACGAATCGCGATTGGGTCAATGGCAGATCCCTCTCCCTTCCCCAACCGGAGCACACAGTGGTGACGGATGCGTCCCTCCTGGGATGGGGCGGCCACTTGGGAGAGGCGGAGATCAGAGGCCTCTGGTCTCCGGCGCAGTCCCGGCTCCATATCAATCTTTTGGAGCTTCGGGCGATCCGACTTTCACTAAAGGCATTCCTTCCCTCTGTCCGGGGAAGTGTAGTGCAGGTGTTCACGGACAACACCACCGCCATGTGGTATTGCAACAAACAGGGCGGGGTGGGGTTGTGGACCCTATGTCAGGAGGCTCTGCGCCTCTGGACATGGCTGGAACATCAAGGCATTACCTTGGTGGTTCAACACCTGGCAGGTTCTCTGAACGCCAGGGCGGACGAACTCAGCTGCCGGTGCTTGATGGATCACGAATGGCGTCTGAACTCGGACGTGGCTCAAGGTCTCTTTCTGCAGTGGGGAGAGCCTTGGTTAGATCTATTCGCCACCGAAGAGAACGCGCAATGTCATCAGTTCTGCGCGTTGGAATTTCCAAGGCGGCACTCGCTCGGCGACGCTTTTCGTTGCTAGTGGAGCTGCGGTCTGTTGTACGCCTTTCCGCCTATACCACTTCTGCCCAGAGTGCTGAAGATTCGGCGCGACCGGGCCCAAGTCATCCTTGTGGCTCCGGATTGGGCACGAAGATACTGGTATCCCGAGCTACTCAACATGGCGATCGATCCCCCGATTCGTCTGCCTCTTCGGGAGGATCTTATGTCGCAGCAGCAGGGGACGGTCCTCCACCCGAACCTGTCCAGCCTCCACCTCCATGCGTGGAGATTGAGCGGCGACAGTTGACAGCTTTCGATCTTCCTCCCGAAGTCTGTGATGTCATTCTGGCAGCCAGGCGTCCCTCCACTAAGATGGTATACGCCTGCAGGTGGAACAAGTTTGTGGCATGGTGCACAGCAAAGTCTGTGGATCCCCTTTCTGCCCCTCTTTCTGAGGTCCTTCTGTTCCTACTATCCTTGGCCCAGCAGGGCTCTGCTCTGGGCACTATCAAAGGTTATCTTTCGGCCAGCTCCGCCTTTCTCAGGCTTCCAGATCAGCCTTCTCTCTTTAAGTCCCCGGTTCTAAACCGTTTCCTGAAAGGCATTACACACACGTTTCCTCCCGTGCCTTTCATAATGCCTCAATGGGACTTAAATCTTGTCTTGACCTATCTGATGTGCGCTCCTTTTGAGCCCCTTCATAACTGTCCTTTACGTCTTCTTACTCTAAAGACGGCATTCCTGGTAGCTATCACCTCTGCCAGATGAGTGAGTGAGCTCCAGGCTCTTTCTTCTAAAACTCCTTTCCTTTCTGTTCATCCGGACAAGGTGGTTTTAAAGACCCGTCCTTCTTTCTTGCCAAAGGTTGTCACGCCCTTCCACATCGGGCAGACCATCACTTTGCCCACCTTCTTTCCACATCCTTCAAAAGAGAAAGAGAGGCTCCACCGTCTGGACCCAAAACGTGCACTCTCCTATCTGAAGCGCACACAACAGTTCTGGGTGGATGACCAGCTCTTAGTTGGCTACGTGGGCGCCAAAAAAGGTCGGGCCGTGCACAAACGAACCATCTCTCGGTGGGTCGTTCTGTGCATCAAAGCGTGTTACTCGTTGGCTAAGAAGGAGCCTCCTGTGGGTCTGCGTGCCCATTCTACCAGGGCAACGGCAGCCACTACTGCCTTGGGACGCGGCGTTCCCTTGCAGGATATTTGTCAGGCAGCTACGTGGGCCTCGCTGCACACGTTTACCAAGCATTACTGCCTTGACAGCCAAGTCCGGAGAGACGGCTTCTTTGGCCGTTCTGTTCTCCGTGACTTTCTGGTGCAATCTATTCGCAGACCCACCAACGGGGTTGGTATTGCTGGGGTATCTATTCTAAGGTAAGGAATCTATCACTAACGTGTCTCTTTCAGATGCACAAGTTACTACTTGTGTAATGATACATCTGTAAGAGACATTAGTTAGTGATAGATTCCTTACCGCCCCACCCATCCTCCCCGTTCTGCGAACTGATTCTAGGGTTAAGGTCATCCCTTTCAGGGCCCTAGTTTCATGGCACCAGTGGTCAGTTTCTTGCATGGCTCTGCGTTCCTGGCGCGGAAAGTCGTGTGCAGAACTGACATCAGCGCGCATGGGTGGCGCCTAACTAGTCTCCGTGACGTCATCTCGGCGCTTACGACGCCAGCGACGGACGCGGAGCCGCACAACGCCACCTATCGACGCGCAGGGGTACTGCTGACGAAAAACTTTCCGGATCCAGTCTGACGCCTGGGGATATTCTAAGGTAAGGAATCTATCACTAACTAATGTCTCTTACAGATATTTCGTTACACAAGTAGTAACTTGTGCTTCTAGGGTCAGGGCTGATCCCTTTCAAGGCCCTAGTTTGGACACATCAGTGTCGGTGCACTTCATGGCTCTGCGCTTCTGGCATGGAAAGTCGTGAAAAGTAACTGACGTCAGCACGCTGAGCCAGCGCTTATATAGATGACGCAGACGTCACTTCCGGCTCCGACGAAGCTGACAATGCGAAGAGGAGCCGACTGACCCCACCTACCGGCACTCAGGGGTTCTGCTCGAAGAAAAATCTTCCGGATCCAGTCTGTCGCCTGGGAAATTCAAAGGTAAGGAATCTGCGGCCACAACTTGGCTCTTCCACATAATGCGTTACCGAAGGTAAGCAATTTGTTAATTTGAAGCCAGTCAGCCAAAGTAGGCAACACATGAACTTGCTGTATGGCTTTAATGTTATGGAAAACCAAAATTAAAGCCAATAGGAGATAGTATTCTGGTCATACTGTAGGCATGCTAGAGTTTTTTATTGTTCTGGAGGCCCAAGCAAACCAGGGATCCGTGATCCACCCTCAGTGGAATAAAGTGTTGTCTACCAGGATTTGGTGATACTCGGGCAGTGAGGCATGTATTCTTTGATTCAGTGATAACAGGGTGTCGTTGAATATACCCATGTATCTGAAAGAGACACGTTAGTGATAGATTCCTTACCTTAGAATATCCCCAGGCGTCAGGCTGGATCCGGAAAGTTTTGCGTAGCAGTACCCTTGCGCGTCGGTAGGCGGCGTCGTGCGGCTCCGCGTCCGTCGTCGGCGTCGTGATCGCCGGGATGACGTCGCGGGCAGTACTTAGGCGCCGCCCCTGCGCGCTGACGTCAGTTCTTCTTTTTCCGCGCCAGTAAGCGCAGATCCGGGAAGAGCAGTGCCCTGGTCAATTTTTGACCATACTTTTTGGTGATTTTTCACTGTTTTTTTTCCAGCCTTCAGGTGTCGTAGGGATGCCCGGCTTCAAGCGATGCGGCGCCTGTGCGCGGATGATGTCCGTCACCGACCCGCATTGGGAGTGTCTCTTCTGCCTCGGCCGAGGCCACGACACCGAGTCTTGTCCCGAATGCCAGGCCCTCAACCCGAAGGCTTTGCGAGAGCGGTCTCGAAAGCTCCTCGAGGCCCGGCATTCGGCTCCGCGGAAGCCCCGGTCGCGTGAGAGGTCCAGGGGTCGCTCGCGGAGTGCACACCGGTCGTCGGCGTCGAAGTCTTCTTCGTCCGGTAAGTCTCGACACAAGAAGTCCAAGAAGCATCGTCGCTCTCGGACTTCGCCTCGCCGGTCTCGCGACTCGGCTGAGGCCCCTCCCGGCACCGTCCCCGCCCCCGCGGCCCCGGACTTGCCTGTGGAGTCGCCCCCGTCATACCCGCCCTTCCCGGGTTCGGGGGCGGATCCGGCCAAGGTACAGGAGTTCCTGTCGGCCATGGCCCGCCTCTTCGGGCCTTCAGGCCCCTCCGGTGCGCCTTCGGGCCCCGCGGGCCCTGATGGGGCTGATCCGGCGTCGCCGGCGGCTCCGGCCCCGGCGTCGCCCGAGCCTCCAGCCTCGATCCCGGCTCCGGCTCCGGCCCCGGCCTCGATCCCGGCTCCACAACCCCCATCGACGCCGGTCGACCTCACGACACCTCCGCCGGCGCCGATGTCTCCGGTGCCGTTCTCGACGCCGCCCTGGGCTCCGGGCGGCGTCGTCCCCAGTTCCTTCCGGCTCCGGACTTGGACCCGGAGCGACGTCGCTCGACGCCGGCTCCGGCGCCGATGGGACCTTGGGTCCCAAATGTCCCTCCTCCTCCTTATTTTGAACCAGAGGAGGACCAGGAGGACTGGGAGGGGTCTGATGACCCTCTGACACGCAACTGTCAGTATGATGAGGACTGGACAGAGAGTCTAGGGAGGCCAGTGGTCTGGATACTTCTCCTGACACTGGCATGCTGTCTCCTCCCGTGGCTACGGAGGAGGGGGCCAATTTTGGTACGGTGTTGCGTAGGGCTGCTGGGGCCTTACGTCTCCAGCTCCCTACTTTGACGGTCAAGCCTAACATCTTGACAGAGGTGCTTCAGCCGGCAGCCTCCTCTGCGGAGACTGTGCTGCCGTTTAACGACGCCCTCACGGACGTTCTTTTGGGCGCCTGGTCCAAGCCCAACACAGGGGCTCCTGTGGATCGGAACGTGTCACGACGCCATCGCCCCGCTCCGGGCGACCCCCTGTTTCTTTCTGTCCACCCCACTCCTGAGAGCTTGGTTGTCCAAGCCTCCGCTTCCCAAACCGCCTTCCCTACCGCTCCTCCGGATAGGGAATCCAAACGCCTGGATCAGTTTGGGAAGAAAGGTTTTTCTTCCTCCAGTGCTGGCTTGCGGTCCGTTAACACCGCTTGTCTTTTGGGCCGATATACCCACTCTCTGTGGGATTCGGTGGCGGATGTTTTGCCCCAGTGCCCTGAGGAGGTCCAGGCACTGCTTTCCCGCGCCATTGCGGAAGGAAGGGATGCGGCCAAATACACTATCCGTTGTGGCCTTGACACCGCCGACTCGCTGGGCAGGTCGATTGCAACGACGGTGGCGCTCCGACGCCACGCCTGGCTAAGAACCACTGGTTTTTCAGGGGATGTCCAGAATACTCTCATGGACATGCCCTTTGATGGAGTCGGTCTTTTTGGGTCCAAAGCAGACCATGCGTTGGAGCGCTTTAAGGACTCACGGGCTACTGCCAAGTCCCTGGGCCTTTCTGCTACACGCCCTCCGCTGCCTTCTGCTTTTCGCCCCTATCGTGGCCACGGTAGGGGCGCCCTTCACGTCAGCAGCCCAGCCACCGGCCCGCGCAGCAGGCGTCTTCGCGTGGCCGAGGACGTGGATTCCGCCGTGGCGGATCGGGCAACCAGCGTGCGGGTCAGGCCACCACCTCCAACCCGTCCGCGGCCTCCAAGCCCTCCCTAGTCCCTCCTTTCAGGTGCACGGCACGCCAGTAGGGGGCAGGGTCCGCCATCACCTTCCCCACTGGCGCACCATCACCTCGGACAGGTGGGTCTTGGACATTGTCCGAAGGGGCTACTCCCTCCCCTTCGAGACCACCCCCAGCCATGCCACCTCAATTCCACCGCATGTCAGGGGATCACTTGGTGCTTCTACAGAAGGAAGTCACGGCCCTCTTGACCAAGAGGGCCATCGAGCATGTTCCGACCCCAGAAGTAGGGCGTGGTTGCTACTCCCACTACTTTCTGGTGCCCAAAAGGACAAGGAGGACATGCGTCCTATCTTGGACCTCCGGAACGTCAATCGCTTCCTCCGGAAGGAGAAGTTCAAGATGCTCACCCTAGCTCAGGTCTTGACTGCCCTCGACCCTGGAGACTGGTTGGTAGCGTTGGACTTGCAGGACGCGTATTTCCACATTCCCGTCCTGCCGGCCCACCGGCGTTACCTTCGGTTCACGGTAGGCCCCGAGCATTTTCAGTTCACCGTGCTCCCCTTTGGCCTTACCAGTGCCCCTCGGGTGTTCACGAAAGTGATGGCGGTGGTCGCAGCTCATCTGCGCCGGGCAGGGGTTTCAGTCTTCCCCTACCTCGACGACTGGCTGCTGAAGGCGGGCTCGTCCCAGGCAGTCGTCTCCCACCTCCAGACTACGGCCGAACTCCTGCACTCGCTGGGGTTCTCCATCAATGTGCCGAAGTCGCATCTGATTCCTTCTCCACAGCTCCTTTTCATCGGAGCAGTTCTGGACACGACGCGGTTTCGGGCCTATCCTCCCGAACGGCGAGTCCGGGATATTCAGGCTATGATTCCGATCTTTCGGCCTTTATCCTGGGTTTCGGTAAGGATGACCCTGAGGCTGCTGGGCCTCATGGCCTCCTGCATCCTGCTGGTCAATCATGCCAGATGGCATATGCGGGCTCTGCAGTGGGACCTGAAGTTCCAGTGGGCGCAGCACCAGGGCAACCTGTCCGATCACGTCCAGATCTCGGAGGGGACTGCAAAACAGTTGCAGTGGTGGCTCTCGAACCGGCAATGGGTCATGGGCAGATCCCTCTCCCTTCCCCAGCCAGAGCATACAGTTGTGACGGACGCGTCCCTTCTGGGATGGGGCGGTCACATGGGAGAGGCGGAGATCAGAGGCCTCTGGTCTCCGGCGGAGTCCCGGCTCCATATCAACCTTCTGGAGCTCCGGGCGATCCGGCTTGCACTCAAGGCATTCCTTCCCTCTGTCAAAGGGAAGGTAGTGCAGGTGTTCACAGACAACACCACCGCCATGTGGTACTGCAACAAACAGGGCGGGGTGGGGTCTTGGACCCTTTGTCAGGAGGCTCTGCGCCTCTGGACATGGCTGGAACATCAGGGCATGTTCCTGATGGTTCAACACCTGGCAGGTTCTCTGAACGCCAGGGCGGACGAACTCAGCCGCAGGTGCATGATGGATCACGAATGGCGTCTTCACTCGGAAGTGGCGCAAGGACTCTTTCTACAGTGGGGAGAGCCTTGGTTAGATCTATTCGCCACCGAAGAGAACGCGCAATGTCATCAGTTCTGCGCGTTGGAATTTCCAAGGCGGCACTCGCTCGGCGACGCTTTTCGTCGCGAGTGGAGTTGCGGTCTGTTGTACGCCTTTCCGCCTATACCACTTCTACCCAGAGTGTTGAAGAAGATTCGGCACGACCGGGCCCAAGTCATTCTTGTGGCTCCGGACTGGGCTCGAAGAGTTTGGTATCCCGAGCTACTCAATATGAGCATAGATCCCCCGATCCGTCTGCCTCTTCGGGAGGATCTTCTGTCGCAGCAGCAGGGGACGGTCCTCCACCCGAACCTGTCCAGTCTACACCTGCTTGCGTGGAGATTGAGCGGCGGCAGTTGATTCCTTTCGACTTGCCTCCCGAAGTTTGTGATGTGATTCTGGCAGCCAGGCGTCCCTCCACTAAGGTGGTATACGCCTGCAGGTGGAACAAATTTGTGGCATGGTGCACAGCAAAGGCTGTGGATCCCCTTTCTGCCCCTCTTTCTGAGGTCCTTCTGTTCCTTCTCTCTCTGGCCCAACAGGGTTCTGCCCTGGGTACCATCAAGGGTTATCTTTGTGCTATCTCGGCCTTCCTCAGGCTCCCTGATCAGCCCTCCCTTTTCAAGTCCCCTGTTGTTAACAGGTTCTTAAAAGGCATTACTCACCTCTTCCCTCCTGTTCCGTTTGTAATGCCTCAGTGGGACTTGAACTTGGTTCTTACCTTTTAATGTGCGCTCCCTTTGAGCCTCTGCATAACTGTCCTCTTCGTCTTCTGACTCTAAAGGCAGCCTTTCTGGTGGCCATCACCTCCGCTCGGCGGGTGAGTGAGCTCCAGGCTCTTTCTTGCAAACCTCCCTTTCTGTCTGTTCATCCAGACAAGGTTGTTCTTCGGACGCGTCCGTCCTTCTTGCCAAAGGTGGTTACTGCTTTCCACATTGGGCAGACCATCACTTTGCCCACCTTCTTTCCGCCTCCGCATCCTTCCAGAGAGGAAGAGAGGCTCCACCGTCTGGACCCAAAACGTGCGCTCTCCTTCTATATCGACCGCACGAAACACTTCCGGGTGGATGACCAGCTCTTTGTTGGCTACGTGGGCGCCAAAAAGGTCGGGCGGTGCACAAGAGGACCATCTCCCGCTGGGTTACCTTGTGCATCAAGACCTGCTATTCTTTGGCTAAGAAGGAGCCTCCTGTTGGGCTGCGTGCCCATTCCACCAGGGCAACGGCTGCTACCACGGCCTTGGGCCGCGGTGTTCCGCTGCCGGTTATCTGTCAGGCAGCTACGTGGGCCTCGCTGCACACGTTTACTAAGCATTACTGCCTTGACAGTCAGGTCCGGAGGGACGGCTTCTTTGGCCGTTCTGTCCTCCAGGACTTCCTTGTCTGATCTTTGTTCGCAGACCCACCACCGGGTTGGTATTGCTGGGGTATCTATTCTAAGGTAAGGAATCTATCACTAACGTGTCTCTTTCAGATGCACAAGTTACTAACTTGTGTAACGATATATCTGTAAGAGACAGTAGTTAGTGATAGATTCCTTACCGCCCACCCATCCTCCCCGTTCTGCGAACTGATTTCTAGGGTTAAGGACATCCCTTTCAGGGCCCTAGTATTTTTCAGACACCTGTGTCAGCTTCTTGCATGGCTCTGCGTTCCTGGCGCGGAAAGTCGTGTACAGAACTGACGTCAGCGCGCAGGGGCGGCGCCTAAGTACTGCCCGCGACGTCATCCCGGCGATCACGACGCCGACGACGGACGCGGAGCCGCACGACGCCGCCTACCGACGCGCAAGGGTACTGCTACGCAAAACTTTCCGGATCCAGCCTGACGCCTGGGGATATTCTAAGGTAAGGAATCTATCACTAACTACTGTCTCTTACAGATATATCGTTACACAAGTTAGTAACTTGTGCTTCCTGTGGGAGTGAGCCAGTTTGGGATTTTACAACCTTAATTTAACCCATAATTGTGTAGTCCACCAACAGTTTTCCAGTAAAATTCTCCATTGAGTGATTTGAAATTAAAGTTGTCACCTTATTGAGGCATACTATTTTATGTACTGCCCTAGTTCCACTTCAATAATAATTTGGGTTCTTCTTGAATACTGGCAAAATTTAGCCTTCGAGACATAATTTCAATAGATTATCTGTTTTACACAGAAAAGTGATTCCAATTTAAAGCGATTGCATGAATGCTATAGATGATTCTGCAGTATAAAAATATTTAAGGGTCAGTGGTGTCGAAAGCTGCAGAAATATCCAAAAGAATCAAAACACGACACTGTAGCCTTCTACAACCACCAAAGCTGGCTCATTGTAGTTTAGGTGATTATTGAGTCAGGTTTCCTCGTTGCTTATATTTTAGGATATAAGTGTGTGTGTGTGTGTGTACATAAGATCTATATATATATATATATATATATATATATGTGTGTGTGTGCGTGCGTAGACTTATATATTGACTTGTATATATGGTATGTATACGTATCTATGTATTTCTTTAAATATATAAAACATCTTATCCTTTGAAAAAGTATTGTCTTAACATGTCTTGTTTGATTACTGATCCAAACACCCCCTTAGTTAATTATTTTCTTTCCCCCCAAATGAACAATTTCATTGTTGCGTTATAAATTTCCCGGGTCTTATGGTTATCGTGCCTCCCCTGTCGTCTTGCTACATATTTATATCTATAGATGTTAAACTTTTCACAAGTGTACGAGGATTCTTTTATGTTTTATTGGTGATTTATACGTTGTACAAACCAATATGTTTCATCTAGATGATGCTATTTGTAAATACATTGAAATCTAGAAGGTAGTAAATGTATCCCTCATATGTATGATTTATTTTTTACTCGACTTAATCTGCTCACTAATTTAGATTTTGCATGCATTAACAAATTCCACCTATCACAAATGTTCACTGTTCTTTGCCAGGAGCATTAGCACATTTTTCTGTGATGTTGTTCGTGCTAAGTAGGTATTAGAGCAGCACAACACTAAAGTTATGTCTTGGATACACACTGGAATGGTTCACTCAGGTCTGCACTTTGAGTCTAGCAATAATGTTGTGGATTTGGTTTGTTTGCATGGATGAATTTGATATATTTATATAAATATTTAAGACTCACCGCTTGGAAAGGAGCTCTCTTTCCCTAGATTTTTTGTCTTCAGAAAATGTACTTTAAACATGACTGTTGTAATATGCTCTAAATTGCATCAAACATTGGTCTGACATTTTTTCCTGGTATGTAGGTCATATACTGCAGTCTCCATCAGCGAACGTGCTTCCAACCCTCCCATTTCACGTGCTGCGCACCTTGTTCAGCACCACCCCACTGACTACAGATGACGGAGTACTTTTGAGGAGAATGGCATTAGAAATTGGAGCAATGCATCTTCTTCTTGCCTGCCTATCTGCTCTCAGCCACCATGCCCCAAGAGTTCCAAATTCTGGTCTGAATCAGACAGAGGTAGGTTTATCTTGAAGTCAAGTAGCTGAATTCTGGCGTACTTTTGTCTTGGATATCTACAGTCTCAACTTTCCTAAATGGGAATTGCATGTGGGTTTCGTAGATTTCTTTTGTCTTTAAAAAAACTACACCATTACTATGTTTCCATGTTTTTATTTCTCCTCAAATGTCAGTGGTTATCAGAAACTAAAATCAACAACCATCTGTACCTACAAGGTCCAAACATTTACAGATACTCATTTGGTCAGGTCACTGCAACAAATGTTATGTCTCAGACGAAAATGTTTGTATTAACTGTAATAATGAATAGTTTTTCTTCCTATAAGTGTTACGGCCCATTTAAATCCCACAGTACACATATATAGGTGTGTGGAGATTCTCCATTTAATAGACTTCCCATAGATCTTTCTGTGCCGCCTGACTCCCACATTGGAAACTGAAACTCTTCTTGCATCTGGTAATGGGTCACCTTTATGTCAAGGCTCTCCCTTTCCACTGTCATAGAATAGCACCACCTAGTGGATGTGGCTAGCAGCATAATTATTTTCTAAAACTACATGTAATGAGTCCTTCAGTGCATTTTTGCCCTTCCATTCTCCTGCCCTCACCTCACAAATACCTCACAATCATATTTACTTTCGCAGCTGAGTAGAACTTGCCTGAATTGCACTACAGTGTACTTTTTCTTCTGTAAGGGCTTTAAGCATGGGAAAATTTTATTTTCTGCCGCATTACTTTTTACCCTGTGCCGCTGCAGCCAAGTCATGACACAAATTCCAGGGTCCATATAGTGGTGTCTTTTGCAGAGTTCTGCTCTTACCCGAGTTAAATTGCTTGGGGACTTGTACCTCTTTCAACATGCTTTGTCTGTTCATATCTGAAAGAGACACGTTAGTGACAGATTCCTTACCTTAGAATATCCCCAGGCGTCAGGCTGGATCCGGAAAGTTTTTGCGTAGCAGTACCCCTGCGGTCGGTAGGCGGCGTCATGCGGCTCCGCGTCCGTCGTCAGCGTCGTGATCGCCGGGATGACGTTGCGGCCAATACTTAGACGCCGCGCATGCGCGCTGGCGTCAGTTCTTTATTTTTCCGCGCCAGTAAGCGCAGATCCGGATTGAGCAGTGCCCCAGTCATTTTTTGACTGAATCTTTTTTGAGACTTTTTGTCCCAGTTTTCGAGTCGTTTCGACTCCAACGGTGTCAGTAGGGATGCCCGGCTTCAAGCCATGCGAGGTCTGTAATCGCATGATGTCAATTACGGATCCGCACCGAGAGTGTCTCTTCTGCCTGGGGCGCGGCCACAACCCCACGTCGTGCCCCGAGTGTCGGTCCCTCGCCCCGAAGGCTTTGCGAGAGCGGTCTCGAAAGCTTCTCGAGGCCCGGCACTCGGCTCCGTGCCGCTCGATGTCCCGGGAGAGGTCGAGGGGCCGGTCGCGGAGCCGTCGTCATTCGTCGGGGTCAAAGTCTTCGTCCTCAGGTAAGGCGAAGCACAAGAGGTCGAAGAAGCATCGCTCCAAGACCTCCCCTCGCCGGTCTCGCGACTCGGCGGAGGGTCCTGTTGGTACTGCCCCCGCGGCTCCGGGGGTACCCGAACAGCCGACGCCGGACTTACCCGCCTGTTCCGGGTCCGACGTCGACTCCGGCCGACATCCAAAACTTCTTGTCGGCCATGGCTCGCATCTTCGGGCCTAAGGGTTACCCCGGTGCGCCTTCGGGCCCCGCGGGCCCCAGTGGGGATCCTCCCTCGGCACCACCGGCGGCTCCGGCCCCGGTGTCTCCGGCGGCTCCGGCCCCGCAGGACCCCCTCGGATCGAGGCCTAGATCCCGGTCGACACGGGTTGACCTAACCACACCTCCACCGGCGCCGACCTCTCCGGTACCATTCTCGGCGCCGTACGACGGCGCCGGATCGGCGTCGGCCGATTCCGACGCCGATGGGACATTTCTTCCCTCATGTCCTCCCTCCATACTTTTCACCTGTATTGGAGGACGAGGAGGACTGGGAGGGGTCGGAGGACCCTCTCACAGCTCAGTGTGAGCCTTATCAGGACTGGGCAGAGGAATTGGGTGATGCCAGTGGCCTGGACACCTCTCCAGACCTTGGCATGCTGTCTCCTCCTTCCGTGGCTACGGAGGAGGGAGCAAGTTATGCAACGGTGTTGCGCAGGGCGGCCGCGGCCTTGCGCCTCGAGCTCCCTACAGTGGCTGTCAGGACTAACCTCCTGACGGAAGTGCTTCAGCCGGCGCCTACTTCTTCGGAGCCACTGCTGCCGTTCAACGACGCACTTTCTGACGTTCTTTTGGGCACCTGGTCCAGGCCCACCACAGGGGCTCCTGTGGACAGGTACGTAGCCCGACGCCATCGCCCGGCCCCGGGCGACCCCTTGTTCCTCTCCCAACACCCCACCCCCGAGAGCTTGGTTGTCCAAACCTCTACCTCTCAGAGCGCCTTCCCTACGGCTCCGCCGGACAGGGAATCCAAAATAACTGGAGCAATTTGTGAAGAAGATGTTTTCTTCCTCCAGTGCTGGCTTGCGGTCCGTGAACACCGCTTTCCTTTTGGGCCGTTATTCCCACTCTCTGTGGGATTCGGTGGCGCAAGTGCTGCCTAAGTGTCCTGAGGAGCTCCAGACACTACTCACCCGTGTTATTGCAGACGGGAGAGACGCGACAAAGTTCACAATCAGATGTGGCCTAGACACCGCTGACTCGCTGGGCAGATCGCTTGCGACGACAGTTGCGCTGCGCCGTCACGCCTGGCTGAGGACCACTGGTTTCTCGGGCGATGTCCAAAACACCCTTATGGACATGCCCTTTGATGGTATCCGCCTTTTTGGCAATAAGGCAGACCGCGCGCTGGAGCGCTTTAAGGACTCGCGGGCTACGGCCAAGTCCTTGGGCCACTCCG
The DNA here is from genome assembly GCA_963921515.1 of Calotriton arnoldi. Lineage (NCBI taxonomy): Eukaryota > Metazoa > Chordata > Amphibia > Caudata > Salamandridae > Calotriton > Calotriton arnoldi. The sequence goes on along the minus strand of CAWUFW010007045.1, from coordinate 666,366 downwards.
CCTCGCGCCCTCCGCAGCCGTCTGCTTTTCGCTCCTTTCGTGGCCACGGAAGGGGCGCCCAGTCACGTCCATTGCCCAGCCACCGGCCCGCGCAGCAAGCGCCTTCGCGTGGCCGAGGACGTGGCCCCCGCCGAGGCGGGTCGGGTAACCAGCGTGCGTGTCAGGCCACCACCTCCGCCCCGTCCGCGGCCTCCAATCCCTCCTAGTCCATCCTTTCAGGTCCACAGCACGCCAGTGGGGGGCAGGGTCCGCCATCACCTTCCCCACTGGCGTACCATCACATCGGACAGGTGGGTCTTGGATATTGTCCGAAGGGGCTACTCCCTCCCCTTCGAGACTTCCCCCCCAGCCATGCCACCTCAATACCACCGCATGTCGGGGGATCACTTGGTGCTTCTTCAGCAGGAAGTTGTGGCCCTCTTGGCTAAGGGGGCCATCGAGCGCGTTCCGACCCCAGAAGTAGGGCGTGGGTGTTACTCCCACTACTTTCTGGTGCCCAAAAAGGACAAGGTGGACATGCGTCCTATCTTGGACCTCCGGAACGTCAATCGCTTCCTCCGGAAGTAGAAGTTCAAGATGCTCACCCTAGCTCAGGTCTTGACTGCCCTCGACCCTGGAGACTGGATGGTAGCGTTGGACTTGCAGGACGCATATTTTCACATCCTCGTCCTGCTGGCCCACCGGCGTTACCTACGGTTCACGGTAGGCCACGAGCATTTTCAGTTCATCGTGCTCCCCTTTGGCCTTACAAGCGCCCCTCTGGTGTTCACGAAAGTGATGGCGGTGGTCGCAGCTCATCTGCACCGGGCAGGGGTTCCAGTCTTCCCCTACCTCGACGACTGGTTGCTGAAGGCGGGCTCGTCCCAGGCAGTCGTCTCCCACCTCCAGACTACGGCCGGACTCCTGCACTCGCTGGGGTTCTCCATCAACGTGCCGAAGTTGCACCTGATTCCTTCTCCACAGCTCCTTTTCATCGGAGCAGTTCTGGACACAACGCAGTTTCGGGCCTATCCTCCCGAACGGCGAGTCCAGGATATTCAGGCTATGATTCCGATCTTTCAGCCTCTATCCTGGGTTTCGGTACGGATGACCCTGAGGCTGCTGGGCCTCAAGGCCTCCTGCATCCTGCTGGTCGATCATGCCAGATGGCATATGCGGGCTCTGCAGTGGGACCTGAAGTTCCAGTGGGCGCAGCATCAGGGCAACCTGTTCGATTACGTTCAGATCTCGGAGGGAACTGCACGGCAGATGCAGTGGTGGCTCTCGAACCGGCAATGGGTCACGGGCAGATCCCTCTCCCTTCCCCAGCCAGAGCACACAGTTGTGACGGACGCGTCCCTTCTTGGATGGTGCAGTCACATGGGAGAGGCGGAGATCAGAGGCCTCTGGTCTCCGGCGGAGTCCCGGCTCCGTATCAACCTTCTGGAGCTCCGGGCGATCCGACTTGCACTGAAGGCATTCCTTCCCTCTGTCAAGGGGAAGGTGGTGCAGGTGTTCACTGACAACACCACCACCATGTGGTACTGCAACAAACAGGGCGGGGTGGGGTCGTGGACCCTATGTCAGGAGGCTCTGCGTCTCTGGACATGGCTGGAACATCAGGGCATGTCCCTGATGGTTCAACACCTGGCAGGTTCTCTCAACTCCAGGGCAGACTAACTCAGCCGCAGGTGCATGATGGATCACGAATGGCGTCTTCACTCGGAGGTGGCGCAAGGACTCTTTCTACAGTGGGGAGAGCCTTGGTTAGATCTCTTCGCCACCGAAGAGAACGCGCAATGTCATCAGTTCTGCACGTTGGAATTTCCAAGGCGGCACTCGCTCGGCGACGCTTTTCGTCGCGAGTGGAGTTGCGGTCTGTTGTACGCCTTTCCGCCTATACCACTTCTACCCAGAGTGTTGAAGAAGATTCAGCGCGACTGGGCCCAAGTCATCCTTGTGGCTCCGGACTGGGCTCGAAGAGTTTGGTATCCCGAGCTACTCAGTATGAGCGTCGATCCCCTGATCCGTCTGCCTCTTCGGGAGGATCTTCTGTCGCAGCAGCAGGGGACGGTCCTCCACCCGAACCTGTCCAGTCTCCACCTCCTTGCATGGAAATTGAGCGGCGGCAGTTGATTCCTTTCGACTTGCCTCTCGAAGTTTGTGATGTGATTCTGGCAGCCAGTCGTCCCTCCACTAAGGTGGTATACGCCTGCAGGTGGAACAAGTTTGTGGCATGGTGCGCAGCAAAGGCTGTGAATCCCCTTTCTGCCCCTCTTTCTGAGGTTCTTCTGTTCCTTCTCTCTCTGGCCCAACAGGGTTCTGCCCTGGGTACCATCAAGGGCTATCTTTGTGCCATTTCGGCCTTCCTCAGGCTTCCTGATCAGCCCTCCCTTTTCAAGTCCCCTGTTGTTAACAGGTTTCTTAAGGGCATTACACACCTTTTCCCTCCTGTTCCGTTTGTAATGCCTCAGTGGGACTTGAACTTGGTTCTTACCTTTTTAATGTGCGCTCCCTTTGAGCCTCTACATAACTGTCCTCTTCGTCTTCTCACTCTGAAGACAGCTTTTCTGGTGGCTATCACCTCCGCTCGGCGGGTGAGTGAGCTCCAGGCTCTTTCTTGCAAGCCCCCCTTTCTGTCTGTCCATCCAGACAAGGTTGTTCTTAGGACGCGTCCGTCCTTCTTGCCAAAGGTGGCTACTGCTTTTCACATCTGGCAGACCATCACTTTGCCCACCTTCTTTCCGCCTCCGCATCCTTCTAGAGAGGAAGAGAGGCTCCACCGTCTGGACCCAAAACGTGCAGTTTCATTTTATCTAAACCGCACACAACAGTTCCGGGTGGACGACCAGCTCTTTGTTGGCTACGTGGGCGCCAAAAAAGGTCGGGCGGTACACAAGCGGACCATCTCCCGCTAGGTCGTCTTGTGTATCAAGGCCTGTTATTCTTTGGCTAAGAAGGAGCCTCCTGTTGGGCTGCGTGCCCATTCCACCAGGGCGACAGCCGCCACCACGGCTTTAGGATGTGGTGTCCCATTGCAGGACATTTGTCAGGCAGCTACGTGGGCCTCGCTGCACACGTTTACCAAGCATTACTGCCTTGACAGCCAAGTCCGGAGAGACGGCTTTTTTGGCCGTTCTGTTCTGCGAGACTTCCTTGTCTGAACTTTGTTCGCAGACCCACCACCAGGGTTGGTATTGCTGGGGTATCTATTCTAAGGTAAGGAATCTGTCACTAACGTGTCTCTTTCAGATGCACAAGTTACTAACTTGTATAACGATATATCTGTAAGAGACAGTAGTTAGTGACAGATTCCTTACCGCCCCACCCATCCTCCCCGTTCTGCAAACTGATTTCTAGGGTTAAGGACATCCCTTTCAGGGCCCTAGTTTTCAGACACCAGTGTCAGTTTCTTGCATGGCTCTGCATTTCTGGCGCGGAAAGTCGTGTACAGAACTGACGCCAGCGCGCATGGGTGGCGTCTAAGTATTGGCCGCTACGTCATCCCGGCGATCACGACGCCGACGACGGACGCGGAGCCGCACAACACCGCCTACCGACGCGCAGGAGTACTGCTACGCAAAAACTTTCCGGATCCAGCCTGACGCCTGGGGATATTCTAAGGTAAGGAATCTGTCACTAACTACTGTCTCTTACAGATATATCGTTACACAAGTTAGTAACTTGTGTTTCACTTGTCAAGCTCTGAAATTGAACTTGTTGTAGAGAGGCCCAGTATCATTCTGCAAGTTGTTAAAATGTACCTTTCTTTGAGTGAAATATAGAATGTTCAAATAGATTGCTTCTGATGGATACATTTAGGTTCCTCAGCTTTAGAGTATCCCAGGTGTTACACTGGAGTCGAAAAATTCTCCTCACAATGACTCCTGTACACCAACAGGTGGCGCTGTTTGGCTCTGCGGGGATATCCTCCATCCAAGAAGTGACTGAGCAAGGCTGCATATTCACAGCTTTCCGCTGTGCTGACATCACTTCCTTTCATTCCGTGCCCTTCGGTGTGGATCCGAAACAATACTCCCGGAGACATAAAAAATAAAAATAATTCAGGCTGTGCTAAGGACGATGTCTTCCATGAAGACGACTGAATTCAAACAATGCTGCCACTGCAAGAAGCAGGTTTGGTTAAGAGCTCGCAGGACTTGTGCCTTTTGTGCCTGTGCTCCGGTCACGAGTTGAAGTCCTTTAAGAAGTGTGTCCTCATGCACCAGAATGAGATCAGAGAGGCGGAGGTGAAACTCTACGTTACCGAGCATAACAGAATGTTGAGGTCGAAACAGTGGTCTTGCTCCCACTCAGTCACAGGGCCGACCCCAGATGAGGTTTTGTTCTTGCTCAAAGTCTCAAGTAAGTCAATGTCAAAAACGTGCCATAAGTGCAATTTGGTCGCGACGCGCTCCAAATTCCCCAGGCATTCATTGATCCTGCTGCAAATTGATGCCTTCAAAGAGGAAATGCTGCAGATCTTAAAGACCATTCCATCTTCCTCTGGTGCACATAGGGGCCCACGGAGTCGAAGGGACCACCAGGTGGATTTTCAATGGCGGGTCCCGCCTCGGCTACGACTGCCTCTCAGAACTCACTTCTGGGCCCATACCAATGCCGATTCAGGCTTCCACCCCAGCTCCAATGTCCACGCCAGTTCCTCCTGTCTCCAATGTCCACGCCAGTTCCTCCTGTTCTGTCGCCGTTCTCTTATGTGGTATCTACACTGGACTCCAATCCCAAACCAGCAACAGCCCACACCAGATCTGTGTCACTTTAGGAGATTACAAAGGCACAGTCAGTGGTCATTCAACCAGACCCTCAACCTCCTCCATGACACCATTACTACCAGATTCTGACATGGTGCATGGCCAACAAAACGTTCCCTGTGATCCTTATAATGAGAAGGTGGGCGATTGCTCTCCTCATTACACTAGTGAAGGACTTTACCTCGACCTAAAAAAATGCACCTCCCCTAAGAGTGACTTTAATGCTCCTCCATGCTTTTCCAGTGGATGAAAGCACCTCCTTTGCAATAGTAGTGCGCATAGTGACAGAGGTGCTATATTTACAACTCCCTACAGTTGAAAACAAAACCTATATACTGACTCAAGTACTCCAAACTAGGCTAATTTCATCAGACCCACTATTACCATTTAATGAGGCACTCACGGACACCCTCATTGATTCTTGGTCAAAACCAAACGTCATCCCTCCTTAAATGGGGTGTGCCTTCTGGGCAGCTGGTCAGCGAGATCTCGCTGGTTGTCACAAAAGGCCTTGGAGTTTCTCTTGCCCAAACGTTTCAGGATAGACAGGATACAGCAAAATGTGTACCCTGCAATGAACTGGACACCATCTGTTTCATAGGCTGCACTATCACCTCCAGTGTAGTGCTGCAACAGCATGCTTGGAGGCGGGCACTGTGGTTTTCTGGGGACATCTAGGTGTCCCTCATGAACATGCCCTTTGATGAATCTGCATTTTTAGTTGAAAATGCTATTTCTGTGCTTGAGCAGTTTAAAGGTTGTCACAGCACAGCACGATCTTTGGGGTTGTTGCCGCCAGCCTGTCAATTCCACCAGCTGTATTGAAAATTTAAAGGTTACTCCAGAAATATAGCTTATTAACTATGTCAACTGTCGAAACCTTGAAGCAACTGGGTCATCGTTTTCAAGGCGGCAGATGTGGAAGCGGTTGAACAAGTTCACTCCAGCAAGGACAGCATTCATCTACTTCCCACTTGCCTGGTGCAGCAGCACCCAGACCGCTTTGATTGACCCTTGCACCCCCACTGGTAGGGGAAGGAAACTGAGAATTCCTCCCTGCCTGGAAATCCATCAAATTAGACAGATGGGTTTTGCAGATTGTTCAAAGGAGCTATGCCATCCCACTGAGTGGAGCAGACAAGTCTTTCCTGTCCAGGCTATCGCCAGAACATGATTCTACGGTGCTGTGCACCTCATTATTAATAGGACAGTGGTACCAGCTTCAGGCCTGGTGGCTATTGGTTTATGTGAATTTAATTGGAAGCATCCTTAATACCTCCCATGTGGCCATCGAGTGAGATCTCCATTTCATCTGACAACTCCTCAGTGGTGGCTCCTCTGCTTTGGCGGAAGAGCGTCGCCTCACTGAACAAAAGGAAAACTAAAATGATAACTATCATTATTATCATTTTAATTTTCCTTTGCAGTCAGTGGCTCGCGGGGCGGGGCACAGCAGGAGAGAGGAGTGCTTTGCAATCCTTAAGTGGGCATGACTGCTTGAACGGCCCTCTCGGGCTGGCCAAACAGTCATGCGCACGTTGCATCTTCCCCACCATGCTGCATTACGCAGCCTGGTGAGAAACATGCAAAGCCTCCCATTCCCCATCTGAGCACCGATCCACGGCGCTCAGACCAATCACAACGCTGCATTGCAGCATTGTGATTGGCTCAGGGGAACCTGGGAGCCGGGTGCTTCCTGCTGCTGGCCGGGACAGAGGGAAGAGGATGGAGAACAGAGAAGAGGCGGCGGCCGGCTGTTTCAGGTAAGTGTTTTTTTAAAAGTTTTCCTCGGCCTCTTCCCCCCCCCCCCCACCTCACCACCCGAATCCGGTAGCAGCCGCTACTGTAACTCGTGTACCATAAAAGCAGTTAATTTCTATCCCCCAGCATCTTTGGTCATCCCTAGTATTAACAAAATTGCTGGCCCTGGTCAAATTTTCCAAGCATTTAATCTTTCGATCTGTAACAAGCAGATGTATCTGGTTTACTGGTTACCCCCTCCTCCTGTAGGTCTTGATGTACTTTTGTGTCTGTTTTTTGTGTCTTGAATTCACATGCCAAGCCTTCTCCAATTGGGACATACTGCCACTAATTTCTGCAACACATTACTTTTGGAGTTGAGTTCTCCCTCAAGCCAGTGTCAGATGGATAGTAATTGCTGCTAGGTGTAAAAGAGGCCTCTCCACTTTTACTTTCTCCACCTGAAATTTGGCTCATGGACTTTGTAGGAGTAAAAATTCTGCTTTGCCACATTCTTTCTTTTCTAAGGGGGTAAGCATCCTAAATAGACTTCTTGAGCTGTCTGAAAAGGGACGTTTGATCGGCGTGTCTCGAACGCCTACTTTGTCTGAAACAGCATGGCTAGTCCAGCAGCTGCAGACTGCATTGTCATGTTGGGCCTCCTCATCTATCCCCTTCCTCACAGTCTTATGGAGGAGGGGACTGCAAGGGGCAACTCATTCAGCCTCCACTGTCCCAGCTAGATTGATCTGTTGTGTTCTCGCCACCACTTGGGTCTCCTTAGGTTCTAACTCTGGACGTGGCCAAGAAGTGCAGCCCACCTGGAGCAGGGGGTCTATCTTACAATGGCTGCAGCCCCACACTTCTGCAGCAGTCTTTAAGTTGCAATGGATGAATTTGATGGACAGCCTCCTCTTGGTTCATCTTTCAGACCCTGGAGTCTGCCTCTACCACAGTCTCAGACTTATGTATCAAACTGATTTGTGGGGCTCTAGCCTCAACTGGAATCTTTTCCACCATCTGGCCATACCCTGCTAAGCCACAGTTAAGAAGATTTGTGGTCTGAAAGAGACACGTTAGTGACAGATTCCTTACCTTAGAATATCCCCAGGCGTCAGGCTGGATCCGGAAAGTTTTTGCGTAGCAGTACCCCTGCGCGTCGGTAGGCGGCGTCGTGCGGCTCCGTGTCCGTCGTCGGCGTCGGGACCGCCGGGATGACGTCGCGGGCAGTACTTAGACGCCGCCCCTGCGCGCTGACGTCAGTTCTTCTTTTTCCGCGCCAGTAAGCGCAGATCCGGGAAGAGCAGTGCCCTAGTCATCTTTTTTGACTAACTTTTTGGTGATTTTTCACTGTTTTTCTACACGAGTCTCATCTCCGAAGGTGTCGGTAGGGATGCCCGGCTTCAAGCCCTGCGACGTCTGTGGTCGCATGATGTCGATCACAGACCCGCACTTAAAGTGTCTCTACTGCCTCGGCCGCGGCCACGACACAAAGTCGTGCACCGACTGCCGGGCCTTGCACCCGAAGGCTTTGCGAGAGCGGTCTCGAAAGCTCCTCGAGGTCCGGCAGTCGGCTCCGCGCCACACCAAGCCCCGGTCAAGTGAGAGGTCGAGGGGCCGGTCGCGGAGTCCTCATCGGTCGTCGGGGTCCAAGTCTTCGCACTCCTCCGGTAAGTCGAAGCATAAAAAGTCTAAGAAGCGTCATCGCTCGACGACTTTGCCTCGCCGGTCTCGCGACTCGGCTGAGGCTCCTATCGGCACCGTCCCCGCGTCTCCGGGAGTGCATGTGGAGCCACCCCCGCATTACCCGTCCTTCCCGGGTTCGGGGGCGACTCCGGCCGAGATACAGGAATTCCTGTCGGCCATGGCCCGCCTCTTCGGGCCTCAAGGTCCCCCCGGTGCGCCTTCGGGCCCCGCGGGCCCTGATGGGGTTTCCCCGGCGCCGCCTGTAAAACCAGCCTCGATCCCGGCCCCTGCTTCAACCCCGGCCTTGATCCCAGCTCCGGTGCTGCCGCAACCCCCATCGACGCCGGTTGACCTAACTACACCTCCGCCGGCGCCGATGTCTCCGGTGCCGTTCCCCGGTTCTCTCCGGATCCGGACACGGCGCCGGACCGGCGTCGCTCGACGCCGGCTCCGACGCCGCTGGGACCTTGGGTCCCACATGTCCCGCCTCCTTATTTTGAACCTGAATTGGAGGACGTAGATAACTGAGAGGGGCCTGATGACCCTCTCACACAGCAGTGTGAGTTTGATCAGGACTGGGCTGAGGAACTTGGGGATGCCAGTGGTCTGGACACCTCCCCTGACTCTAGCATGCTGTCTCCTCCATCCGTGGCAACGGAGGAGGGAGCAAACTTTTCAACGGTGTTGCGTAGAGCAGCTGGGGCCTTAAACCTCCAGTTGCCTACAGTGGCTGTCAGGACTAACATCCTGACGGAAGTGCTTCAGCCGGCGGCTACCTCCTCGGAGCCACTGCTGCCGTTCAACGAGGCGCTTTCAGACGTTCTTTTGGGCACCTGGTCCAAGCCCACCACAGGGGCTCCTGTGGATAGGAACGTGTCCCGACGCCATCGCCCTGCTCCGGGCGACCCCCGTTTCTCTCTCTACACCCCACCCCTGAGAGCTTGGTGGTCCAAGCCTCTGCTTCCCAAAGCGCCTTCCCTACCGCTCCCCCGGATAGGGAATCCAAACGCCTGGATCAATTTGGGAAGAAGGTCTTTTCTTCCGCCAGTGCTGGCTTGCGGTCAGTCAACACCACTTGCCTCTTGGGCCGATATTCCCACTCCTTGTGGGACTCGGTGGCGCAAGTTCTGCCCCAGTGTCCTGAGGAGGTCCAGACACTGCTTTCCCGCACCATTGCGGAGGGAAGAGATGCGGCAAAGTACACCATCAGATGTGGCCTTGATACCGCCGACTCGCTAGGCAGATCGCTTGCGACGACAGTGGCGCTGCGCCGTCTCGCCTGGCTGAGGACCACTGGTTTCTCGGGTGATGTCCAAAACTCTCTTATGGACATGCCCTTTGATGGAGTTGGTCTTTTTGGGACAAAGGCAGACCATGCGCTGGAGCGCTTTAAGGACTCGCGGGCTACAGCCAAGTCCCTGGGCCTTTCTGCTGTGCGCCCTCAGCAACAGTCTGCTTTTCGCCCCTTTCGTGGCCACGGAAGGGGCGCCCAGTCACGTCCGCTGCCCAGCCACCGGCCCGCACAGCAAGCGTCTTTGCGTGGCCGAGGACGTGGCTCCCGCCGTGGCGGGTCAGGCAACCAGCGTGCGTGTCAGGCCACCAACCCCGCCCCGTCCGCGGCCTCCAAGCCCTCCTAGTCCTTCCTTTCAGGTGCACAGCACGCCAGTAGGGGGCAGGGTCCGCCATCACCTTCACCACTGGCGTGCCATCACCTCGGACAGGTGGGTCTTGGACATTGTCCGAAGGGGCTACTCCCTCCCCTTCGTGACCATCCCCCTGCCATGCCACCTCAATTCCACCGCATGTCAGGGGATCACTTGGTGCTTCTTCAAAGGAAGTTGCGGCCCTCTTGGCCAAGAGGGCCATCGAGCGCTTTCCGACCCCAGAAGTAGGACGTGGTTGCTACTCCCACTACTTTCTGGTGCCCAAAAGGACAAGGAGGACATGCGTCCTATCTTGGACCTCCGGAACGTCAATCGCTTCCTCCGGAAGGAGAAGTTCAAAATGCTCACCCTAGCTCAGGTCTTGACTGCTCTCGACCCTGGAGACTGGATGGTAGCGTTGGACTTGCAGGACGCATATTTCCACATCCCCGTCCTGTCGACCCACCGGCGTTACCTGCGGTTCACGGTAGGCCTCGAGCATTTTCAGTTCACCGTGCTCCCTTTTGGCCTTACAAGCGCCCCTCGGGTGTTCACGAAAGTGATGGCGGTGGTCGCAGCCCATCTGCGCCGGGCAGGGGTTCCAGTCTTCCCCTACCTCGACGACTGGCTGCTGAAGGCGGGCTCGTCCCAAGCAGTCGTCTCCCACCTCCAGACAACGGCAGAACTCCTGCACTTGCTGGGGTTCTCCATCAACGTGCCGAAGTCGCACCTGATTCCTTCTCCACAGCTCCTTTTCATCGGAGCAGTTCTGGACACGACGCAGTTTCGGGTTTATCCTCCCGAACGGCGAGTCCGGGATATTCAGGCTATGATTCCGATCTTTCGGCCTTTATCCTGGGTTTCGGTACGGATGACCCTGAGGCTGCTGGGCCTCATGGCCTCCTGCATCCTGCTGGTCAATCATGCCAGATGGCATATGCGGGCTCTGCAGTGGAACCTGAAGTTCCAGTGTGCGCAGCACCAGGGCAACCTGTCCGATCACGTCCAGATCTCGGAGGGGACTGCAAAACAGCTGCAGTGGTGGCTCTCAAACCGGCAATGGGTCATGGGCAGATCCCTCTCCCTTCCCCAGCCAGAGCACACAGTTGTGACGGACGCGTCCCTTCTGGGATGGGGTGGTCACATGGGAGAGGCGGAGATCAGAGGCCTCTGGTCTCCGGCGGAGTCCCGGCTCCATATCAACATTCTGGAGCTCCGGGCGATCCGACTTGCACTCAAGGCATTCCTTCCGTCTGTCAAAGGGACGGTAGTGCAGGTGTTCACAGACAACACCACCGCCATGTGGTACTGCAACAAACAAGGCGGGGTGGGGTCGTGGACCCTCTGTCAGGAGGCTCTGCGCCTCTGGACATGGCTGGAACATCAGGGCATGTTCCTGATGGTTCAACAACGGGCAGGTTCCCTGAAAGCCAGGGCGGACGAACTCAGCCGCAGGTGCATGATGGATCACGAATGGCGTCTTCACTCGGAAGTGGCGCAAGGACTCTTTCAACAGTGGGGAGAGCCTTGGTTAGATCTAATCGCCACCGAAGAGAACGCGCAATGTCATCAGTTCTGCGTGTTGGAATTTCCAAGGCGGCACTCGCTCGGCGACGCTTTTCGTCGCGAGTGGAGTTGCGGTCTGTTGTACGCCTTTCCGCCTATACCACTTCTACCCAGAGTGTTGAAGAAGATTCGGCGCGACCGGGCCCAAGTCATTCTTGTGGCTCCGGACTGGGATCGAAGAGTTTGGTATCCCGAGCTACTCAGTATGAGCGTCGATCCCCCGATCCGTCTGCCTCTTCGGGAGGATCTTCTGTCGCAGCAGCAGGGGACGGTCCTCCACCCGAACCTGTCCAGATTACACCTGCTTGCGTGGAGATTGAGCGGCGGCAGTTGATTCCTTTCGACTTGCCTCCCGAAGTTTGTGATGTGATTCTGGCAGCCAGGCGCCCCTCCACTAAGGTGGTATACGCCTGCAGGTGGAACAAGTTTGTGGCATGGTGCACAGCAAAGGCTGTGAATCCCCTTTCTGCCCCTCTTTCTGAGGTTCTTCTGTTCCTTCTTTCTCTGGCCCAACAGGGTTCTGCCCTGGGTACCATCAAGGGCTATCTTTGTGCGATATCAGCCTTCCTCAGGCTTCCTGATCAGCCCTCCCTTTTCAAGTCCCCTGTGGTTAACAGGTTTCTTAAAGGCATTACACACCTTTTTCCTTCTGTTCCGTTTGTAATGCCTCAGTGGGACTTGAACTTGGTTCTTACCTTCTTAATGTGCGCTCCCTTTGAGCCTCTACATAATTGTCCTCTTCGTCTTCTTACTCTGAAGACAGCATTCCTGGTGGCCATCACCTCTGCTCGGCGGGTGAGTGAGCTCCAGGCTCTTTCATGCAAACCTCCCTTTCTGTCTGTTCATCCAGACAAGGTTGTTCTTCGGACGCGTCCGTCCTTCTTGCCAAAGGTGGTTACTGCCTTCCATATTGGGCAGACCATCACTTTGCCCACCTTCTTTCCGCCTCCGCATCCTTCCAGAGAGGAAGAGAGGCTCCACCGTCTGGACCCAAAACATGCGCTTTCTTTTTACATCAACCGCACACAACAGTTCCGGGTGGATGACCAGCTCTTTGTTGGCTACGCGGGCGCCAAAAAAGGTCGGGCGGTACACAAAAGGACCATCTCCCGCTGGGTCACTATGTGTATCAAAGCCTGCTATTCTTTGGCTAAGAAGGAGCCTCCTGTTGGGCTGCGTGCCCATTCCACCAGGGCAACGGCGGCTACCACGGCCTTAGGCCGCGGGGTTCCGTTACAGGATATATGTCCGGCAGCTACGTGGGCCTCGCTGCACACGTTTACCAAACATTACTGCCTTGACAGCCAAGTCCGGAGAGACTGCTTCTTTGGCCGTTCTGTTCTCCGGGACTTCCTCGTCTGATCTTTGTTCGCAGACCCACCACCGGGGTTGGTATTGCTGGGGTATCTATTCTAAGGTAAGGAATCTGTCACTAACGTGTCTCTTTCAGATGCACAAGTTACTAACTTGTGTAACGATATATCTGTAAGAGACAGTAGTTAGTGACCGATTCCTTACCGCCCACCCATCCTCCCCGTTCTGCGAACTGATTTCTAGGGTTAAGGACATCCCTTTCAGGGCCCTAGTATTTTTCAGACACCTATGTCAGCTTCTTGCATGGCTCTGCGTTCCTGGCGTGGAAAGTCGTGTACAGAACTGACGTCAGCGCGCAGGGGCGGCGTCTAAGTACTGCCCGCGACGTCATCCCGGCGGTGCCGACGACGGACGCGGAGCCGCACGACGCCGCCTACCGACGCGCAAGGGTACTGCTACGCAAAAACTTTCCGGATCCAGCCTGACGCCTGGGGATATTCTAAGGTAAGGAATCTGTCACTAACTACTGTCTCTTACAGATATATCGTTACACAAGTTAGTAACTTGTGCGTTAGGTCATTTTAGCTGTTGACCTTAGTAGATGATTTGTAGCAATCTGGCAGTTCTAAAAGAAGGGGTTCTTGGACGCAAGTGCAAGGACAGTTTACACATTATAGCATCTGCTGTACAGCCACCTTTTTTCAAACAAGCTCATCTGCCATTTATGTTCCGTTTACATATTTACAATCAATTAATGCCCCTCAGCTTCCAGATTGTTTACTCTGCTGAGCTTTAAGTTTTCAATTTCCTCTTGTAGTACTATAAATGTCTCAGGAGTTAAAGGAACGGAGAGGGTGGGTGTTGTCAGACTTGGAGTACAAGAGCCTATTCGATCAATAACTCGTTCTGTTATATGGAAGTCTTTTAAACTATTCATAACTATATTTAGTAGACAATTCTTGTTTGACAAGGAAAGCACCATTTTTTTAATTTAGCTTATTTGCTAGAGGTGCTGAAAAACTGCAATTTGCAAGTCTCCAATCATTGAATACTCTTCAGTAATCTACATGTATTTGTATAAATCCTGTTTTTAAAAAAAAAAAAGAATGTTAAAACTGTTTTTCTCCCATTGTAATTGCTATAAATAATTAATCGAAATTCTGAGATCAACAACTTGCTCGAAGTGAGAGTCTTTCATAACTTTTTCTGCCTACTCACAGGTTTCAAGCACACATAGTAGTGCCACAGTTGAAGAACAGCAGCTTTATTGGGCCAAGGGCACTGGCTTTGGGACAGGCTCCACAGCTTCAGGATGGGATGTTGAGCAAGCTCTGGCAAAGCAAAAGCTTGAAGAAGAGCATGTAACCTGTCTATTACAGGTATGTGACAAAAAGTTGAAAGTTAAAAGGATGTAGACACGTCACTTAAATCAGTTTACTCAACTAATAGGATTGGCATTCCACAATACTATGGGGAGAGGACCATTGTACTAATTTAAATAACAAAACAAGTCCAAAAATTGCCCAATGAGAAAAAAGGCAGCCGTGGGCCTGAAGTAACGGTTTTATGTGGACTCAATTTGTTAGTTCAGTAAAAAAAAAAGAATCACTAGCTATAATATTCTTCCATGCATGGACATGACACTCACACATTTTGAGGGTTAAAGCTGCAATTTTAGAGTTCCCATATTGTCCCCTATCTGCTAAAGGTTAAGCCCAGGTTACCAACCCTAGAATGGGGATTTATATGTAGGAGAGCATCCTGTACTGGTGTACGTTCATTGGGGGCCCACCATTGTGCATCAATAGTACCTTCCCTACCCCAGGATGCCTTGCATACAGTCTGCTGTAAGCCTGATTGGGCATGTTATCAACCTTGTTTGAGCTTGCAGGACCACCCATACACCCCTACCTGACTGATCTGTCTTAGACTTGGGTATCCTGAAGCCCATTTTATCCTCCACCCAGCATGCTTCCTTTTGAAAATCCCTTGCCTCGCTTGCACCTCTCTACATAAGCACTTCCTCATTATCTCTAAGCGCCCCAAAATATGATAGACCAAATGTGCATTGAAACAAGGGTGCCTATTCTTCCCCTTGTTCTCAGCCCACCTGATGACTTTAGTGGTGTTCACAGCGAACCACTGCCTTGGGGAACCTCCCACCATTCTGAACTAAGCTCTTTGGTCATCCATATTCATCTGATACCCACCCAGTGTCCGCTTCAAAAGGGAACATAACACCAGCAGATTCAGTCAAGGTGTAAAAAATTCCAGAGTCCTGCCAGGAAAGGCATCCATTCTTCTACATTGGGCATCAACTTCCTCAAAACATGGAACTTGCCATGATACAAAGCTGCTGCAATTATATTCTTGCAACCTTCCACAAACCAGGCAATAAAGGAAATCTTCAACCTTAAGCTCTGCAGTGTTAATGCCCTAAGCAACTTTATAGTTTTCAACTGGTCAGTCTATGCCTAAAGGAACTGTTACATTTTTTTTTATAACCTGCAAAAAAGCATAGACGTCCTGAAGAATTGAACTTTCTCATTAGGCAGCCTTGCTTCGTGCTTAACCATGTCCAGCTTCATGCTCTAGAAGGACACCTTTGTAGCTGGACCTTTGCACTTCACCAAGACTGAGAGTACTCTTAGTTTCTCAGTTATATGCCCGAAATAGTGTAGCAATCTTTGACATTCTCCTTACATGACCCCACCAGTAAACAAGAAGTCATCCAGATAATGCACCATTCCATCTATCCTGCTCTCTTGCATACATTTCGACTCCAAGAAGGTATTGAACTTCTCAAACACCTCGCATGAAAACACACACATATTTACCATAGTCCAATCCATGCAAAACTGAGAAGCAGTTAACTGTTAGAATGCACATGAAAAAGAACCAAAAACCTGATTTAATGTGTGCCTTGACTAATCAGGCTCCCACTCCCGTACTGCAAACCAGTACTTTAGCTGCCTTAAACAATGTGCTTTCCACCATGCATTCCTCGTTGTCAATAAAGGAGTTCACTTCAGGCTACGATAGCTGATGTATCCTTGGCTTGTGGGGCCTGCAGCATTAATGTGATTGCGGCATGATCTGAAAGTGATATGTGTCTTATCTCTGTAGACACTATTCTCGGGGAGGCTGTGTTTGAATTCGGGACAAGGTCGGGGGCCGTGGTCTCGCCGGCGGCAAGGTGGCTGCACCTTGAGCGAGCTCTGTCGGCCGAGCGAATAATGCGCCAAAGTCCGGGAAGTATCGAGCCCATCCAGACACATACTAAGTGGGCCTGCGCTGTTAACATTCACTGGCGGTGGCACAGCCTGTTTGACAAGACCGGCACGCCAAGGAAAGCAAGAAAGCCATATCTGTGCGGCTGGGCCGGGAGCACAGCGAGGCCGTGTGGGCAGCGGATGCTCGCTGGCCGCCAGCAACTGAGACCCCGCCCGAGCTGCCCAATCTGTACTGCTGCCCTGAAGCAGACCTGCCCCCCTGCGAAGACACCCGCTGACATGCGGTGCGGAGACTGCCTGCGGCCGGACCGCTTTTGATCTGCGGAGCGCTCACCATAGCCAGCTGCGAAGGGCCGCCGGGGCGTGCCTTGATGACGGCACCGAGCGTGGCCCTTGCTGGCGCGATCTGCGAGCAACAATATAAGTAAAGAGGCGAGGCGGGGGGGAAATGGATTGGCGAACACTGCCAGCCTGAACATCATGCTTCGCAACTGCTGGGCCCCGCTCTCTCCGTGAACTGGCAGCCGAAGCTGGGCAGGCCCGTACCCCAAGCGAGCGCCTGCCTACCTAAATTGAAACCCGAACGGTGAAAAAAAACAATACAGGCACACTGGGCCATTAGAGCGGCCCCGATCAGTGGTACGCGTTGTGCGCTGAGGCCACTTGGGGCCCACTCTGTCCTAAACGCCCACCGCAGCCACCGAGCGTGGCCTTAGCTGGAACGGGGGTGGTCGGACGGGCCTAACTAGGCTGCACTTCTAAACTGAGCTTACAAATCCCTGCAACATCCTGCAACCTTAGGAGTGGCGAAGACCTGGGAAGAAAGCAGACCCCCCCACACACACACACACAAGCGTAACTTGAGTCACAAGCTGCCTGCCTGCCTTGTGTAGGGGACACTGGCACCCTGCTGTGGGCCCCCACAATCAAAAAGTGCACATAATCAGCACGCTGATCTGCTACGGACCAACTGGGATTGCGGCAAAGATGCGCACAACATACCCTGTCGCACTGTGATCCCAGCGGCTGCCCCGCTTCTGAGCGGCCCCCTCCCACTAAAAACTGCTTAAACGACAGCACCTCTGTTGATAAACCCACAGAACGTGCCTGCCAGGGAGCACTCCCCAATGCCAGCTGCAGTGCTCTGACAATCTGGACACGAAAGACCAACAATAAGCGGCCTAGCTCATTACCCCGCACACGATTGACGCCCCAGAACTCGATCCTGTGAGGCACACAGCGTAAACTCCCGCTTTTACACCCCTCAGGATTGAGCCTTAAGACCCAACTTCTTAAGAAGTCAAGGAGAACACACAGGAAACCTCAGGGGGTCTAAATGGAGAAACCGCAGAACCACATCAGTAACATACCAAAAGCACTTTCTTCAATCCCTGTGCCCCAATCGAAGCGGCAATGGGAAAGACCGACACCAAGCAACCCAAGCGAACCTTTGAGGGCACCGGAAGATACGGAGACCCACCTCAAGAGGCAGAAGAGCAGGCCACACAAACTGAAACTTCAGGGGTGCAGGACGAGGACATACATCCCCTGCTCCTTGAGGTCAAATCCAGTTAGAAAACAATAGATTCTAAAATCGACCACCTAGCGGCCCTCCTTGACCAGGTCAAGCAAAGTGTGGATTTGCATGATAATCGGATCACCCACTTGGAAGCCAGAGTATCTGATGCAGACTACACCAGCTCAGAAAATCGCCAACGCCTGCTAAAAATGGACAAGATACTGGAGCTCATCCGTGCTAAAAATGAAGATCTTGAATCCCATTCCAGCAGAAACAATCTTCGTATCACTGGAATACCCGAATCCACAGCCATATCCAAAATGGAGGACTACTTCGAGTTGCTGCTGCGCGAACTGTTTGGTACTGCCTTGTCTGAAATCTTCATTGTTGAAAGGGCACACCGGTCTCTTGGCCCACGGCTCCCCCCCCCCCCCCTGGAGCCCCTATGCGGCCAATATTAGCCCTCATCCTAAATTAGTGAGACCACGACACAATACTGCGGAAAGCCAGAGAAATGGGAGAGGTAAGACATCAAGGAAACACTCTCTCATTCTATCCGACTCCAGCCTGGCAGTACAACCAGCAAGGTGAGACTTTATACCGGCCAAACAAATGTTCCAACAACTGAACATTACATACGAACTCATGTACCCAGCTAAACTGCGAATAGACACTGCTGGTAAACCGCGCTATTTTACAGACTCTAAAGTGGCCATGGCATATGCTAAACAATTACACAAAACCCACTCACGCAGCCCACCCGCATCATCTGAAGACGGCCGCACCAGCGACATTAACAACCTCCGCAATGAAATACCCATCTGGCTGGTCTACCCCGATGCCTTGCGAGGTACCACTAAAACACTAACTCACCAGTGCATTATGAAACAATGCTCCCCCTATACCTGTCTGGCCACAGCAAGCCAAGTTTTTATGTACCACTTCCAAATGTACAATCCCGCTCGGCCACCCTGCCCCTGTGGCGGGGAGTAGACCTGCAGAGTCCACTTACCCCAACGGGATAATTCCCACAAACTCTCTTTATGTTCCAAGTTGGGGCATTCTGGGTGGGGAGGGGATTGAATCTCAACCTGATTGGGGGGTTGGAGTGGGAGGGGGGTAGATATGGGTAGTTCAAATAGGACACTGGGTACCGGGACCGTTTCCCCAGGAGTTGTTGTTATCTTGTTTATCTACGGATTTGTATGTGTTACCTATTGCACTAAGAGGCAGTACCATTGTGATTAATACCATGAGTCTTCCCAGCCCTAATGGCAGCACAATAGTGCGCGACAGCGCGCGCATCCAAGGTTTGGCTCATGACTGAAGTGACATTCTTAACCTGGAATATAAGAGACATTAATGACCACCGCAAATCCCATCTCATACATACCTACCTTGCTAGTCACAAAGTAGACGTATGCTTCCTACAAGAGACGCATCTCTCCACCACTAACACAGCTCGACTGCGTGCTCGATGGTGGGGCGACTCCCACTCCTCGGTATACTCCAACTACGCGAGAGGTGTCACCATTTTGCTTAAAAAGGACCTTCCCTGGCGCAACACACACGCACACATCGAAACAGCAGGCAGATACATTATATTGACAGGTACGCTATACTCACAACCACTAATTATGGCGGCCATATACGGGCCGAATTCGGAGACCCAGACTTCTTCCTCCACATATGGAAGCTAATTTCCTCACACTGCCCCTGCCCAATAGTCTGGGGCGGCGATTTTAACATTGCACTACAGAATACCCTTGACCACTCAGGTGCTAGACTACAGCAACCGCAAGCCACTGCTACGTTCACTCATACTGGATAATACGCTAACAGATGCCTGGTGCCATGCCCACCCTAACCGAAGCGAGGGCACCTGCACCTCCACCACACATAGCTCCTAGTTCCGCATAGACTTATGGCTGGTAACCCACAATGTAGCTTGCTGGACCGCCTCCGTCGAACACATGGCGCGCACCCTATCTGACCACTCCCCTGTACGCCTGATCCTCCAGATCCCACAAACCATGCCACAAATGTTCTCATGGCACCTTCCCCCCCTTTGCATTGAGAGACACAGCATTCAAAGAAGAACTGCGCAGCTCCATAATAGAATTCTTTGAATTAAATACTGGGTCAGTTGAATCCCCCTCAACTCAGTGGGAGACCTTCAAGGTAGCAATCTGGGGCGTGTGCATTGCCAAACAATCTGGGGTGCTCCGGGCCATTCTCGGTACCCTGGAGAGACTAAAAGTGGAAATTAAAACACTCAACCAGATGCATAACGCCAACCCTACCCCTGCCACACTGGTGGACATTAGGGCAAAGCTATCCGAATATCACCCTGAGGCAGAACGAGAGGTGAGCTATCTCGGCCGGGCGACGCGGGCTCGCCAATAATGGAGAGGGGGATTGCCCTGGCAAACTTGCTGAGGAAGCACCACGCATCCTCATATGTGGCAGAACTGCTAGACGATACTGGTGGCAGGATCATGCCCCCTGTTGAGATAGGAGCAGCAATTACCTCTTTCTACTCCCAATTATATACAGCCGGGGCAGAATGCACCCAAGACACCCTACAACAGTATTTTGATTCAATTGAGCTGTTATAGCTTGACCCTGGGCACCGAGATTACATGGATGCCCCATTCACGACGGAAGAAATTGCACACGTTATCGCCAGCCTCCCTGACGCCAGGCCTGGATGGACTAACTCCTGCATTCTATAAAGAATACGTTTCTATTCTGATCCCCCATCTCGTTGAAATGTACAGTGAATCAGTCACCCTGGGCCACTTCCCCACTTCTCTCCGCAAGGCACTAATCACACTTGTACTAAAGCCAGACAAGGCACCCGAGCGCTGTGACTCGTATCACCCCCTTTCATTAATCAACACTGACAATAAAATATATATGCGAAACTACTGGCAAATCGGCTCCTCCCACTCATGCCCCTAATTAAACGCCCGATCTGTCTGGCTTTATTCCGGGGCGCACCACATCACACAATCTACGTACAATATTTTCAGTAATGCACCAAATTAATCCCTCTCTGCATGCAGTGGTGGCTCTTCTTGATGCCACCAAGGCAATTGACTCTCTAGAATGGCCGTTCCTCTTTTCGCTCCTCAGCCGACTGGGCTTTAGCTCGAACTTTATCCACAAGATCCGGCTACTATACACGTTACCCACGGCACGTATCAGAATCAATGGGCAGATAACCAACCCCATCACGATCTCCAGGGGCACGCGACCGGGGTGCCCACTCTCCCCGATGCAGTTCGCAATTGCGATGGAGCCGCTGGCAGCTCCGCTATGCCAACACCACTCAGAACGAGGCATCGGATTAATGGCCCGCAGTCTAGTGACTTCCATGTATGCGGATGATATCACGCTATATATCCGTGAACCGCGCAAAAACCTAGCACCCATGACAAGGGAAGTAATCCGATTTGGCGGTCACTCTGGCATACACATTAACTGGAGCAAATCCATTTTACTCCCCCTCACTGACGCAACGCTCACTTATCCTATGGAGTATCCACTAAAATCGGCCACCAAACCAACCAAATACCTAGGTAAATGGCTGAGCAGAAACACGGATGAACTTTGGAAGGCAAACTACAGCCAGGCGGTGGAATGTCTAAAAACTAAAATCCCGGTATGGAATAAGCTCCCACTCTCCTTGGCAGGCCGCATTGCAATAGCCAAAATGGTGGTTTTACCGAAATTTTGATATCTTTTCCTAAAAGTCCCACTCCCCCTCACGATGCAATTTTTTAAGAGACTGTGATCGGACATTATCACGCTAACATGGGCTGGTCGACAGCCGCTTATCGCATATGAAACCCTGAAACTACCCTTCACACGCAGCGGACTGGGGGCCCCAGACCTTAAACTGTACGCATTCTGCGCTCAAGCCAGTTTCTTACACTTTTGGCTACACCCAACACCCTTTCAGCCACACTTGGCGGCGGAAACGGACCAGGCCTCCCCTTGGCCGCTTCAGACTGCATTATTCCTGCCATATAAAGCACCTAGAGAAGAACTCAATACAGTGGAGTGTGCGCGATAGGCATGGGAGGCATTCGCAAACAGACAGGCTCTGACAGCTTATATGCGCCATCAATGAAGCAAGCAGAGAATCCTTCCTTCCCTCCACTGCACAACAAAGGGATGGCCACAATGCTAAGTCCCTGGGTATACACACCAATGCAGGCCTTTACCCAGATGGACAGTTTCTCCCTCTCCCCTCGCATACGGCAGCAACCACATTCTCCCTGCTAGATACCCTACTGTACTATCAAATTCGGGCGACCTGCAGAAACACAAACAGGGCTTTCTCGTACGCCCCGCTGATCAGTTCAGCATTTGAATACATTGATATAGCTGCATCGCCTCGCAAACTTATAACCAGGCTCTACTCACTAACACTAGCAGCCTCCCCGATAGACACTGAACGTGCGCGCAGCGCCTGGGCGGAGGACCTGACCACCGGGCCATCAGTAGAACAGTGGCAATACTGCTGTAATCGAAATGAAAGACTCTCGCCTAATTATTGGCTGAGACTGATACACTTCAAATTCTTACACAGACTGTATCGCGCCCCAATGGTCCTTCACAAAATGGGCTTAACTGCAGATGCGAGATGAGCACGGTGCTCTGCGCCAGACGCCACGTTTATACACTATGACTTCCGCATTCTTGTGATGCCGGAAAGACGAGGCGAGTAAGAAACGCTGGAGATTAACCTGCAGACTAAGGAGCGGAACCCGATTAACTAAGAACAACAGAACGTACACATACACGCTGCCGCCGCAGTTCATGAAAATTCGTTGACTGAATCGGCTCTTTGAAGAAAACAACCCCAGAGTTTTTACATTCAGCAAGGCGTCCTACTGACTACCGATTTGCTACAAGTATGCACGTTAGAATACTCGCCGCACCACTTAGATGAGAAATCATTAACCGTCCATCGAGCGCAAACAAACTACACACATGAGAAAATCTTTCCAATTCTGTGACTTAATTTGGTATTTTCCGCCTTCCAAGTCATATACGTATT
The DNA here is from genome assembly GCA_963921515.1 of Calotriton arnoldi. Classification (NCBI taxonomy): domain Eukaryota; kingdom Metazoa; phylum Chordata; class Amphibia; order Caudata; family Salamandridae; genus Calotriton; species Calotriton arnoldi. The sequence goes on along the minus strand of CAWUFW010007045.1, from coordinate 643,843 downwards.
CCTCTATCATAACTGTGTTTGACCAGGTCCTGGTCCTGAGGAGAACCCTGAAACTGAAAAAGGGTTCTGAAACACGTCGACCCCCCTCAGCTAGCAGTAGCCACTACTAGTTCATGGAATAACACTGTATACAAACAGGACATTCAGCCTGTTGTAATTATTGTGTGGTCTAGCTTTACATGGCAAGTCGCATTCTTGAAAAACAATAGTCATATGCACTGCCTTACAAATAATGACTCGTCTGTTGTCCTCTGTTTATATTGTGTCATTTGTAAACATTTGTTTGTCTCTGATGTTTTGGTGAAATGTCTAATATGTCGTTATTATTTTTGTCTTGAATTGTATTGTGTAGTATCTTTCTCTTTGACATGAATCAAATGTCGACCATGTTTGTATTTAAATGGAATAAGAAAAGGTGAAATAAAAACACCATAACCACTTCAGAATTTAGGTGGTTATTTATGAATGCATCAATCATTAACGCACGTTCAAACCACTCTCTCTCTTCCACGTTTATACACCTGGCCTGAACATGTCCGAGAGTGGCTGACTACTGGCGAACAGTGTGCGTGACCATTAACTCCATCACCTCTGACTGCATTACACCAGGCCCGCTCACGTGCCTACTAGGCTATGTTAAAGAGATCCCTGATGTTAGCCGCCGATTAGTGGTGATGCTGCTACTGTTGGCCAAGCGCAGGGTGGCGATGCATTGGGGTCGCAAACCAGCACCATTAACTAAGACATGGCTTGCTGATGCAGCACACTGCCAGACGCACCTCACTAAGTACTGGAACCTCATACCCCTGGGGAGCCGTCCACACGACATCTGGGCCCCACTGGTAAGGTATCTCCACTGACTAGACGACACTGACGAACGTTCAAGCTCTCCCGATGTAGGCTCCTAACGCGTACCACTTTGAGACACTGCGCAAAGACACAACAGAAATACCTCCATTTGTTTCTTCTCCGTGATGTCATGTACCATATACTTCAGATATGCCTCAATTACGTCCACATAGTTTATTGCATAAACTACCTGAAAGAAACAGTTAGTTATAGATTCCTTACCTTAGAATTACCCCAGGCATCAGACTGGATCCGGAAAGTTTTTCGTCAGCAGTACCCCTGCGCGTCGGAAGGTGGCGTCGCTCGACTCCGCGTTCGGCGTCGTGGTCGCCGGGATGACGTCGCGGTAGCTACATAGACGCCGCCCTCGCGCGCTGACGTCAGTTCCTTCTTTTTCCGCGCCAGCAAGCGCAGATCCGGAGAGAGCGGTACCCCCAGTCAATTTTTGACTGAACTTTTTCTCGACTTTTGTCAACTTTGTTGTTGTTTGAGTCCATCGACTCCTGGTGCACGAGGGATGCCCGGCTTTAAGGCTTGCGGTTCCTGTAACCGACTCGTGTCAGTGACGGATCCGCACCGCGTGTGCCTCTACTGCCTGGAGCGCGACCACGACCCCAAGTCGTGCTCCGACTGCCGGACCATGGCCCCGAAGTCTTTGCGGGAGCGGTCCCGAAAGCTATTCGAGGCCCGGCAGTCGGCTCCGCGCCGCTCGAGGTCCCGGTCGCGGAGGAGGTCGAGGGACCAGTCGCGGAGCCAACACCATTCTTCGTTGAAGTCTTCGCACTCGGGGTCAGGTAAGTCGAAGCACAAAAAGAAGTCGAAGAAGCATTGTCGCTCTTCGACTTCTCCCCGTCCGTCGGCCGACGCGACGAGGGATTTGGGTGGTGCCACACCCGCGGCTCCGCTTGCAGAGACTGCAGGGTCGACTTCAGGTTTCCCCCCCTTTCCGGGACCCGGTGCGACCCCTGCCCAGCTTCGGAGTTTCTACGAAGCGATGCATGCCATCTTTGGGCAGCACGACTCCGCCGGCGCGCCTTCGTGCCCCGCGGACTCAGCTGGGGGCCTTGGGCGGCTTTGGCCCCGGCGCCGCAGGGTCCCCTTGGATCCAGGCCTGGATCCGGATCGGCGCCGGTCGACCTCGTTACGCCTCCCCCGGCGCTGATCCCACCGGCACCACGTCCGCCACTGGCGTCGGCTGTGTCCCCAGCCGACGTCGACCCCGGCCTCCACCTCGAGGTAGACACAGAGTCAGACCGGCATCGACCGACGCCGGCGGGTACTTTTATGCCCCTGTTCTACCCTGGCTCTTTGAGGCCAGATTGGCAGCAAGAGGAGGGTGAGGAGGACTGGGAGGGGTCTGGAGACCCTTTAACAGACCAGATGGTGTATGAGCAGGACAGGAGAGAGGAACTGGGGGAAGCCAGTGGTTTGGATACCTCACCAGACCTTGGCATGTTGTCTCCTCCTACCGTGGCTACGGAGGAGGGAGCGTCATACGCAGTGGTGTTGCGTAGGGTGGCCCAGGCTCTCCACCTCGAGCTTCCTACAGTGGCAGTCAGGACTAACCTCCTGACAGAGGTGCTTCAACCTGCAGCGAGATCTTCGGAGCCCCTGCTGCGTTTAATGAAGCCCTGACAGACATCCTTTTTGGCACCTCGTCCAGGCCCAACACAGGGGCCCCTGTGGACAGGATGATTGCACGACGCCACCGCCCTGCCCCGGGCGACCCCACTTTCCTCTCCGAACACCCCACCACTGAGAGCTTGGTAGTCCTAGCCTCCACGTACAAGGGCGCATTCCCTACCGCTCCCCCGGACAGGGAATCCAAACTGCTGGATCATCTTGGGAAAAAGATGTTTTCTTCCTCCAGCTTAGGACTACGGTAGGTAAACACCGCATGTCTATTGGGCCGTTACACCCACTCTGTGTGGGACACGGTTGCGCAAGTGCTGCCTCCGTGCCCGGAGGAGGCTCGGGCCGTGCTCTCTCGAGCGGTTGCTGAAGGGAGAGACGCAGCTAAGTTTACCATCCGCTGTGGGCTGGATACCGCCGACGCACTTGGCAGGACGATTGCAACGTCAGTAGCCCTTCGACGCTACGCCTGGTTGCGTTCGACTGGTTTTTCCGGGGATGTCCAATCCACATGTATGGACATGCCCTTTGATGGCCGTCGCCTTTTCGGCGACAAGGCGGACAACGCGCTAGAGCTCTTTAAGGACTCTCGGGCTACGGCCAGGTCATTGGGCCTCTCCACCACCCGCCCTGCGCAGTCTGCCTTTCGCGGCTACGGAAGGAGTGCCCCGCTACGTCCCGCCCAGAGTCACAGGCCGGCGCAAGCTGTTCAGCCCCAGCGCGGCTGGGGACGTGGGAACCACCGCCGTGGCTCTGGGGGCCTGCAGGCGGGCCAGTCCACCGCAGCCCCCTCTGCAGCAGCCTCCAAACACTCCTAATCCGACCTTTCAGGGCCACCAAACACCAGTGGGCGGCAGGATCCGCCATCACCTCCCCCACTGGCGCACCATCACGTCGGACAGGTGGGTTTTGCAAATAGTCCGAAGGGGCTACTCCCTTCCCTTCGAGGCTACTCCTCCATCCATGCCACCTCAGTACCATCGCATGTCGGAGGATCACCTGGCCCTTCTCCAACAGGAAGTTTCGGCACTCTTGGCCAAGGGTGCCATCGAGCGCGTTCCTGCCCCAGAAGTAGGTCGTGGTTGTAATTCCCACTACTTTCTGGTGCCCAAGAAGGACAAAGGCCTGCGTCCTATCTTGGATCTCCGGAACGTCAACCGCTTCCTCCGGAAGGAGAAGTTCAAGATGTTGACGCTCGCTCAGGTCTTGTCTGCCCTCGACCCTGGAGACTGGATGGTAGCGTTGGACTTGCAGGACGCTTCCTTTCACATCCCCGTCCTGCCGGCCCACCGGCATTACCTGCGGTTCACGGTAGGCCACCAGCACTTTCAGTTTACCGTGCCCCCCTTTGTCCTTACCAGCGCCCCTCGGATGTTCACAAAAGTGATGGCGGTGGTCGCAGCTCATCTGCGCAGATCAGGGGTTCCAGTCTTCCCCTATCTCGACGACTGGCTGTTGAAGGCGGGCTCGCCCCAGGCTGTCGTCTCCCACCTCCAGACTACGGCCGACCTCCTACATTCGCTGGGGTTCTCCATCAACGTGCTGAAGTCACACCTGACCCCCTCTCAGAAGCTCCTCTTCATCGGAGCGGTTCTGGACACGACGCAGTTTCGGGTTTATCCTCCCGAGCAGCGAGTCCGGGATATTCCGGCTATGATTCCGATCTTTCAGCCTCTATCCCGGCTTTCGGTCAGGATGACCCTCAGGCTGCTCGGTCTGATGGCCTCCTGCATCCTGCTGATGGATCATGCCAGATGGCATATGCGGGCTCTGTAGTGGGACCTGAAGTTCCAGTGGGCCCAACATCAAGGGAATCTGTCCGATTGCGTCCAGATCTCGGAGGGCACTGCACACCAATTGCAGTGGTGGCTTACGAACCAGAATTGGGTAGAAGGCGGATCCCTCTCCCATCCTCAACCAGAATTCACAGTGGTGACCGATGCATCACTTAACGGATGGGGCGGCCACATGGGGGAGGCGGAGATCAGAGGCCTCTGGTCTCCGGCGGAGTCCGGGCTCCACATCAATCTTCTGGAGCTTCGGGCGATTCGTCTTGCACTCAAGGCATTCCTTCCCTCTGTCCGGGGAAGAGTAGTGCAGGTGTTCGCGGACAACACCACCGCCATGTGGTACTGCAACAAACAAGGCGGGGTGGGGTCGTGGACCCTATGTCAGGAGGCTCTCCGCCTCTGGACATGGCTGAAACATCAGTGCATATCCCTGGTGGTTCAACACCTGGAAGGTTCTCTGAAAGCCAGGGCGGACGAACTCAGCCGCAGGTGCATGATGGATCACGAATGGCGTCTTCACTCGGAGGTGGTGCAAGGTCTCTTTCAGCAGTGGGAAGAGCCTTGGTTAGATCTATTCGCCACCGAAGAGAACGCGCAATGTCAGCAATTCTGTGCGTTGGAATTTCCAAGGCGTCACTCGCTCGGCGACGCTTTTCGTCGCGAGTGGAGTTGCGGTCTTCTATACGCCTTTCCGCCTATACCACTTCTGCCCAGAGTGCTGAAGAAGATCAAGTACGACCGGGCCCAAGTCATTCTTGTGGCTCCGGATTGGGCAGAAGAGTCTGGTATCCCGAGCTGCTTAACATGGCCATCGATACTCCGATCAGACTGCCTCTTCGGGAGGATCTTCTGTCGCAGCAGCAGGGGACGGTCCTCCACCCGAACCTGTCCAGCCTCCACCTCCTTGCGTGGAGATTGAGCGGCGGCAGTTGACGTCGTTTGACCTGCCTCCCGAAGTCTGCGATGTTATCTTGGCAGCCAGACGTCCCTCCACTAAGACGGTATACGCCTAAATGGAACAAATTTGTGGCATGGTGCACAGCAAAGGCTGAGGATCCCCTTTCTGCCCCTCTTTCTGAGGTTCTCTTGTTCCTCCTTTCTTTTCCCAGCATGGCTCTGCCCTGGGCACTCTTAAGGGCTATCTCTCAGCCATTTCAGCCTTTCTTAGGCTTCCTGATCAGCCTTCTCTTTTCAAGTCCCCTGTTGTAAATCGATTTCTTAAGGCCATTACTCCTCTTTTTCCTCCTGTTCCCTTCGTAATGCCTCGGTGGGACTTGAACTTGGTTCTTACGTATCTTATGTGCGCTCCCTTTGAGCCGCTACATAACTGTCCTCTCAGACTTCTCACTTTAAAGACTGCCTTTCTGGTTGCCATCACTTTTGCTCGCAGGGTGAGTGAGCTCCAGGCTCTTTCTTCAAAACCTCCTTTTCTGGCGGTTCATCCGGACAAGGTTGTCCTTCGAACCCGACCCTCTTTTCTTCCTAAAGTGGTTACTTCTTTCCACATTGGTCAAACCATCACTTTGCCCACCTTCTTTCCGCATCCTTCTAAGGAGGAAGAGAGGCTCCACCGTCTGGATCCAAAACGTGCGCTTTCATTTTATTTGGATCGCACCAAGCAATTCCGGGTGGATGATCAGCTCTTTGTTGGCTACGTGGGCGCCAAAAAAGGTCGGGCCGTGCACAAGCGGACCATCTCTAGGTGCATTAAAGCTTGCTACTCTTTGGCGAAGAAGGAGCCTCCAGTGGGATTGCGCGCCCATTGCACCAGGGCGACGGCAGCTACCACTGCTTTGGGACGGGGAGTCCCCCTCAATGACATCTGTCAGGCAGCTACGTGGGCATCTCGGCACACGTTCACAAAACACTACTGCCTGGACAGCCAAGTCCGGAGAGACGGCTTCTTTGGCTGTTCTGTTCTCCAGAACTTTCTGGTGTGAACTTGGTTTGCAGACCCACCTCCAGGGTTGGTATTGCTGGGGTACCTATTCTAAAGGTAAGGAATCTATAACTAATTGTCTCTTTCAGATGAACAAGTTACTTACCTTCGGTAACGATATATCTGTAAGAGACATAGATTAGTTATAGATTCCTTACCGCCCCACCCATCCTCCCCGTTCTGCAAACTGACTTCTAGTGTCAGGGAATCCCTTTCAGGGCCCTAGTTTTGTGCACCAGTGGTCAGTGTCTTGCATGGCTCTGCCCTTCTGGCGTGGAATGTCGTGTAAAAGAACTGACGTCAACGCGCGAGGGCGGCGTCTAAGTAGCTACCACGACGTCATCCGGGCCACCACAACACCAACGCCAAACGCGGAGCCGACCGACGCCACCTTTCGACGCGCAGGGGTACTGCTGACGAAAAAATTCTCCGGATTCAGTCTGACGCCTGGGGGTAATTCTAAAGGTAAGGAATCTATAACTAATCTATGTCTCTTACAGATATATTGTTACCGAAGGTAAGTAACTTGTTCATTAAAAAAAAAAATACCTCAGGACATGGTTAAGCCTTGCATAGATGCAGTGAGCTGCAGAATAGTATGTATAGTCCAAATCATTACGGTATGTGTGCCATATAACCTCACTCTCAATTTTCTGCTGCCAAACTCCTACCTTGCTTGAGAGGAATGAATCTCTTGAGTGTCCTATCATGTGATCTCCTCCATCATAAGGTTATGGTTGGCACCTATAATGATGTGGCTGTGCTACTTATACCACTTCTCCATGAACATGTCTTTTTAATGTTTCTGCCCAGAAGTTTGGGGAGTTTAAGGATATCAACCTGAAGGTACGCGAGCCCAGGTCAAGGAACATTGCCAGGGGTCTGCTGAGCCCTTCAGGCCAGCTTTGGAGGAGTTCCCCCCCCCCACTCCCCACCCCTTGAAGTCTCACCCCATTACTACAGCAGCTCCCCCAGTCTTATTTGGGCCAGACGCAAAATGCTGTCTAGGGAATTACTTGGGCCTCAAGTCAGAATCAATATTTCTTGTTCAAATGTGCCTCTTGTAATAGATAAATTACCCATTTAAAAGAATAGACCATATTGAAAAATGTTAGGCTTATCTGGGGAGTTATGACCCCGTACATTTAAACTGACAATTTTGACCATTTATCGGTTAGTGGTATGGTCTCTGTAGCATCTGACCCAACAACCTGGTTCTCACCTGTGTTCCCTGGCTGGTTTCCCTTCTGTTGGCCCAATGGTGTCCCAAGCACTGGTGACAATAATTCGGTAATCAGCCATTCGCTGAGTTCCCTGCTTCCCTCTTGGGGTGCCAGTAATTGCACTTGGGTCTGAGAGACAGCACACGCATCTCCAGGTGCCCAAGGTGCACTCTGCAGAGTATCCTGGCTGCACTCTTGTGTCATGGTTGTAGAAAGCTATCTCTGTATATACTATACCAAAGTAAGGTATAGTGTGCAGAGTCCAGTGGATCCCCAGAGTCTTTACAGAGGTTAAAGTAGATAATACTAATGCTCTCTTTCGTGGTAGTGTGGGCGAGCAGTTGGCCTTAGCAGAGGGCAGTGCTAAGCATTTGTTGTACACACACAGGCAGGAAATGATTACACACACTCAATGACTAAATCCGAGACCAATGGTTTGTAAAAATATTATTTTTAGTACATTTATTTTCTATAACCAAAGATACTTTGTTGCAGTAAAATACGTTTTGCAATATTACTGTTTTTCAATGTTAAAAGTAGACAGTGCATTTTTCAATCAATGCAATGTTATCCTATGGGAGGAAGCACTATCAGCAATATGCAGGTAAGTAAATGATTTACGATATAGAGATTTTGGATGAAGAATCGGTACCAGGCAAGGTTCAGGTAAGTAACCTCAGTGCACCACCAGTGGCACTGGGCCAGTCGGGTGCAGAGGTCGAACTAGGGATCTGGTGCCAATGTGAACCAATGGTGAAAGGGGGCAATTGAAGTGGTACTACTTACAGGTAAGTAGAACAGCTTGGTAACCCATTCTCCGGAGATTAAGGTAAGCACAGGGGGGGCCACAAGTTAGCACCAAACTTACACCTTCAGCGACACCAGGGCGGCCGGTTGCAGAGTGCCAACGCAGCGTTGGGCGCCCAATGCAAACAAATGGAGAATCTTGAAGTCAGTAAAAGGCTTCAGGCTCAGACCAGGAGGCTGGACAAAAGAAACCTGCAGCTGCACAGATAAGTTGGGATGTGCTGGGGCATCGGGACATCGTCAATTTGATCTCCCCAAGGCCCAGGGGCTCTGGGTGCACAGGTGTCCTTAGGCGTCGGAAATCAGCTTACCGGTGCAGGTCACGGTTGTTGGAGGGGTGTGGGGGGGGGTCATCATGCAGAGGCTGCAGGTGTCTACGTGGAGTCCGGCAGGGATCAGTCCATGGTGGACTCTTGCTCAGAAACGCCTGGGAGCCTTTGCTGGACCGGTGGGCCCCTGGAACTCGGGCCGTGGGCGTCGGGTGCAGAAGTAGTCGATTTCGAAGTTCTGCAGGCAGAGCTTTGGTCTTTAAAGTTGTTTTTCTTCTGGACAGGTCCGCTTTCCATGGGAGATTAGGAGTGTTTTTACATGGCAGGCAGTCCTCCCAGGGTTCTGGAGGTCGCTGGACTGCGGTACAAGTCGCTCGTCTTTAGCAGGGTCTTTGAGGGCTGCAGACAGGCCGATAGGGCTGGGGCCAAGTCAGTTGATGTCTTCAGTCTTCGCTGCTGCACGCCTCTTCTTTGTCCTCTTCTTCGTAGGTCGTCGGTAATCTGAGGATTAAGGTTCAGGTGTGCCCCTGAATACTAATTTTAGGGGCATTACAGGGGTCAGAAGGTAGTAGCCAATGAGCTACTTACCTTTAGGGTGCCTACACCCTTTACATGTCCACTCCCTCTGGGGAGGGGCATATCCCTAACCCTATTGGCTAGAGTCCTCCAAAACAATATAGAGGATTCTCAAAGGACAGGGTCACTTCCACTCAGGACACCTTAGGGGAGGTCCTGGCTGAGAGAGGGACACACCTCTCTCATGCTTACTAATTTTCCCGCCGACCTTGCCGCCAAAAATGGAGCTTGGTCAGGGGGGCAGGTATCTCCACTAGCTGGAGAGGCCCTGGTCAGAATAACAAAGCACCGGAAGCCTTTGAGGCTCACCGCCTTTCTATGCTGTTCCTGCTTGGGCGTAGGTGTGAAGCACCTCCACCCAGAGCAGGCTTTATTTCTGACCCACGAGAGCAAAACGATCCCACCTGAGGGGGTCAGAAACTTGTCTAGAGGTAGCAGGCTGGTGGGGAACAGTCGGGCACACACTAGCGAGTTGGTAGGATTTCAGGGGGCACCTCCAAGGTGCCCTCTGGGTGCATTTCTTTAAAAATCCAGCACTGGAATCAGTGTGGGTTTATTAAGCTGAGATGTTTGGTACCAATCATCTTGAAACTTGGTGAAGCCATCATGGAACTGTGGAACTCGTGGCTGTGACAAGCTCCCAGCCCATGTACTCAGTATGTCTTCACTGTGCACTTATAATGTCTAAAGATGGACTTCGACACTATAGGGGCATATCTGCTCATGCAGTTATGCCCTTACATGAGGCATAGTGCACCCTGCCTTGGGGCTGTAAGGCCTGCTGTAGGGGTGACTTACCTATGCCTCCTGTAGTGCTGGTAGGCCAGGTCGACTCTTCATTTTTATCTGCACCGAAACACGCAGGCTGCATTGGCAGTATGCCTGTGTTTGGTGAGGGGTCTCTTAGGGTGGCACAATACTTGCTGTAGCCCTTAGAGCCCCTCTCTGGTCACAAAGCCCTTGGTACCACTGGTACCTTTTACAAGGGACTTATATGTGAGCCAAGGGTTTGCCAATTTTGGAAACAAAGGTACAGTTTTGGGAAAGAACACGGGCACTGGGAACCTGGTTAGCAGGAACCCAGTGCACACTCAGTCAAAGGTGCATCAGAGTCGGGCAAAAAGTGTGGGGTGGGTACTGCAACAGAAACCCACTTTCCTACAATGGTGTTCTGATTGTTTGTAGTCTTCTGCTGGGTACCCGACATCTTTGCTGTCTCAGGGTAGGTAGCGCCAGCCCTCTAGTGTTCTCTTTGTGTTTTTCAGGTCTAACTGCCTCCCACCACACTCCTGGCTGCTCTGCTTCAGGTGCAGCCCCAGTATGGGACGGGAGCAGCTATTTTGGTTTTGCCATACCGGACCCAGAGAGCTGCTTACAATCCACTCAATCAGAATTCAATCAGCAGGCATGTGTTGTCTTTGTGCACCATTGAGTGTGGATCTCTTGTTTGCCAGGACATGCTGGTTGTGGAGGGCCACTCACAATCCACGCTGTCTGGCTTCAGCCAGAATGCATCCGCTGTCGATGACCTGGGCCACAGCTTTTTTTCTGGTGATGAGGATCTTGTTTCCGGCTCATCAAAGCCAGGAAAGGGTGCCTAATTGGCTGGCACATACAGAGGGAAGGAAAACGTGGTGCCCTCTGTTTCCATTCTGGCAGGCCTCCGGCGTCTCATTTTAAATTCCAGTTCATAATCTTAATTGTTTACATTGTAGGCAGTCACTCCCCCAAAATGCGCGGGGGTATGGGGGCGTGGGGGGGGGCAAGGTTAAACATTGCAAAACAAAAAAAATTATCATACACTTAACTTGTCGCTGGTGCCGGGTCCCTCGTCTCTGCTCCTTGCTCCTGCTCTCCTCGTGGGACAGGAAGCCAGGAAGGAAGCTCCCCTGACCAATCACAACGCTGCAATGCAGCGTTGTGATTGATTTTGAGCGTCCTGGTTCGACGCTCAACCAGGGAATGGGGGCCTGGGCTTGTTCTCCACTCAGGCTGTAATGCAGCCTGCATAGAGAACAGGGAAAGTGCGCATGACTGGCTGGGCCGACTAAACAGTCATTGCGCACTTAGGAGTGGGCAAACCACTCCTGCCCTGCTCTGTGAGCAGAACAGCACCGCCCACCCGCAAAGGAAACCTAAAATGATCATAACTAAAATGTTTATCATTTTATTTTTCCTTTCCTTTACACTGCTCAAAAACAGTGGGGCGACGCTCCTCCGCCATAGCGGAGGATCCACCACTGATTAGGCCTCTAGCTGCTTGATTGACACACAGGACTTTTTATGATTCAGTCTATACTTCAAACTTGGTTTGTAATTACCATCAGTAGGCACAGTTTTACCAAAACTGAACATCTTTGTTGACATTGTGTTAGGATTTAGGCAGCAGATGACCTTGTAGGAGAAATGTCGGTACCTTGATGCATGTGTACTTCCCTCGTTAGTTCACAGAGTGAGTTCTTTTGAGACGACCCCTAACTGCTATAAGAGGCCGTCTCACCCAGTTGCCAATGCTTGACTTACTATCCCTAACTAGTGACCACGCCCCCTCCGAGCTCCGATTTGAGTACTTGCTCTCTGGATTGATTCCTGGTATCCGGCTTGAACTCTTCTATCCCGAGTTACCTTATCTACTTCTGCTACCCCCTAGAAGTTCTGTTCCTTCCCTGACGCGCGTGTGCCCGCTGATCCGCTCCTCTCCCCACGGAGCCGGCCAGCGCGCCACGCCTTCCATTGCTGACCTGCCTTCGTGAAAGTGTGTGCGCCGCTGATCCGCTCCTCTCCCCACGGAGCCAGCCAGCGCGCCACGCCATCTATTGCTGACCCGCCTCGAGAAAGCGTGTGCGCCGCTGATCCGCTCCTCTCCCTACGGAGCCGGCCAGCGCGCCACGCCATCTTTTCCTGTCCCGCTTTCGTGAAAGCGTGCGTTGCTGATCCGCTCCTCTCCCTACGGAGCCGGCCAGTACGCCACGCCATCTTTTCCTGTCCCGTTTTTGTGAAAGCATGTGCGCCGCTGATCCGCTCCTCTCCCTACGGAGCCGGCCAGCGCGCCACGCCATCTTTTCCTCTCCCGCTTTCGTGAAAGCGTGAGCGCCGCTGATCCGCTCCTCTCCCTACGGAGCCGGTCAGTATTTCTTTGAATCCCTGCTCCCCTTAACAAACTAGTGGACTCTCCCTCTTTTGAATAAACCCAACGTGACCTTGAATGATTGTGGAAGTGAGTGGTTGTGTTTGACGTCCCTTAGTAGTTCCTTTTCTCAGTATTCCCTTACCTGCACTTCCTGGTCTTTCATCAGTTGAGCCTGGGTTATGCGCTCATATGACGCTGGGAAATTTCAGAATATCCTGGGACTCTCTCACTGGTAAGTGAACTGCATATGTTGGGAAGTGACATGCATTAATGTTCTTGACTGCTGTTTAGTTCATGAGGAGTAAAGCCAGTCTTATTTGTTATCTCTTTATTGTTTAGCTTCTCTGTGGAACCAGCTCCCCACTACCACGCTACCTGGTGTCATCTTTGGGGAAAGAGTGGTGGTCACTCTATGCGTTATTCCCCTTACTTTTGGTTAGCAGCGTCTTGTGAGTGAGTCACTATACCTCCTCCAGGAGTTGTTGTCTAAAGGTGAGGGGGAACTAATTTCTTTGCTCCTGTGAAATCTCACGTGGATTGGACTTCAGACCCGACAGAAAGTCAAGCCCAAGAGTTATTTCCACCTGAGCAAAGATGAACACTGACGGGGCTAGCGCCCCTCTAGATCCCTCTCTCCACACATCTTTATTAGGTCCCTCAGTAGAGGAACTTGCGGCAGTTCTAGTAGAATTGCAATCTGAGGTAGGGAGGTTAAGGTCTGAAAATCAGAGATTACAGACAGAGTTACTACAATCAAAGTCACAGAATTCACTTGACCCTAGGAACCCTAGTACCCTTCCAAAGACCCGGAAAAGTTACATTCAGCCTGCGCATTTTTCAGTTCCGTCCCATAGTCCCAATTCCTCCACAAGGGTAGATAGCAACATACCTCCTGTGCACTTTACTGTTCATACTCCCAGCCCAGTTCCACTAGCTATGCCAGAGAGGTTCAACGGAGACAGTGCTAGATTTAGCGTCTTCATGAACCAATGTCAGCTACAGTTCCTGTGTAAGGCGGCATCGTTTCCAGATGACGCTGCTAAAGTAGCCTTTGTTATATCTTATTTAGCAGGCAATGCTGCAGATTGGGCTGTTCCATTGGTAGAAAACAACGATCCATTATTATATGACTTTATGCTATTTCAGGATAAGATGAAGAGTCTTTTTTCGAAACATACCTTTATGCAGGCCAGCGATAATGCTCTTCTCAATCTTAGGCAGGGATCCAAGGACCTACTTACGTATATAACTAACTTTAATAGGCTGGTAGCAGAGAGGCATTGGCCTGAGGAAAAAGAACCTCTCTGTTTTATCGAGGGTTAAACGGTGAACTTAAAGATTTGTTGTCTCAAATAGTAGATCCTCCCGATGACTGCTCTGCCTTCATAGATATGACGGTCAAGTTGGATCATAGACTCCATGAAAGGAAAGGGGAAAAATCACGTCTTACTCCTTCTAGATATATGATGTTAAGACCTGAAAAGAAAGAATCAAAAGACATTAAAGACGTTGCTGAGCCTATGCAGATTGGAGGACTGAGGAGTCCGCTGTCTGCAGAAGAAAAAGACAAGAGGAGAAAGAACAATCTCTGTTTATATTGCGGGAAAGGAGGACATTATGCTCGTGAGTGTCCAATCAGACCTCGTTCAGTTGCTAAGAAAATCGCAAGTAGTCATCTTCCTACTTATATGGAGGAAAACTAGAAGTCTTGAAGAAAGCAGAGACCAATTCTTCAAGTGTTGTCTTTTCTAAGGTCTCTACCACAAAGAAAATCTTTCCCCTAGTACCAAGACATTTTACCTTGTCCATTACTTTGGTGATATCTCCTCAATGTCGAAAGAACATGTCTATATTATTGGACTCAGGGGCCACAGGGAATTTTCTTGATATTCAGTTGGCCCGAGATGTCGGAATCCCTTTCTTATTGAAACCTCATCCTGAACCGGTGAGAGCGGTAGATGGGTCAGAGTTATCATCTGGATTGATTACTTATCAGACTCCCCGATTGTAATGGTGTGTAATAACGGACATTCAGAATCTATAGTCTTTGATCTAATAGACACCCCCAATTTCGGGCGCTATCCTGGGGGTTCCCTGGCTACAAGTCCACAATCCCCAAATAGACTGGGTGACTCGAACAGTGACACTAAAATCTCATCATTGCATGATAAACTGTTACCAAGAAGCAAGTGAATGGAACAGTTCGCTTTGCTGTACTGTACATATAATGTCCACAGTTCCTGACCTTCCGGCGCACTATGAGGAATACCTAACTGTCTTTGACGAAGTTAAAGCCTCTGCCTTACCTCCGCACAGAAGCTATGATTGTCGCATTGATTTGGTACCCGGAGCAACCTTGCCAGTTAGTCGTATTTATGCCCTAACAGCACCTGAAACTGAATACTTGCAGAAATACATCGAAGAAATGCTGGAAAAAGGGTTCATACGTCACTCCACATCTCCAGTGTCCTCACCCATCTTTTTTATTCCAAAGCGAGAAGGGGGTCTTCGAGCGTGTTTGGATTATTGCGCCCTTAACAAAGTCACCATAAAGAATAAATATCCCCTACCACTTATTTCAGTTCTTTTGGATCAGGTACGAGGAGCTAAGATCTTTACCAAAATAGATCTTAGAGGAGCCTACCATCTCATTCGTATTAAACATGGAGATGAATGGAAAACAGCATTCCGTACCAAATTTGGGTTATTTGAGTACTGCGTGATGCCGTTTGGTCTTTGTAATGCTCCAGCGGCATTTCAATTTTTTGTTAACGAAATACTAAGAGAATACCTTGATGTCTTCGTGATCGTCTATATCGACGATATCCTGATTTATTCACAAACAGAACAAGATCATATTATCCACGTTACGAAAATCTTGAAAACATTGAAGGAAAACCAATTATTCGCCAAACTTGACAAGAGCACCTTCCATACCACCAGAGTGGAGTTTCTAGGATTTGTGATCTCTCCTGAAGGCGTACATATGGACCCCAAAAAGATAGAAGCCTTGGTTAACTGGTCTAGTCCCTGTACAGTAAAAGAGGTGCAATCTTTTATAGGCTTTGCCAATTTTTACAGCAGATTTATAGATCACTTTTCTGAATTATTAACACCCATTACTCGACTTCTGCGGAAAGGAGTACAGTTTGAATGGAATAAAGAAGCAGAACGAGCCTTCTGCATTTTAAAGGAACGATTCACTACCGCTCCTGTCATCAAACATGCTGATAATACGCAACCTTATTACGTTGAAGCAGACGCTTCTCAGTATGCGGTGGGAGGAGTTCTCTCGCAGAGAGATACTAACACAGGACGCTTGCATCCTGTTGCTTACTATTCTAAAACCCTATTGCCTGCTGAACAGAACTACACAATTGGAGAACGTGAACTATTGGCCATCAAGCTTGCCTTCCAGGAGTGGAGACACTATTTGTTAGGATCCCCACATATAGTTACCATCTACTCTGATCACAGAAACCTCCAAAATTTTCGGTCAGCACGAGCACTCACTCCCCGTCAAATGAGATGGGTTTCATTCTTTAGTGAGTATGATTTCGTTATCACCTATCGCCCTGGATCTCAACATGGCAAAGCAGATGCACTCTCTCGTCTTGGTCCAGAGAAAGTTGCCTCTCCTGAATGTTATCCCCCTTTTTTTTCTGACAAAAAGATTATAGGGGTAGAATGCCATGGGGACGTCACTCCCTTGGGGTTTATAGACAAACTAAAAGAATACTACCGTACCATCCCTTCTGAAGAATGGGAAAACGATCCCCTGAATCAGATCAGAGACCAGCTGTATTATCACGAAAACAAATTATACATACCAACTGTTGCATTGCAAAAACAACTATTGCTCTGGTGCCACAATAGCTCACTGGCCGGACATCCAGGGAGTAGCAAAACCCTCAAGATCTGTCAGAGATGGTTTTGGTGGGAAGAAATGGCCAAAGATGTTATAGCCTTTGTCAATTCGTGTTCCACCTGTGCTCGACAAAAAGCCTCACATTGTGCTCCGGCCGGGTTATTGAGAACCACTGCCGTTCCCCCTGGCATTCCATTAGCATGGATTTCATTACAGATCTCCCGAGAAGTCAGGGATACAACACCATCTTTGTAGTAGTAGATATGTTAACCAAGATGGCACATTTTGTCCCTCTAAAAACTTACCCTCATCCAAAGAATTAGTGCATATTTTTCTAGAACATGTAATCAGATTACATGGTCTTCCTTCGATAATCATTTCAGACAGAGGGGCCCAATTTGTGTCCAAATTTTGGCAAGGCATGTGTAAGACACTGGGTATAGATCACAGACTCTCCACAGCTTATCATCCCCAAACCGATGGTCAAACCGAAAGAACGAACCAGACTTTGGAACAGTATTTACGTTGTCTGTTAGCCACAATAACAAGTGACTGGTCCCGAGCTCTCCCTATGGCTGAATTTGCCTAAAACAATTCCACACATTCTTCTACTGGTGTGTCTCCTTTCTTTTTTACACTAGCACAACACCCTAAATTCCTGCCTATTTCTCTTCCCTCAGAATTAGAGAGTATCCCTGCTCTTAAAGATCATCACAAAGTTCTTTTGTCCAACTGGGACAACGCAAAAAAAGAATTACAACGAGCCAAGGAAGCCATGAAACTACAGGCTGATAAACACAGACGTCCTGAACCTGCTTATCAAGTAGGAGACAAGGTGTGGTTATCAACTAGAAATCTGAGATTGAGAGGCTCTAAAAAATTACAACCTAGATACATAGGTCCTTATCTGGTAAAGAGAGTAATAACACCTGTTACAGTACACCTGCAGTTGCCAGACGACATGCAAATACACCCTGTATTTCATTGCTCCTTAGTCAAAAGATACATACCCCTCTAGTCCCTGAGAAACCACCTCCCCCAATAATCATAGAGGGTGAAGAGGAATATGAAGTAAACATGATTTTAGATTCCCGCAAACACAGAGGTAAAATACAGTATCTCATTGATTGGGTAGGCTATGCCCCAGAGGATAGGCCCTGGGAACCAGCTGAAAATATTCATGCCCCTGTTTTGATTCGCAGATTCCATGCACTCCATCCTTCAAAACCTCGCCCCGGGAATAGGCCTTTGGGTGGGAGAACTGTTAGGATTTAGGCAGCAGATGACCTTGTAGGAGAAATGTCGGTACCTTGATGCATGTGCACTTCCCTCGTTAGTTCACAGAGTGAGTTCTTTTGAGACGACCCCTAACTGCTATAAGAGGCCGTCTCACCCAGTTGCCAATGCTTGACTTACTATCCCTAACTAGTGACCACGCCCCCTCCGAGCTCCGATTTGAGTACTTGCTCTCTGGATTGATTCCTGATATCCGGCTTGAACTCTTCTATCCCGAGTTACCTTATCTACTTCTGCTCCCCCCTAGAAGTTCTGTTCCTTCCCTGACGCGCGTGTGCCCGCTGATCCGCTCCTCTCCCCACGGAGCCGGCCAGCGCGCCACGCCTTCCATTGCTGACCTGCCTTCGTGAAAGTGTGTGCGCCGCTGATCCGCTCCTCTCCCCACGGAGCCGGCCAGCGCGCCACTCCATCTATTGCTGACCCGCCTTCGAGAAAGCGTGTGCGCCGCTGATCCGCTCCTCTCCCTACGGAGCCGGCCAGCGCGCCACGCCATCTTTTCCTGTCCCGCTTTCGTGAAAGCGTGCGTTGCTGATCCGCTCCTCTCCCTACGGAGGCGGCCAGTACGCCACGCCATCTTTTCCTGTCCCGTTTTTGTGAAAGCATGTGCGCCGCTGATCCGCTCCTCTCCCTACGGAGCCGGCCAGCGCGCCACGCCATCTTTTCCTCTCCCGCTTTCATGAAAGCGTGAGCGCCGCTGATCCGCTCCTCTCCCTACGGAGCCGGTCAGTATTTCTTTGAATCCCTGCTCCCCTTAACAAACTAGTGGACTCTCCCTCTTTTGAATAAACCCAACGTGACCTTGAATGATTGTGGAAGTGAGTGGTTGTGTTTGACGTCCCTTAGTAGTTCCTTTTCTCAGTATTCCCTTACCTGCACTTCCTGGTCTTTCATCAGTTGAGCCTGGGTTATGCGCTCATATGACGCTGGGAAATTTCAGAATATCCTGGGACTCTCTCACTGGTAAGTGAACTGCATATGTTGGGAAGTGACATGCATTAATGTTCTTGACTGCTGTTTAGTTCATGAGGAGTAAAGCCAGTCTTATTTGTTATCTCTTTATTGTTTAGCTTCTCTGTGGAACCAGCTCCCCACTACCACGCTACCTGGTGTCATCTTTGGGGAAAGAGTGGTGGTCACTCTATGCGTTATTCCCCTTACTTTTGGTTAGCAGCGTCTTGTGAGTGAGTCACTATACCTCCTCCAGGAGTTGTTGTCTAAAGGTGAGGGGGAACTAATTTCTTTGCTCCTGTGGAATCTCACGTGGATTGGACTTCAGACCCGACACATTGATCATTATAATGGACAAAGGGTGTGACTTACGTCATCAATACAGCATTATTTCTGTAGTCGAGTTCATATCCTGCCTTAAATCTGACATGACCTCTTTTGGTTGAGAAAAATAAAATCACCCAAATCGGGATTGGTAGGGTAACCAACAATTTGCAACCTCTTAAGCATCATAATCCAACACC
Source organism: Calotriton arnoldi (assembly GCA_963921515.1). Classification (NCBI taxonomy): domain Eukaryota; kingdom Metazoa; phylum Chordata; class Amphibia; order Caudata; family Salamandridae; genus Calotriton; species Calotriton arnoldi. The sequence goes on along the minus strand of CAWUFW010007045.1, from coordinate 624,992 downwards.
GACAGAGGTCGATACTTGTCACAATTTGTAGAATCCTTCTAAGGCATTAGTATCACAGATTTGTTTACCTCTGTCCTTGCTGTGGACACAATACTAGTACATAAAACATTTTTGAATAGTGTATACAGGATAGACGTAATAGTTTCCTTTAATATGGAATAAACTTCAACCTAAAACCAGTCCGCGTCCCTGACTTCTTCTTAAACCTTCTATTATAGACTTCACCTCTCCAGATGATTTGCTTACATAACTTCCTGCTCAAACACTGCAGCTTATAGAATATTAACAGGCGCCAACACTATGGGCCCAGTTTTGATATTTGTGAGAAGCTGGCTTGGTATATGGTGCACACTTATGTAAGTGGGCGCCCTGCACCAATCCAGACAACCCTTATGGTGATTTTAGTGGTCTTATACAACCTTAGAAAGCTCTCTAAGTGGTAACTGTGGACAGCAGCCTTCAGGCTTAGTCCAGAAGGAGTGTAAAGCAGCTTGTTTTACCAGAACATAATCTTATAGGTATAGATTAAGTGAAAAGGAACCACACAGTGTATTTATAAAAATATGTATTTATTATAAGACACTCAACAACACATACAGATATCTCCTAGCCGGAGATATACACAATGCACACAATACTTTTCAATAGAAACAGGTAAGTAGTACGAAATACACGGTTGTCACCAGGGGGAGACCAAACCATATACTAAAATAGTGGTATGCAAACCATGACTTGAGTCAAGACTATACCCAGAGGACATAGAAGTGCCGAGGACCCAAGGTACCACCCAAGGTAAGTAGCCAGGAGGCCGTGTGCAGAGTTGGAACACGACTGCGGGATCAAAGTAAGTCAGTGGGTAAGTCGCAGTTGCAATTTTAAAGAAGGACCCTTCCCAACGGACCCTGAAGAAACCCCATGAAAGACAAAAGGTTGGAGAGCCGCCCCACCCGTGGATACCCTAGGAACCAGGATACCTACACCAGGGAAGCCGGGTGCATAGGTGTGAAGTGGCCTCAGAAGCCGTGGTCAAACTCAATGGAGGACTTCAGGGAGATGCCGCTGCTGGAGAAGGTGAAAGTTTCCGGTGGAACCCAAAGGTGGGTTCAAGTTGAGAAGAACCTGCAAGCAGAGGGGACAGAGTGTAGGCCACTTGGAAGTGACCAGGGGGCCTGGAAGACTAATGCCCACCGAAGTCAAGTGTTGCAGGGGAGTTGACGGTGACCTTGGAGCTGCAGCTGTGAGCACCAGGCGACGCTGTGGAAGACCAGGAGCCGTTCACGAGCTGTCCCACGTCGGATGTCGCAAGTTGAGGGGTCGGTGTCCGTCGAGAGCACCAACAAGCCTTGGCAACTGCAAACAACGTGGAAAACGAAGAAGGTGCAGTGCCGGGACCAGCAAGGTCCAGGTTACTCACCACAAGCAGGAGATTCAGGGCAGGCCCGAGCAATCAGGGGAGCCCACAGAAAGCAAATAAGACACTCAAGAGGACCCACAGGCCGGAGGCACTGGAGCCCCGAGAGGCCCTCAAGCAGCTCACCAAAGATGCAGGCCCACGGTGCAAGTGATGCTGTGAGGACGAAGATCTTGGTGACAGGAGATGCTTGAGGTGGGGGCTACTTGGAGCCCGAAGATCTTGATGGAAGGAAGCCAACAAGCCTTTGCAACAGCAAGTCGACGTGGTGCACAGGTGTTCGGTTCCTGCAGCTCCGAGGGATACTGGACTCAAACTTGGTGAGAGGACAGGGCAGGCCTCGAGGGATGTGAAGTACCACCACCTATGTTGCTGAGCCTTTCGGAGTCCGTGGGAGCCCAGGATCAGCAGACCGGTCAGCTTAGTTGCGGTGCCTACAGATGCAGGGAAGTGACTCCTTCACTGCAAGGGAGATTCCTTCAGGTGTCTTGGATGCCCACAGGCCTTGGAAGGTTCCTGTATGGAGAACAGGCACAGAAGTTGCGGCAGACGAGCAGGGTGATGAGATCAGGAGCAGCAGGAGTCTTCCCAGTTGCAGTCTTCATGCCCAGAGCGAAGTCCAGAGTGCCCAGACGATTGAAGAAGTGGTGTCTTGAAATGAATCTTGTCCCACGACGATTCTAGGGACCCACCCTCAGGTAAGCCCTTAAGTACCCTAAGGAGGGGGTTGGGACGATTCAGGGTTCCCTCCCAGGGTAGGGATCGGACAGTGGGGAGGATATTCCCATGTCCTTTGACCAGTTTTGCTCCAGATCGGGAGCCAACGGCTCCCTGAGCTGGTTTGAACTGGACTACGCAAGGAGGGCACCAAGTGTGCCCTTCAAGCAGATTGAGGGGTTCTGGCAAGCACCCCCACCCGGCCCCAATACACTAAACCCTGTCTGGGAGGTGGTCACACCTCCCTGTGACAGGATACCTATTGTTCTGCCTTCCCCTGCTCGAGCTTGGCTCAGCAGCAGGAGGGCAGAATTGTGCTCTGGTCGGCAGCATCGATGTTGTGCTGTCCGGGTCTAGAAGACTGGTACCGGGAGCATTGAGGGCCTCCCGGAGGAGCTTTACAGTGCATGGAATCATACCTCCCACACCGTTTACGGTGTGGGGGTATGATTCCAACATGTTTGATACCAAACATGATCAGGTTCGTTACAGCCAGTTTAGAGATGGTCATCGCGTAATGACACATGGCCACTCTATATATCATAATAGCTGATGCACTTACAGTCCAGGAGAAAGAACTCCGAAGGCTGTAGGGGTGTCCTGCTCATTCAGGGGCACCCTCACACTTAGAACCGAGCACCCTGCCTTCAGGATTGAAAGGCCTGATTTATGGGTGGCTTACAGGTTTTAAGTGTAGCAACCTTAGATATAGGGAAACCTATATCATTCGTAAGTGGTGCTAGCACCAGCTTACACAGGCTGCAATGGCAGGCCTGTAGTTAGAGTTTGAGTGATCCCTCATGGGTGGCATAATACATGCTTCAGCCCATGGGGGACCCCTGGTGTACCTATGCCCCGAGTACCTCAGTACCATATACTAGTGACTGATAAGGGTACACCAGTGTCCAATCTGGGAGGTACCTAAGAACTTACCATACCAATTTAGGGGAGAAAGCACAGAGACTGGGGTCCTAATTAGCAGGATCCCATTCAAACTAGTCAGAAACAGTATAGCACCAGGCAAAAAGTGGGGTAACCGTAAAAGCAGATCCTACTTTCCTACAATGTTGATGAGCGGAGTAATCTCTGTTGGCCTAATGGAGGACTTTATGTCCGCCAGGCAAAGACTACTCAGCCCGCCAAATTTATAAATGACCGCCAAGCTTTCTGTCATTTATAAAACATTGGCAGGAACTGCCTTATGGCGGTTCCTGTCAATGCATTTACCTGTTTGGTGGTTTCAGCGGGGCACAGCCCTGCACCAAACAGTTTACTTTTTTTATGTTCAAAAAGAAAATCCCCAAACTGGATTTTCTTTATGAGAATAAAAAATAAGATGCTCCCCTCACCATGAAAATCCTCTCCTGTGGCGACGGGAGCATTTATCAGTTTTCACTGCCCCTTACTGTCAAGGTTTTCTCTTCGATAACAGGCAGTGAAAACTGACCTGTTATTCCACCCATCTAAATTAGGTGGGTGGAATAACAGATCAGCCTCCGACGGCCATTACTCCCCTGGGCCATCGGAGGTGATTAATCACAGGAGAGACAGCGTAGTCTCAACCGTGATTAATCTCAATTTCGGTCCCCAAATAAATTTGGCCGGCATACCGCATTCTTGGTGGTAAGGATACCGTCCCTCCATTCTTTATTTACAAACACCCAATTAACTCTGAAAGGCTAATCAAATACTCTGTATTATTAGATGGTTTATATGTTTGTGAATGTTTTACTACTATTTTAAAGTTCCTACATTGTTGTGCTCTTAATTTCAAAACTAAAATAGCTTAATATTCCCCTATTGGAATACTTATAAAGCCCTAGCCTCAAGTTGCTTCTTATTCATTACATAAATTATGCACTCCACTCTGTTTTGTATTGACCTATACAGCATTTCTAATACCTGCGCTTCAGTGAAGGCATTATAAGTGTCCCATACCATATCTGTTGAGATGGGGTGTAAATTGTTTAAAATACCTCAATAAAAACCTTTAGCAACTGCTTATTTAAAAAATATATATATATCTCATACCAACCTTCTGCCATTTAGGGTTGTGTCCTTAACTGCCAACTCCAGTTCAACTTAACCAAGGTCTGAGGGAAGGTACGCCACTTAATCCTGGGATATGAGTGTCTTGAGGATTTTTCTAATGAACTGTCCATCACAGCAGTAAAATTAACTGGTCACCAGACAATAGGCGGCAAACTCATTATAGCAACTTGGATCGTCAACATCTGGACCATAAATCAGTAATAGCTTAAACATTTCCTAGCACATTACCAGGCTTATTAAAAATCCATCTATCTTTGGCATCTGCTCGAATATCCAGGAAACTGATAACTGGCTATATCCACTATGGTTTGATATATTTTTTCTGCTTCTGTTTTAGGCATATATCTTCTGCCAACAAATCAAATCCACATGATAAATGTCCAAGTATTTTAGGACCTAATTCTGTCTCTGTAGCACATGACTCCATTTAGAATCAAAAATAATCTTGATTTTGTTCCATTCACAGGTGCAGCCGAGTTCTTTGTCCTGCCATTTGCTTGTGTACATTGTACAGCATTACCCAGGGCAAACTGTATAAATTATCTGGACCATGATCAATTAGTGTCCAAGGAAGAGCGAAAGATTCTGTATTTTTTCCACTTTAACCTATTCAAGTCAGACCTCCTGTGGCATCCTTCTCAACTTACTCTTTGCACGCGGCCTGCATGTCCCCTGCACATTTTTGGCAAAGGAAGGAGAGGGAAGGGGAATAAGTTATCACGGGCTTGCCTGGTCCTCTGCCTCTCACTCTCTCTGGGTGTCAGTATTTACTCCTCAGTGATTCTCTCTCAGGACGATACATAGTACTCAAGAAACCTAAATAGCGTTATTTGATTAGATATGCCAATTCTGCAACAAGCCCATTGTCTGTTTTCCATTGTTATAATTTCATCTCTGAAAGTAAATGATCAAAATCCTTAGCATTTCTTGCAGTATACCTTTTATTCTGATCTATCAATTTCTGATCGATACTTCTCATTGCAGATTCCTCACATTTACAATAATCCCAGGCATCGAACTAGACTCTCCAGGCACCCGACTAGACTGGAAAGATTTTAAAAAGCATTACTCCTGTGTGCCAGTAGGTGGCGCTGGGCAGCTCCTTGTAGACTTTATTTCACCCCATAAGTAATGATGGCCCCACATATCAGTGGCACTTCTGCACGTCGACATCCGTTCCTTTTTTCCTGAAACTTCATACGTGGATCTGGAGCTCTTTTCCCTCAAAATTTGACGAGTTTTTTCTGAAAATAATTTTTTTTTCTGTACAAAAGCGAACTATGTCCATCCCTAGAACTACAACCTTTAAACTTTTTAGGGACTGCTGCAAACTAATGTCTGTGACAGATCCCCCTTGATCTATGCCTCAGGTGTTTGGGGCACGGCTCCAAGACTTGCAAGGAGTGTGCCGTTATGAAACTGAAGGCGTTCCGGGTATAGGAAGTGAAACTGAGCACTGAAAGAAGTCAATGAGGTCCTACTCAGTCAAGGGCGCAAACCCATCCTTGTTCTTGGGGGCGTTTGTTACAGATTGTCATCACAGTCCAGATCTTATGGTAAGTCAAACTTGAAGGCCAAGCGAAACTTATCCCCGTCCTGCCACTCTCTGCCAGAGAAGTCGCAACGATGTCAGGCCTTAGTCTCAATCCCAGTCCCCCGCCGAGGAGCCGATTCCGCAGTTGATCCTGTTGCCCCCATAGTTTCCTGGGCCATCAGCTGCATCACAACAGATTCGGCATTTAAAGGGGCCACGTTGCAATTAGTAGGCACTCTTCAGCTCCCTCTGGCCCAAGGATCCACAGAGGCCTCAATTCAGGTTGCTGCTGGCGGATTGGTCCTCTCGTCGACTGAGCCCTTTGAACCTACCTCGGGTTCCACACCAACTCCAATGTCCAAACCGAATCTATCTCGACCCAGACCGAGGCCACACTCTGAATCCACTCCAGCGCACCCGGTTTCTGTACAGCCTATTCTGACAATATATAACCACTACCACGGAGCTGTCTTTGGCTCCATCACGTTTTTTGGTTCCGATTCAGACTGAAGTTTACCTCCCGAAGATGACAGTGGCGATGATGGGGCTGGTACACCCCCACATAATGATGATAGTTTATATGGACCTACAGAAGGCAAGTGGGTTTGAAACTTTCCCTGAGATATGGTTGTTATCCCCCATTGGGTCCCCAACAGAAGAGAGCGCTTCTTTTGCTGTGGTAATTCGACATTCTGCTGAGGTCCAAAATCTACAACTGCCTTCTGTTGAAGTTAAAACTAATGTCCTCACGAACATTCTGCTGCCTGGGCCTGCTTCCTCTGAGCCTTTTCATTTAACAAAGGCCTAACTGATACTCTGATGGGCACCTGGTCTAAACTTTGCCCTTGCCTACGGGTGAGCAGAAAGGTGGCCAGACTCCACGGACCGACGCCAGGCGACCCTGACTTTCTGACACAACAGGGTGAACTCCAATTCATTCCCTCTGAGGTACCCAATACCCCTCCTTTTCCCCAGACAGGTTAACAAGCTTGGCCATGTGGTCAGTCAACACAGTTTGCCTTCTAGGCTGATATGCAGACAGCCCTTTTTGACATGGCCAGCGAGATCTTGCTGGTGGTTCTGAAGAATTTAGGGCCTCCCTGGCTCAAACCATTTAGGATGGCCAGGATATAGACAAATATGTCATTTGTATTGGCTTGGATATGACCGATTTCTTGGAGCGAGCAGTTGGTACCGGTGTGCTGCTCCATCCCCATATGTGGATGGGGTCCGTTGGGCTTTCAGGAGATGTGCAGGCATCCTTTTTGTATATGCCTTCTGATGCATCCTGCCTTTTTGGCGAAAAAGCTGACTCCGCCTTACATCATTTTAAGGACAGCCGGGCTACAGCTCATTCTTTAGGCCTCTCCACCCCTGCCAGGCAGTTTTACCACCGGTTTGTACTTTTCCGATACTGCTCAAGGGGCTTTGCATGGAGGTGGTGGCAGACCCCTCTACCCCGCAGGAGTCACTCCATTCCTTTCCATGACCGGAGACAGGTATCAAGCACACAAACATACTGGTCTCCAAGGGTACCAATCTTCCCAGACACACTCCCATGTGGTATGACGGGTGGTTACTCCTGCTATTTATGCTTGCCAGAGAAAGATAGAGGACTCCGCTCATTTTATATCTCCGTCCTCTGAATGGCTTCCTGAGTAAGGACAGATTCAAAATGCTTAGGCTGCCCCAGGTTTGTCTGCTCAGGATCCGGTCAACTGGATACTAGCTGTAGGAAAGTACTCTTTTAGGCATGGTTACCCACCACTTTTTGCCTGACTCTGATGCATCTTTGACTGAACGTGCACTGGGTTCCTGCTAACCAGGTTCCCAGTGCCAGCGTTCTTTCCCAAAACTGTACCTTTTGTTCCACACTTGGCACACCTCTGGCACACATGTAAGTCCCTTGTAAAAGGTACCAGTGGTACCAAGTACCTTATGACCAGAGAGGGTCTCTAAGGGCTGCAGCTTGTATTGTGCCACCCAAAGAGACCCCTCGTCAAACACATGCACACTGCCACTGCAGTCTGAGTGTTTTGAGATAAAAACGAAGAGTCGACCTGGCACACATACCTTTGTGCCAGGCCTACCAGCACTGCAAGTGGCATAGGTAAGTCACCCCTACGGCAGGCCTTACAGCCCTAAGGCAGGGTGCACTATCCCTCATGTGAGGGCATAACTGCATGAGCAGATATGCCCCTATAGTGTCTAAGTCCATTCTTTAACATAAGGGCACAGTGATGCCATACTGAGTACATGGGCTGGGAGCTTGTCACTACGAGTTCCACAGCTCGATGATGGCTCCACCAAATTCCAAGAATTTAGGTACCAACATCTCAGATTAATGAGCCCACACTGATGACAGTGTTGTATTCATTAATAAATGCACTCAGGGCACCTCAGAGGTGCACCCTGCAAACTTACCCAACCACTAGCGTGTGCCTGACTGCTCCCCATCAGCCTGCCGCCTCTAGACATGTTTCTGACCCCCTGAGGTTGGAGCCTTTTGCTCTCCTGGGTCAGAAACAAAGCCTGCTCTGGGTGGAGGTGCTTCACACCTACCCCCAAGCAAGAACAGCATACAACGGTGGTGAGTCTCGGAGGCTTTCTGCCCCTTGTTATGCTGACCAGGGCGTCTCCAGCTAGTGGAGGTGCCCGCCTCCCTGACCAAGCTCTACTTTTGGCGGCAAGGTCGGCTGGAAAATTAGTAAGCAAGAGAAGTGTGTCCCCTCTCAGCCACGCCCACCCCTAAGGTGCCCTGAGCTGAAGTGACCCCCTCCTTTGAAAATCCTCCATATTGTTTATGAGGATTCTAGCCAATAGAGTTAGGGGTATGCCCCCTACCCAGAGGGTGTGGACATACAAAGGGTGTAGTCACTCTAAAGGTACGTAGCCCATTGGCTACTGCCGCTTAACCCATGTAAGGCCCCTAAATTGAGCATTTAGGGGCACCCCTGAGCCTTAATCCTGAGATTACCGACGACCTACGAAGAAGAGGACAAAGAAGAGCCGTGCAGCATCAAAGACTGAAGACACCAACTGACTTGGCCCCAGCCCTACCGTCCTGTCTGCAGCCCTTAAAGACCCTTCTACAGTAGAGAGACTCGTCCCGCAGCCCAGCGACCTCCAGAACCCTGGGAGAACGGCCTGCTTCTAAAAAGACTTATGATCTTCTGTGGACAGCAGGCCTGTCCAACAGAAGACCAAGTTTAAAGACAAAAGCTTTGCCTGTGGAACCGCGAAGTCGATCACCTCTGCACCGGACGCCCACGGCCCGAGTCCAAGAGACCCACCGGTCCAGAAAAGGTTCCTCAGCGATCCTGCGCTAGAGTCTCTCGTGGGTTGACCCCTGCCGGACCCCACGTTGGTGCCTGCAGCATCTGTATGACGACCCCCCCCCAACCGCGACCGCACTGGTAAGCTGACTTCCGAGGCCAAAAGACACCCCTGCACCTGGACCATGGGGAGATCTATCAAAGGTATCCCGACGCTCCAGCACACCCCAACTTACCTGTGCAGCTGTAGCTTTCTTTCGTCCAGCCTCCTGGCCTGAGCCTGCAGCCTTTTTCTAATTCTAAGATTCTCCGTTTGTTTGTATGGGGCTCCCAATGCTGTGTGCAGCTAAGTGTGTAAGTTTGGTGCTGCCCCCCCATGTGCTTACCTTAACCCCCAGAGACAGAGTTAGCAAACCGTTCTTCTTACCTGCAAGTAGTACCACTTTGATTGCCCCCTTTCTCCATTGGATAACGGTGGCACCAGAACCCGAGTTTGACCTCTGCACCTAGCCACCCCAGTGCCACTGGCAGTGGTAGCTGGTGACATTTGAAAGTGGTGGGGTGTAAAAATTTGGGATGGGTGACAAGTGGCGAGCGTAGCAAGCAAGTCCGACTGCTAAAAGGAGGGTTCGGGGGGGGGAGGGGGGTTCTACCCCCAAGACATTTTTGAAAAAAGAGTGTGCAAATGGTGCATTTTCAAGCAAATTTTCTCACTCATGCACTCAGTCAGATATGCTCACTCTCCTATTCAAACTCCATCATTTTGTCTAATATCTTGTCGTTTGCGCTTTTGCTGTAGTCCCTTGTTAAACACTCACTCACTGTTTACCTTAGTTATTGGTGCACTCGCACCCTCACCTGGTTTCTTGAAACCCTCTTACTGGATTTGGCAGTTACTTAGTTTTTGTATCACTAATGATTGACCTGATCAACTCAATGGAAGCCCCAAGTCTCTCACTCCCTCGCTTGGTCACTAAATCACTCACACACTCTCCAATTCATTCACTCACTTGCTAATTTACTTGTTTATCAGTCATCCTGTTAATTAATCAGTCAGTAATTCATTCAAAGAAAGTTTGTGTGTTCATGACCCATAAGTCATTTAAAAACAAACATTAAAAAAAGAAAAAGGTGTGTTAAAATCATTATAGATATTAAAAACTACACATCACAAATTAAAACAAAGTGATAATACTTTCACTTAAACGGCTGACTAATTATTAATCTTACCTATATATCCAGGAAAATACAAGATTTAAACTCAATTGAGAATATTTTTAAAACTACAATTTTCTCAGTTTTTCTCGAATACCAGGGTGAAAGCAATTATCTGGAGACGGTGGATACCGAGGGCCACTGGAATTATGCGGAAGGGAGAGCCAATTATGTTGATAGGGGAAGGTGGCAGAAGATAGCGTGGTAGAACAAAAAAAATGCAAACCCTCCCTAAACGCCTTGGAATACATTCACCTGCACCAAGGAACAATGCAAAATATTTACCCAGATTGGAGAATAACTGAAGAAAGAAAACAATGATGCCCTGACGTCAGAAACCGCACTTTGTGAGACGCTTTCTACATACCCCTTGAAAAGCTCACCAAGTGTTTGTTGAACACTATTAACAAACTATTAGCTAAGTGTGCGCACATATTTAGTCACTGAGACTGACACAATTAGACTCATTCGTACACCCATTCTCAATCGGTCTCCCTTAAAATCAGACGGGTGCAGACAAACCAGTAATTGCTGACTTGTTTGGGCATAAACAGATTTGTAAAAAGCAAATGTACACAAGTGGGCATGCCACACACAACTACATATACATGCATCCATATTTTGTAGCCGATAGGCACGTGCCCAGAAGTACATTCTTTACTGCTGGACTCAGGAGGAGGGGCAAGGATACCAAGGGCACAAAGTCTGTCAGGGGATAGCCGGGAGTAAAACCCCACATAAACATACTTTCTTGCTATCACGCATACTCAAACACATTCACAACTTCACACACAGATGTACACACTGCTCCAATACCTTCATAATAAATCTGCAATGCGTTGCTCTTGCTTACTCGCACATTCTGTGATAAATGCAGACAAACATTAGTTTCAGCCTCACACACATACACACACACGTGTGTATATTTGAACTGTGTTGCATTCGTTATTTACACGCGTGTGGACTTGTTTTCATTTCTGCTTTCCACAGCTATGAAGAAAATGTTGTGACAGCCACTTCACACTTTTGCCCGTTAATACAATAGATGTGCACACTTATGACTAAAAAGCAGCACTGTAAAGACAATCACATTAGAGGTTTTGTAAGCTGTAATTGCTACTGTGCCCAAATGAAACAAAAGGCTAGAAGGCTTAGAATGACAGCTAGGCATTCTGAATGCTGGAGGCTTCAAGCTTGTGTTGGGGGCAGGCACCAGGCTCTCAGTTTAACCAAGTAATTTGGAAAGAACCCAAAAGGCTGTAAATCAGCAGTTGGTTTTATTAGAAGGAAACACGTTTTTGCAATCTGTGAGCGAATGGGAAACCCTGCAATACACAAACTGAAAATACAGTTCCTTTTAAATCATGGCTTCCAGCAGAGAGGGCTGGGGTAGAGTTGGTCAGCTGAAAGGCAGAAAGGGCTTGGACGGAGCAAGTGACATGTCTGTTGGGGCAGAGTTGACCATCCGCCAGTCAGCAGGGGCTCGGACAGAGTTAGTCACGGTTATGTCTGCAGAGAGAACATTCTAGAACTAGGTGTTAAGTGGCTTACATTTGTTCACCTCCATTGATCCCAGTGTCCCCCCCCGAGATGTGAGCAGGGTTTCAAATGGTATAAATCGGATTCTGATCCCGCTGTCCGTAAAGGTATTTGTTTCCAGCCTGCCTGAATTTCACCCGAGTTACACACATCTCGAACCAAGACGTTTTCACAGGAGAGCGCTGTGCCTCGGTTTAGACTCTTACAGTCTGCAGCTGCTCTCTTTCAGTCCGATGACTCGGCGCTCCGAATCCCTTACATAGTAAGCCAAGCCAACACACTGGGAGCTAAATACCAAATAAAAATAAATGCTTAAGCAGGCAGCAGGCAAACTCACCATCCGGCACCAGAACCCTCGTGCTTTGCCTCCATTGGAGTTCACCGACGGTCCTACAGCCCCACCCCTCTCCTCGGGACTCCTGAGCCAATCTTCATGCTGCTCCCTTCATGAGAGCAGCGCGAGGATTGGCTGGGTCAGGGGCTGCCGACGCTCCTTTGGAGACATGGGAGCTGTGGATGTAATCCACCATGGGCTCCTATCATTGAAGATAGGAGACAGGTGCAAGTGCGCATGTTGGGCTGGACAAAGCATGGCACCCGTCCAACCCTACATGCGCACTTCACCCCAAGGAAGCCCTGCTGTGTGAGAGTCACTCTCAACACAGCTCCACCCTCTTCCCACGTCTGACTCTGCCCACTTCTGCCTATTGAAAATAGCAAACTTTGCCATGATGCTGCGCAATGCTGTGGCTAATAAAAACCGTTTAAAATGAGGCACGGGGGAACGACCCCCCCCGCCCCAATGAAGAAACCGCCGCTGGTGGTGCAGTGAGGTCACTTACCTGAACCTTGCCTGGTACTAATTCTTCGTCCAAAAGCTCAGTATCGGAAATAGTTTACTTATCTGCATATTGCTGATTGTGTTTCCTCCCATAGGATAAAATTGTACTGATTGAAAAATGCAGTGTCAATTTTTTACATTGAAAAACAGTGATATTTCAAAACGTATTTTACTACAACAATGTATCTTTGGTTCTATAAAACAAATATACCAAAAGTAATATTTTCACAAACCATTGGTCTCTGCAGAGGAAAAATAAAATTATAGTAACTGAACCTTATCATTTTATTTTTCCGTTCCTGCTTAGGTGCAGGGCTGGGCTGACCAGAGCAGGGGCCAGGGGGAGGCGTGCTCTGCACACTCTTAAGTGCACATGACGGTTTGGCCGGCTGCCTTGGGCCAGCCAAACAATCATGCGCACTTTGCTTGTTCTCCACCGGCTGTATTGCACAGTCTGGATGGAGAACATGCCCAGCCTCCATGTCCCTCTCAGAGCACTGAGCGACGGCACTGAGACCAGCTGGGGCCCGTGCAGGTAATAGCGATGGGGCTGGGTTGGGGGGGGATTCCACAGACGACCACAAGGGAAAATTGAATAGATAATACATTTTCCATCGTCGTCATCTGTCGAAATCACCCTCCTCCCACACACACACACACCCGGCCCCACCACTCTTACCTGCACAGTCCGCGGCTGGCTCAGACCAATCACAACGCTGCTGTAAGGCAGCGTCGTGATTGGCTAGGGGAGTTTGGGAGCCTGGGTGCTTCCTGCGTCGTAGAAGAAGCGGCGTCTGGTGACCAGCAGGTAAGTTTTCTTTATTTTTCTTTTCTATTTGTCTGAAACCTAGCCAGTTGTCTGTTCCCTTCGCATAAGTTTAAGCCGTGGAGTTCGATTCCTGATCAGTTGCTGCCAAGGTTCTGGACGCTGTATTTCTTATGCAGATTATTTCACTGAACTCGGCTATTGTGACTCTGAAGGTTCCATGTCTGCTCAAGTGACAAGTATTTGAGGAATTGAGCAAAGTGCGATGCTGTCCTTTCTGGGTGTGATTGCATGGCACATAGGTGTCTGCCTTTGCGTCAGTGGCACAGCTGCGAAAAGATTTTCAGGGCACCCTTTTGCTCATTTTCGATATTTCCAAAATAGGTAATCCTCAAAGGAAATGGAGTATTCATCTGAACCGTTTTATTGGAGGTAAATAACTTTTCTTTTACACAGAAAGTAACTGCAGCTATGTAGAAGCAACTTAATTTTTCAAACAAGAAACTATTGATCTTTTATTGAACTGAACCCCGTACTTGTTATGTTACAGGTTCTTGCAAGTTACATCAATGCATCAGGCTGCACGTCGCATGGTGAATCACAATCTAGCGATGGTAGAGGACAAAACAGCAGTGCTCTCCCTTCTGTTCTGCAGGAACTGCTGAGCCAGTCTTGCCTAATTCCAGCAATGTCGTCATACCTCCGCAACGATTCTGGTAAAGTGCTGTATTTTTTTAACATAGATGATCTTGCATAAAAACGTTAAAGAAAGCTTCTCTCTAGAAAATAGTTTTTTTTTAATGATAAAAATCAAACCATTCCAGAGGGTAGTGTTGCGGTACAAGCTGCTGTCCAATTTAGTTTGGGCTTAAAAAAGAAAAAAATGAAGTGTTTGATGTGCATTGTACATTGTGATTTCCATTCTTAGCTCACAAACCATTGTCTTATATATATGTATATGCACAAGTTTAAAATCCATGAAACTTACGTGGATTGCCTTAACTTACTTTATTGACCTCTCAGTTTTCTATATCTTTGCAACACATCTGAAAATGTACTTAAGCCGTTCTGATCTAAGCCATGATTTCCAGTTAACAATATTGCTATTTAGGAAAACGTTTTACTCTATTTCAGTTGGATTTATTTTTGTGAAGTATATTAAGTTTAATCTAGTCGGTTGTATTTGGGTTGTAGAACGGTGTTGGATTTTAAATGTGTTCTTGCCAGTTGGACAAAGTTGAGACAGTCACAATACACAGCCACAATACACAGCGTTCATAACTTAGGGTTTCCAATACGATGCACACATTGTCAAAAACTGTTTTGTACGGTTTATGAATGCATCTTTTAAAAGAAAATGTTCACTTTGCAAAGTCAGTTTCCTGACATTTATATTTCAAATGTGGGATGTTGGCCTGTTATAAAGGTTATTGGCTATTTGCAGTATTTTTTTATTTTTTAAGAGTTTTATATAGCGCGAACTAGACCTGAGACATCGGGTATCAGAGCGCTTTACACGAGCACCAGTTTTGTTACAGAAGGACACAAGTATTATTGTCTTACAGGAGGGGCGGGGCTATGTTTTACTCATAATATCGTTTTTAGGTCTCATGCTACCTGATTGCGAAAGACCTATTGTGACATTGCAGTGGGCTTACAGCTCACCTGCTTCTTACCATTGATTGGCTTTATTGTCAATCTTTTGCTTCTAATTCGATGGCTTGCCTGCCTCTTCTTGTTTTGTCTTTTCCCTGGATAATAGCCTATGTTACAATCCTTTTTTTTTATGTTGTCATTCATACAATCCCTTCCGGCTGTACACCTTAGGCCTCCTATTTTTTGCTGCCCTTCTGTCTCATATTTGGAGAGTAATAAAGCTGTCCAGCCGGGGAAGAAAGTTCCGACTCTAATGGATCTGATTTTACCCGGCTGAGTATCCACGATCAAGATCGGGTGTGATCATAGGACAGTAGTACGAAAAAAATCGATTTCTTCTGTGGTAAACCATTATTCCTCCAAATTTTTCCCCCCGTCTCCCCCACCCCCAACCCCCGTCCAAGTTATCAATGGAGCTCCTCATACACAGGTAGTGCTTGTGTCCTTTTTACAGAAGTACATAGCAGCACTCAACCATTCAGCTTTGGTAGGGCTTGACGTAGATGCCAGCAAATTTCTCTTTGCCCCAGAAGAATGAGGTAGAACAGCAACTTTTGGTGATCCTTATCGAGTTCCCCGGTCACTGGCATACACCCAAAGACAATCATCTCAAGGCTGCTTACCTTGATGTTGACTCGCCACAAGCCACTTAGGATCTTACTAACCTCTACCCAGAAATGCAGGTACCCAGGCATGCCATAAACATGTGGATGTCATCCGCTTCTTGCAGCTCATTCTTTGAGCAGGATACCAAGCCCGGCCCTCTCAGTTTTGCAGTTCTTCTTGGTGACACAAATGCTTTGTGGAGGGAGAAAAGATGATCTTTCTCAAAAAGGCGGGTCTTATTGTGCTATAAAGTGTGCACATTGATACTTGCCATAGGTCTTTTAACAGTGGCCTTTGCAAGTACTCCCCACAGCGCCTCTGGTAGGTCGAAGTCTTCATCCATAATATCCAACATCAGTCAGTACCATAGTGACACTTCTTTCCTCTACAGGGGCCCTTCCACCAAATGTTCTTCCAGCACATTGGTGCTACTGTTTTCCCCCAAGGGCCGAGACCAACTATTTAGCTGATAGGTCTGAAATTTAGAGGTGGATCCCCCAGTCATTTCCTGTAGGTCCTCCCAATTGCAGAGTTTCCCCTCTTGTAGTAACTGGCCCCATTCCAGTATACCCATTTCCCTAAGTGTGGCTGCCAACTTGCCCTCCAAACACTCAGGGGTTCCCCCGGGAATCCCACACTGGCACATATCTGCTATATTACAACAGATTTGTTGCTCGCCTTATCTGTGCTCCGAGCAGGGCAATAGCCTATAGGACCTTTAGCCTCACCTTCATATTTGCACATTTATACAGGAACTTGGAATACCCACCTCTCACCTCTTTCAGCATTGCATTGAGCATGGGGCTGACCCCTGATTTTTCTGAGTTTGTCAACAAAAAACACCTGCTGTTTTTGAGCTCAAAAGCCCACGCATAGAGCCGGAAATCTGGCAAAGCAATTCCACCCTTATCTGTTCTTATCCTTTTGATTGGCTCACTTGAATCTTTCCACTTTTCGCATTTAGCGAACTACCTTTTCTTTTTCACTCAGCACTCCATGAGAGTGTATGTATTTTCTAGCTCTGTCCCTTTTATGCTGCTAACCTCCTAAAATTCCCAACCCCCCACACTGTGTTACTTCCCAGCATTCCCAGCTTGTCTGTAAGAGCACGGCAATAGGGATATTTGGCTGATGTGCAGACTTTAAGGGTTGTTTTTGTTTTATTTCCTGCATTCCACATATTGTATGAAAGTACAGACTTTGGCACACAAAGGCTTTTATGGTACTGATCAAAGTGACATCTGATGTACTCACTAAGCTGGTGTCTGAGGCAAAAGCGTTACTTAGCATCACACTTCTTTTGGAGGCCTATAAATCGGCTTCCTGGGCTGCTATAGAGAACCAAATGCCTGAATGCTCTCGAAAGTAAATTAGGCCTTGGCAAGCATTTCCCTTTACATTCTGACACTTGATTATTCTTTTTAAATGTTTTAAGTTCAGAGTTTCCTGAGTGGAAAAGTATTTGTAAAATAAAACATGCCGTTTACAAAGATTGAAAACATTGAATTCAATGTACAGTTTTGAGATACCATAAAATGTTCGGTTTTCCTCCAGTATTTAGAAATGTTTTTTTTATTTTACATTTTTAAAACAATACTTTAGTGACAAATATTTCCAAAGTCAAGAGCGTGGCACTCTCATTATAAAGATGAGACGTTTAGCTATGCCATTACTTATTTTCATTGTCTCTAGGGATGTGAGTGCCCACTTCACATTGTGTTTTATGTTTGACTTAGTTTTGTGTTTTTGTGGTGTGGAGTGGGACCTGTGGAAATAAGACTGTACAAAAGCTATGAATAGGTTATGACATGCGCATAATTTCTGCAAGTGCCTTCCAGGCAGATTGTGTGACGGTAATCACTACAAAGTTTTAATTGTCTTTGTAAGTTAATGAATGTACTGTTCCTTACAAACCTGAGAACTCTATTAATGTGTGCACTGGATCTCAGTGTGTTGATTTACATATAAGGACCAGTTACTTAGTGGGTTGTAATATGGTAAACTTTACACCACACATACACATCTTTCCCTATCGAGTGAAACTGACACAAACCAATTTGAGTGAAATTTAGTTTTACAATCTGCATGTGGTCTTCCTCAGCTATTGTGACCAAATCATCTCAGATGTGCGGCTTAAAATCTGCAGCTGTTAATGTCGATTTAAGCCTTTTGACCCAGTTGAGAAAGTGTGCTCCAGAAGATTCATCATGCTAAAGGCATGGGCTGCAGGAGAGTTATTGGTGAATTATTTTACTATAAACCTTGAGGTCTAATAGTTTAAATACAATAAACAAAATTAATTCCCATGGTTGCACGGTCAGTGAGGCATGCGTCAGTGAAGTGGAATGAAAATTATTCCGAACTACTGTAAAGAAAAGTTTAAATTCTATTAAGGACTCGGAGGCGAGTATTAGGCTTTTCTTTCTTCGTTGTATTGCTCAGCAGCCAAGAAAACCTAAAACAGTTTAAACTTAATTTCCCGTAAACACTAGGGAACAGGAAGATAAAAGTTCAATCAATCCGCGTCCAAAGGCTGTCATATTCTTCTTAGTCCTCCCTCGTTCTCCCCCTTTCTTCCTGCTACAAAAGCCGGACTGTGAAGCTGTTATTCCGGTTTAGAATCCGAACCTACAAGAATAAGAATGTAATCTACCGGTACTGTCTGCAACTACCTCATGTCGTCAAACATTACAAACAGTGTTATTAATCAGAATGACTTATAACCATAACTGTCACATAACATTGATATACTCATACATTATCCAAACTAAGTGGGTTACTTACTATTCGTAAACATATCCAGACCATCAGGTGGGTAATGGTGAAACACACTGGGTGGGCTAATCCTCACCTCAGAGTCCTTAATAGAAGTGAAACATTCCTTTACGGTAGTTAGGAATAATTTTCATTCTATGTCAGGACTCAGAAGCGAGGATTCGGCTAGTTTAAAGCTTATCCACCACAAGAACCATAATGGAGGTAACTGGTTTGAAATAAAACCTCTTAAAGGTTGAATCTGAAGACCAGTCTGCAGCATTCAATATATCCTCCAAGCGAGCTCCAAGGGTGAAGGCTTTGGAAGCCATAGCACCCTTGTAGAATGCGTACCAAACAACTTTCTATCAATGCCTGCCTCTTGCATGGCCCACCGTGCAATGGTGGGGGTGAAGATACCACTTTGAATGGCTTGCGGAGGGCGATAAGCAACTGTCGTTCCCCATGGAGCCGCATGTCTTCGGGCAAGGCTACATATGCCTTAATGCAACGCACCACACACAACCGTGGAGAATCTTGAAAAGTAGGAGATCAAGCGGAAATTACACTTAGTCCTCCAGAAGATATGAAATGTGACCCCATCAGGAGTGAACATCCTTCCCAAAATGTCCAACGCCTGGACAGCCGACATCCTCCCAACAAAAAAACAGACACAAGAGGGTGGCCAACTTGGCCCACAGTTTCTTCCATGAAAGGTATTTGTCAGGACGAGATGTGAACAGGTTCAGTACCTTGTTGCCATCCCACAGGACCCAGTAACAGGGTTCCAGGGGAAGAGAAAGACGAATGCCCCAGAGCAACTTCCTGACTAAGGGATATTCGCACATCAGGTGCCCAGCCACCGGAGCATGACCTGCCGGGAAAGCCGATCGAAAGGTGTTGACTGTTCAGTAAGCCATGCCTTCTGCCACTGAGAGGCCAGGAAATTCAGGACATGGACATAGTCGGACCCCATGGGAACCAAACCTCGTTTCTGGCACCATCCTACCCATGCGGACCAATACCATTTGTTTGCCCAGGCTCGTGAGAGGAGGTACCAGCATTTCTCGAAAGCCTGGGACTTGCCATCATGACCTGTAATCCTCCACGCCATAAGCTGGAGGGATCCGCTCGTCACCAGAGGATGGGGATTCCTGTGGGGATCGCTGAGAAGAGCTGGATCTAGGGGTTGATTGATTGGAGAATCCCAAGAAAGTCCCATCAGAACTGGAAACCAAACTTGCGATCTCACATGGGAGTTACCACCACCAAGTCCGATTTCTGTCTGCGAACCTGTCGCCAACCTCATGATCATGGCAAAGGGGGGAAAGTCATAACCGTTCTCCTTGGACCAATCTTGGAGAAACGCGTCCGTGGCCACTGCCTCGGGATTCGGCCTCCAACTGAAGAAACGCGGAAGCTGATGGTCGAGGCGGGACGCAAAAAGATCTATAGCGAAAGATCCCCAGCATCTCAAGAGGGCCAGAAACACGGATGGGAGAAGCTTCAAAGGCTGGTCTCCCAGGTATGGGGAGATTGCCAATCCGCCACTTGGTTGCCCAAGCATGGCAGATGCTCTGCCACAACTGAAACCTGGTGAGAGAGGCAATACTCCCAGAAATCTTTGGCCATGTTCGACAGTGCTTCTGAGCGTGTACCCCCCAGGCAGTTGATTTAACGGACCACCGCCACATTGTCCATTTTCAGGAACACACAACACTGTGCTCTTTCCCTGGTCCAGCTCTTCACTACAAAGGACCCTGCCAATAACTCCAGGCAGTTAATATGGAGGGATTGCTCGGTGGAGGACCCATCCGCCTCCTGTGGTAAAATCCCCAAAGCGGGCTCCCCAGCCAGTGTTGCTGGCTTTGGACTCTATGACGAGGTCCAGCTGAGTGGCGAGAATGGCCTGCCCGTTCCAGGCATCCATGAGCGTGAGTCACCATTCCAGTTTGTCCCTGCCTTCCTGGGAGAAGGGAATGAACTGTTAATATATGCGGCCGCGGCAGATGTGCGAGACCTTCAACCTCTGGAGGACCCGGAAGTGAAGGGGGCCCGCAAAGATGGCTTGGATGGAAGAGGATAGGAGGCCTACTGCTCTAGCAATCTGCTACAGGGAGGTGGATGGCTTTGCCAGAGTCCTGTGATTCTCGTGACAAATTTTGGCCATCTTTCTAGATGACAGGCTTAGAGTGGCATCCACTGAGTTGATCACAAACCCGAGGAAGGTGGGAGTGTTTGCGGGATCTAAGGCTGATTTTCTTCCCGTTTTTGATAAACCCCAGGGATTTAGGAGGGCCACCATCTTTGTCAGGTGGGCTGCTAACGTTCGAGGACATTGATCCAGGATAAGCATGTCATCTAGGTAGACGATCATGTGAATCCCGGATGCCCGAAGGTGTTCAATCACCAGCTTGAGGACCTTGGTGAAACACCAAGGGGCCGAGGATAGGCCAAAACGAAGAGAGGCAAACTCGAAAGTTTGGCTTTGCCATTGGAACTGTAAGAACCGGCAATGCAGTGGGAAAATAGGGACCGTAAGATATGCACCCTTGAGGTCCAAGCTTACCATCCAGTCATTGGGTCTCAGAAGGCCGCGGAGGAGGTGGATGCCCACCATCTTGAAGTGCCAGTAAACGAGCCACTAGTGGAATTCCCGAAGGTCGATCACTGGGCGTCAACCACCGTCTGCTTTGTCCACCAGAAAGATGTTGGCTCAGGAAGCCTGAAGGAGGAGGTGTGGACGGATGAATGGCCACTTGAGAAGAAGGTCTTGTACCTCTACCTGGATGAGAGTAGTGTCTTGTGCCGAGAAATGGAGGAGGCAAGGCGGGGCGACCTGCTGGGGTGAGCCATAAAACTCGATATGGAAGACTTGGATTGTCTGGAGGACCCAAGCATTCGATGTGAACTCCCTCTATTTGTTGACGAAAAGGGCCAAACGTCCCCACAAACGTTCGTGTGAGAGAAGCCCATGGGGCTTGGGGGCGGCGCCACCACCTCTTGAGTTGTTACGGGGTCCTCTCCGTCGTTGGTAGCCTCTGGTCGGGTAAAAATTCCCGAAACTGGAATAGTTCTACCACCGGCCTCTCTGGGAGGGCTTGCCTCGAGGCGAGGTGTATGCCTGGGCACGGCCAGTCACGCGCCCCCTGTTGCGAGCAGTCCTGATGAAAACCCAGGGGTTGAGGATCCTTTCGATTGAAGACTGGGCCTTATCCAGTGAATTAAAGGTCAACCCAAACTTCCTGATCTCCTTGACGAAGGGATCATCAAAGAGCCTACCTTGTGCTACTGGACCCGCATCTGATGTGGCTAGATCCCCCAGCTTCGGGTCAATCTTAATGAATAGGGACCTGTGCCTCTCCATAGAGATGGTGCAGTTGGCGTTGCCAAGAAAAATAATTGCCTGTTGGGCCCAACTGGACAAAACATCAAGAGATCAGAGCCCCTGAGGCTTTGGCGTCCTCTGCCATCCCGAAAATGTTTGTAAGGGGGGCCTGTGATGTTGAGACGCTTGTCCTGGCATGACCGCCAGGAACGATCAATACCTTTCTTGGGATCCCTGATGTATTTGGCCAGGAAGGTGGCCATCCTGGCATCGATCCCTGGAGTGGCTGCCACCTTGCCAGCCAAGGAAGGGCGGGGGCATTCCGCCCAAAGACGGCTTCTAACCTTGTCAAGGGGCTTCCACAATCTACCAGCCAAATAGGAGGCCACTTTGACTGCAGGAGCCCATTTAGAAGAGTGAGAATGCATAAGCTCTTCGGGGTCCAGCAAGTCTGAATGACCCTTAGAGGTCTCTGTAGGCAGATTGTTTCCCTCAGGGGGTGTTACTCTTAGGCACCAGGGCCTCTCATTGTCAGAATCACCATCGGAGACAGCTGTCTGAGGCTGAGGGTCCACATGGACTGGGGACCTGACTAAGGGAATCACGTTGGGGGATGGGGTGTGATCAAGAAAGGCTTTCTTAAGCCTGGCGAAGGCGTTTAGGTCTATGCTAGGGGTTGCAGGGCGCTTGCGCGTTTTCTTGGGAGCCGATGCTGACCCTGGAGGTAAGAGGCCCGAGGGGCTTGGCAGTTCTTTCCTTGATGGGAGGGGTATGAAGCACTGCTAAGTGTACTCGAGAAGTTTCTTCTCCAAGGGTGTCACCGCTGCCAAGACCGCCTTTAAAATGGAGGAATCAACCGCATCACAGAAATCATCTGTGACGGGGAAGTAGGAGACTTCCTCCTCCTCTGCTTAATACGCCTCCTTAAGTGCTCTCCTGGGTACTGTATGAGGAGGTACCAACAAGGTTGGATGCTGTGGACTTAAGAGGGATAATTAGCTGGGGAACCCAGGTAAAAATCAATAAACAGCAGGAGCTGCGAGGGGTTAACATGCAAGGTATGCACCAGACAGACCAATAGGCTATGCAGCCACCTGATACCCTTGTATCCACTGGGTTATTACCGCCTGGGTTGCATCTGCTAAATAGAGCAAGTGGAATGAATGTCCCCGCTGAGTACAGACCCCAGACTCCAGGCAGTTGGGGGGGCTATTGAAAGGAGGCACCGTGGCCCAGGCACCACCATCAGAGGCGTTCGGCTACTCACAATTAAAATGCTGCTATGCGCTCTGATCCGCAGGCTTGTCTTGTGACACGTTAGGGGCGCACGCCCTCTAGCGGCCAGATGACCTCCGAGTGCCCTGCCTCCGCTGGAAAAGCTGCAAAAAACAGCTAAATTGAGTGCGTGAGGAGCGGCCAGCGCTTCCACGGTCTGCTACTGAGGTTCAATAGCCTCTCCTGGAAAGACATGCCAAAATAATCACAGGAAATAATGAAAATTGAAAGGAACCGGAGCCCTGGTTCTTAGCTCGTTGTCAGGTGTGGAACAGCAAAGAAACCGGGAGAGTGAGTATGGACTAATAAGCAATTGACAGGCGATGGACACTGATTGGTTGGTTGAACTTTTGTCTTCACGTTCCCTAGTGTTAATGGGAGATATAGTTTGCACTGTTTGATGTTTACTTGGCTGCTGAGCAATAAAACGAAGAGAGAAAAGCCTAATGCTCGCCTCCGAGTCCTGACACAGAATCAACATTCGACCTGTCATTCCCTACCAACTTTTTCTTTTGCTTTGGGTGTGTGGATGCTTACCTATCAGTACAACCCACTTGTATCCGTTGATAGAAAATAAAATAGCATGAGTGGGAGCGGCATATTGAATTGTTAGGTATAGGAATTTCTGGCAATGCTTTTTCTTTTTCAAGAAATTTAAATTGTGAAAGGGATGAATGTCCTTCCCCTGGCAGAACTGAAAGTGGTACATTCGACGAGTCACTTAGTTAAATATAGCTGAAAACAGCTTGACAAAACATGGTTTACACTCTTTCTTTTGATAGCTCATTGATGGGAATAAATCAACTGTAGTTTGATTGTAGGCATTGGCAAATCCAATAGATCTTGCCTTTGTGAGAGCTATTAGCTTTGCCAATTGGATCAGGGTGGACAACGGGAGGGTAGGGGAAGAAGAAAGAAAAGAAAAAAAGGTACGTCAATTATAGCACCAGCAGCAGAAGGACTCTAAAATAGAAAAAGCAATGAGCACTTGGTCCGTGCTCCAGCCGAAAGAGGAGGAAGTGAATCAGTCTTCTGATGCCCAATTAGAATGCAGCAAATTTAACTGACAATGAAGCCCACGAATGGCAAGCAATTATAGGGTTTCAATCCCCTTGTAGAACACAATATCTCTCGCAAGCAAAAGAACATTCACTGACGAAGGCTAGAGTAAAAACAGTGCCATTCATTTCAGCACGTTAAGCACAAAATCCAACTTAGAGGAAGGACAGAGTTCATAGATGGGTTAATTATTTATCTGAGTCAAATGAAAATATACTTCAGTAGTGAATGTTTTCCTCAGACTTCTAAAGTAATTACATCTAAGAATAAAAGTGTACGTGGGTATACTTTGGAATGCAACTGGCAAGCAGTGGCTTTTTTACCTTCTGGTTTCCTATTCTCAACAACCTTAATGGCTACTGTAAGTACGCCTGTTTTAACCAGATACATATTGGAATACCTAGGGATCTGAATAACCAAGTCTTTGAATGTCTGTTTCCCTCCCATTCAGTAATGAATGAGTGATAATTGTCATTTAGTATATGGAGCAAAATCAGCAATTCTCCAAACTGACTTTTGGGGCCTTACATTTATCTTGTTGGAATCGCCCTCACCATAGGTGCTCCCCAATTTTCTGAATGTCAGAAAGCTTGGGATAATTTTTGGCCCACAGTTTTCATTTATCCTACAAATAATGTGGCCAAGAACATGATTTATCACCTCTGGTGTCTCCTCCCACCCACTGATTTCCATCTCCTATCAGTGAGACTGTTGATTCCTATAAGAAATTGTTTGGGGAATTTTCACACCAAAACATCCTTCTACAAGCTCCAAAAAGTGCAAAATTTGTTGCGCTTCATCTTCTACCTAAGACTAAATAGATGCATTTCACCACGCTGAAGTCACTTCACTGCATATCGGAGAAGCAAGGAATCAAATTTACATCCCTCAACCGTGTCTCACTGAAGTAAATGTCCAAGCCTCTCTCTCTCATACCAAGTGATCTGACCTCTCTCATGATTTC